>CM029666.1:15811236-16223736 GCA_017311315.1 Dendrocalamus latiflorus | reverse complement strand
ACTACAGCAGTGAAGCTCTTTCTTCTTCGCATATTCTTCCAATTTCCAAGCCTCAGGAAACTTAAAGCACGCAACCTTTTATTCAATTATTCATGCAAATATAAAGTGTGCCCCTCTTGCATGCACGCAAGTTCGTACGGGTGTAGTACACGTCAGTGCACGTACAAAACCGCACACCCTCGAAAACACAAGTCCCACGCACGCACGTACGTACGTGTCACAATCCACAACGCATTGTACGTCGCACTTATACATACTTTGTACGCGCGTCGTCTCAGCTCGCGGCGACCTCCTCATCGGCTCCGGGGAGGAGCATCTCGATCATCCCGGCGGTGGCGGACGACGGTCGTGCGTTGACGGCGCTGCAGTTCAGACGCACCTCGCCCTGGGCGCCGGTCTTCACCTCGATGTTGCCCATCTTGAGCATGGCGGCGACGAATCGCTCCTTCCAGAGCGTCTCGTTGGCGGCGAAGGCGTTGACGGAGGCGTTGAGCGTGGCGTTGCGGATGAGCTGGTCGTCGGAGAAGTGGAGCCCCAGGTTGAGCGGCAGCAGCTTGTAGTAGTTGTTGTCCAGCACCGTCGGCGTGCTCAGGTCGATCGCCGTCGTCACATTCGTGAACTGGCCCGTGTTCGCTGGGCACAGCGCCTCCAGCAACGCCTGGTACGCCGGGCTGATCGTACCACTCGCCTGCATATCTCGTACGTATTTTTGTACGTAAATACATCCTCTGCTATACGTATGTGTGTGGTATGTGTGTACTAATAGCATGTACGTACGTACCAGCCTCTCGCGGTTCTTGAAGAGGAAGGAGTCGCAGTGGGAGCGGCCGACGGTGTGGGAGCCGGAGAGGATGACCATCTCCTCGGCGGTGAGGTTCTTCTTGCGGAAGCCGTCGACGAGCTGCTGCGCTGTGAGGTTCGGCCCGGGGAGGTTATTGTTGGCATCGTCAAGGAGGGAGACGTTGCCGTCGCGGCGGCCGGCGGGGACCTGGTAGAAGACGTTGCCGGTGAGGTTGACGCTGTCGCGGGCGGCGAAGGCGAGGATGTCGGCGCACGAGACGGTGCGGGGGCAGCTCTGCTCGATCGCGGCCTTGGCGGCGTCGATCACCTCGAAGCCGCGGAGGCTGGGGTTGTTGGGCGGCGCGTCCCGCTCCGCCGTGCGGTTGGGGGAGAAGAGCAGCACGGAGGCGTCGCAGCCCTGTAAGTGGGACACATCAGACATGCATGCGTACGTTCCTGTTTTCAAATCTAGCGCCTACTTGAGCTCGACAGTTACCTACCAAATTAGCTCCCCCAACTCGCCAGAGCGACGAGCTGAGCCAGCTAGCCTTGCAGCGATTTAATTAGTTTTAATTATATTTAATTAGTACTAATCATGTAATAATCATACAATATGATGGTTATGGTTAATTATTACTGTCGAAATCGGAAGAGGCTAGATTTGTAAAACGAATATGTGGAGACTAAATTTTAAAAAATAGTTGCAATACCATCTCTACCAAATATACAACAGTTCCAGTGGCGAAGCCAGAAAGAAAATAGAGGGTGGGCTCAAAGCATACTGGTGGTGAGAAAGATTAACGAAGTCATACTCGGAAACATCGTAGTCTACACGTGAAAAGCGGCCCAAACAAAATAAAATCAAATGAAATAAAAAAGTATAAAATAGGTACTTGGAAGTATAATATAAATGTAGATGAATTTCAAATTTTGAACCACTTGATTCAGAGTTTGGATAGCAGAGAATAGGTTATTGGAAGGTTTGCCCAAGGAGACAGTATGGAACAAGATGAAGGAGACAATGTGCAGTGATGCTATTTTTGTGGATGATGCCTATTGATATGGCTGGGCAGTATAATTTTTTAAACAAGTTTATTATGATTTTAATTTGATTCTGACAAACTGGGAAAGAATCGTGCCGTGGAAATCAGCAGCAACTTTTGCTCTCGAGCAACGAAAATATTTAGAGCGCAGAGAAAAGTAAGAAGTAAGCAAGTAGCAAGCAAAATGGCAAGCATTACTAAAAGTAGGTTGTTGATTGTTACCAATGGCAGAAGGCTTTTGATTGCTTTACTTGTTGTTTTACTTTACTTTGCTCAAGCAAAATGGCAAGCAGCAAACAATATGAAGGCAACAAGTAAATATACAAAATCGCTTCTACTTTGCTTGTTGGTTGTCATCGGGGGGAGGTGAGGCTCAAGCCTCACCAAGCCCCCCTACTGGCTACGCCCCTGAACAGTTCCAATTATTCAAAGTCACACAAGATTTTTTCCCCTGCATCCCGGGAGCAATGTTGAAGTTTCATTAATTTGACATGATTAATTCAACTATTTGTGATTTATAAGTATTATTTGGACCAAATTAATCAAGGATAATGATCATGTGCACACGTATACTAGTGTGGAAGTAGTTTTAATGACAAATCACTTCTTTGCGCAAAACATCAATATTTTAGTTAAATTAATGCCGGCCAAACATCAATACTAAAACGACCTCTGTTCATCTACGGCTCATATGTTTCATGAATCAATCATGTTTATCGCCGTACACGTCCATATGGTCGAAAGAAAAGATCGTTCCATGCATGTTTCCAAATTTCATGAACGAACGGACTCTATCGTAGGGTTATCCAATGATTTTTTGTGACATGACCCCCATTATCCCTCGTCTTCTATAGTTATCGCGGCAACGTATTTTATTTCTCAAAGCAAAACAATAGTAACGCCATGTTATTTAAAGATTGGATTTTTACATGGCGAATATTTGAGCGTGCTTGTATGTTTAATTCTTATTGTTTTGATCTTGTTCAGCGTATCAAAGATCGATATCAGCTCGACAGGTAGGCAAAGGTAGTTCTACCGCACGAAACAAATGAATCGACGATATATATCTGCAGCTGCTTTACATCTATATGCATGCATAGTAATTACGTACGTACCCTGACGAAGCAGTCGTGGAAATGGAGGCGGATGAGCCCGCCGGCGAGCCCGAGGTTGTTTGCGAGGGCGGCAACGACGGCCTGCCGGACGAGCGCCTCGGCGTTGGGGCAGGTGGCGTTGTAGAACCCCACCTGCAGCTGCGCGCGGCTCCCCGCCGGCAGCAGGCACAGAGCGGCGGCCAGCACCACGAGGCCGGCCAGGCGGCGGGTGCTGCTCGCCATGGTACTAGCTAGGCAGTAGCGCAGTATAGCCCACCCTCTCCGGGACGGCACAATTAGTAGCGCAGTATAGCTCACCCTCTCCGGGACGGCACAATTAACTACGCTTCTCCCGTCAAACTAGCTCGTAGTCGTAGACGATTATGAGCAGGCACTTGCTCAACTCGATGTACAAAGTAGCATTATATTAATAGAGAGGCCAGGGCTGGTTGGTTGGTTCGTTTGAGAAGAGGAAAAGAACTACCCGTAGTATTGAGCTGGCCGTTTTCTGGGATAGATTATTGCACAGGCGATTGAATTTTTTTATCTTTCAGTCATCTAAAGTTGCACTTTGAATCATCTGAAGTTGCATATGTTTTTTTGGAGGGGGTTGCAATTTCAGTTGATTGAGAGTGCAATTTCAGGTCACCTGAAGTTGCACTCTGAATCACCTAAAGTTGCAGCTGTTTTTTTTAAGGGGGCTGCAATTTTAGTTCATTAAGAGTGTAATTTTAGATGACTGAAATATAAAAAAATTTCAATCGCCTGTGCAATAGCAAAACTGTTTCTATAATAACCTAACCTCATGGGTTCTCACTGAGGTAGGAAAGTCCAGCCGATAAACTGTAGCGCTAGGTCCAAGAATTGATGGTCGCACGGCACGCCGGTGATTGATTTTGATGTCTGTACAGCTGACCCGGTTGGAGGAACGCCGAGAAACGTCCGGTTCAGACGTGGAAGAGGCCCTTGATCGAGTCGTGCGTGAGCCGGCCATACGATCCAACTGCAGACTTCGCCGAGACAAACAAAACGTCAGGCTCGTGGTGGTTGAAATCTGACGCATATGTTTAATTGTTTATCCAAATCTTGGGGATAATTAACCCTAATTGCACCCCGTAAACTATTGCCTGCTTGCGGATGTCCATTCATTTCTCGATCCGATCAGTTTGTTTTATCTACAACCCTTGCCTCATCGATAGAGTTCGTAAATAGGTGTTACTACTTTGTCATGATCTTATATATATATATATATATATATATATATATATATATATATATATATATATATATATATATATATATATATATATATATATATATATATATATATATATATATATATTAGTGGCACGCTTAGAAATTAGAATTATCAAATGTAGAGTGTTCTGACTTATATGCACGTGGAAATATCCGGTACGAATTGAGCCCAGCTTAGTGTGCTAGCTTGCTAAATCATCAAAAGCTAGCCAGTGCATGATATTTTTTTCTTAGAGATTACGAAGAGAATGCACACAACGTATATACATGCATACGTATCTACTACATGTTACGTATTTTGTATACGTGTCTACTACACACGATATGTATTTTGCGGAGACTCAAGAGTCTTATGGAGCAGGTGCATACACTTTTCCACTAAACGCCAATATATATACTCTAAATAAATAAGACATTTATTGTTGAAAAATAAGGCAATATTTTAATTCCAAGTTTTATTAGAAGACAAAAACAATAAACTAATGATGCAAAACTCACAACCAATAGCATACTACTCATCATACTTCAGAATATACTCAAGAAAGAATATAGTAACCAAGTCAAACGTGCGCGCGAACGACTTACTTGTTAGCCTGATGAATAACAGAAAGCCGCGCAGGCTTGACGCAGTGCAGAACGTAGATGACGTAGTGCAGTGAGCGGTCGCGCAGATGCGCTGCCCAGAAACCTTATTGCCGCCCCCGTGTAGGTACTCTCTGCGGCAACGATTCGGAGATAGCCGCTCTCCCTCCTTCCAGGTACACTCTGGACGTCTCTAGGCATATATAGACAGACTAATAAATGACATGATTAAAACAGTCATTTACCCACTGGTAATTGACACATTTAACCAGCCATTTATCCACTAGTAACTGTTTGTCATCAAAACCCCAGTAATGCCTCAAATTCAAACGTTTGAATCTCATTCAAACACACAGAGAGAGTGTGGTGCAGAGTTTAGCAAAAAAAATAAAGATGGACTTGGTCTGCCAAGTGGCGCGCCACGTCACGGCACGGTCACGCGTCGCAAGTATACCAGTCTTTTAGTGTAAGTCCCGTACGGGTTGAATTTGCACCTAGAATGACAAGACTCATCTTCTCACAGCTGATGAATGGACTATGCCTTGAATTCACAGCTTTTCGTGATCCGATTTCACTTGAAATCTCAACTAGTACTATATGCTGCCAATGAACCACGCCTAAACGGAGCGTTATATGGTCATGCTCCCTTATCTGCTCATGAGCTTTCTAGAGAATGCCCTGTTCTCGTGAACTGCGACTACACAGTTAAGCTCAAGTAGGTGTATTCTTTCTAGGTATCCTGCAGGCTAATACATTTTCTTTCTAGGACTATGCCTTGTTTTCTCAACTAATGGCAAGTCCAATAGAAGCTCTCTTAGTCATTCAGTCTCAACTGTGGTTTTATCAAGTGCTACAAGTTCTGCTTCCATGGTTGACCTTGTCAATATGGTCTGTTTGCAAGACCTCCATGAAACTGCAGCATCAGTTAAAGTGAATACATAACCACTTGTAGCTTTGATCTCATCCGCATCAGAAATCCAATTAGAGTCACTGTATCCTTCTAAAACAGAAGGGTGTCCAGTATAATATATTCCAAAAGATGTTGTGCCTCTTAAGTAGCGCAACACTCTTTCAAGTGCCTCCCAGTGATCATCTCCTAGGTTAGACGTAAACCGACTTAATTTACTCACAGCAAATGAAATGTCTGTCAACCAGCCATTTATCCACTAGTAACTGTCTGTCATCAAACCCCAGTAATGCCTCAAATTCAAACGTTTAAATCTCATTCAAACACACAGAGAGAGTGTGGTGCAGAGTTTAGCAAAAAAATAAAGATAGACTTGGTCTGCCAAGTGGCGCGCCACGTCACGGCATAGTCACGCGTTGCAAGTCACGCGATTTTCACGCGAAAATACGCGAAAACGAGCGCGCGCGTGCGTGCGCGTGAGTGTGACTACACAGAACTCTCCCCATACCATCTCTTTCCATATTCAAGAAGTGGAGAGGACTCCACCTTATAAATTGGACTTCCTCACCCTGTCTTAGCAATATGGTACTAAACCGTGCATACTTTGGAATTAAGAAAATAGGCCATAATTAAATGGGTCAATTTCTAACAATCTCCCACCAATTCCAAAGCAACAAGTAAACATATGACAAAGATATTGTGCTGAAGTACTGTTAATATACCAGTCTTTTAGTGAAGTCCCGTACGGGTTTAACTTGCACCTAGAATGACAAGATTCATCTTCTCACAGCTGATGAATGGACTATACCTTGAATTCACAGCTTTTCGTGATCAGATTTCACTTGAAATCTCAACTAGTACTAGGCTGCCAATGAACCACGCCTAAACGGAGCGTTATATGGTCATGCTCCCTTATCTGTTTATGAGCTTTCTAGAGAATGCCCTGTTCTTGTGAACTGCGACCACACAGTTAAGCTCAAGTAGGTGTATTCTTTCTAGCTATCCTGCAGGCTAATACCTTTTCCTTATTTGAACAACAGAATACATTAAGGCTTCATGCCAACCTTCCATACAGTCGAAAGTACATTGTTTATTAGGACGTGGGTACAATAAATATGTACTCTCTTGTTACAACATCAGTTTGTTTTTCTCATTGCCTAAGTCACGGGATCTCCGATCAAGAAAGTATGTGTTACCATTGTGATGTAACTTAAATGGGCTTCATTCCCATGTTCATAGATGCAACGGAAATCGCTTTTCGTGCCAACCCCTTTGTAAAAGGGTCTACCAGATTTTTTTCAGTGTGAATATAGTTCACAGCAATCACTCCGTAGTTTCTCTGTTTTCTGACAGATGTAAGCCTACGCTTCACATGTCTAGAGGACTTCATATTATCCTTTGTACTTGTGACTTTGGCCAACACTATTTGATTATCACAGTACAACAGGATTGCAGGTGTTGGTTTCTCAACTAATGGCAAGTCCAATAGAAGCTCTCTTAGCCATTCAGTCTCAACTGTGGCTGTATCAAGTGCTACAAGTTCTGCTTCCATGGTTGACCTCGTCAATATGGTCTGTTTGCAAGACCTCCATGAAACTGCAGCACCAGCTAAAATGAATACATAACCACTTGTAGCTTTGATCTCATCTGCATCAGAGATCCAATTAGAGTCACTTATCCTTCTAAAACAGAAGGATGCCTCTCAAGTAGCGCAACACTCTTTCAAGTGCCTCCCAGTGATCATCTCCTAGGTTAGACGTAAACCGACTTAATTTGCTCACAGCAAATGAAATGTCTGTCAACCAGCCATTTATCCACTAGTAACTGTCTGTCATCAAACCCCAGTAATGCCTCAAATTCAAACGTTTAAATCTCATTCAAACACACAGAGAGAGTGTGGTGCAGAGTTTAGCAAAAAAATAAAGATAGACTTGATCTGCCAAGTGGCGTGCCACGTCACGGCACGGTCACGCGTCGCAAGTCATGCGATTTTCACGCGAAAATACGCAAATACGAGCGCGCGCGTGCGTGCGCATATGTGTGACTACACAGAACCCTCCCCACACCATCTCTTTCCATATTCAAGAAGTGGGGAGGACTCCACCTTATAAATTGGACTTCCTCACACTGTCTTAGCAATATGGTACTAAACCGTGCATACTTTGGAATTAAGGAAATAGGCTATAATTAAATGGGCCAATTTCTAACATTTATGAGGAATTCCACCTCGTCACATCACATACCTATGAACTTGATTCATCCGAATATCATCCAATGTCTTACGGAAAGAACCGACAAGCTTATATCCAAATTAAGATGGGTTTGCGTACCAAGTATTCCCCCACCAGTAAAATTTCAGGGGCGCTGGAGCACAAATTGCGACGAATACCTGAAGGCGGGAAATTCGGGCTTTTTTTAAAAAGAAATCTAGCTGACAGTATGTAGCAGTTCCATCGAAAAACTAAGTAGAAGCCACTACTACAGAAATCTACATTACAGACGGTTCAGAAACGTCATCACAGACGGAAAACCGTCTGTGATTATGCGATATCACAGACGGTTTTTCATTAAAAACCGTCTGTGATTATCCGATATCACAGACAGTTTTGTACTAAAAACCGTCTGTGATTATCCGATATCACAGACGGTTTTTAAAAAAAACCATCTGTGATATCGGATAATCACAGACGGTTTTTAGTACAAAACCGTCTGTGATATCGCATAATCACAGACGGTTTTTAATGAAAAACCGTCTGTGATACTCCTCCCCCCAGCAGAATCTATTTCTGTTTATAGCTAGCCTCAGGAAATGCTAGCCATGCCCTCTGAAACAAGCAGATAATCACAGACATAAACATATACAATTCACACATCTCATTTCATTTCAGATACATTTCACATCTCAATTCATTTCACAGACATAAAACATCCAATTGACAACGCACTTCATTTCACAAACATAAAGCATCCATTTCGCAAATCAATTCATTGAGTTGAAATAAAATATCCATTAACAAATACACAATTGTAAAAGATCTACACTATATTTGCACTTAGAATTACAATAAAAAATCATTCTGGGCAGTGGAACTCTCCATCTGATCTTACGACTTTTGACCACAAAAACCAAATGAGCTCTCCTCGAATTTTTGCAAAATCCGGCTGTGTCAATGCAGATGTAGAGATGGACGCAGCCTGTCGATAGGAATATCAACGCGCGCATATATAAAACTGACATGTATGAAATAAATGTGGGAAGATTGACAAACCTTAGAATTAGTGATCTTGGTGGAATCGAGGAGTAGTCTCATATGGTGGCACACGTGTTGCCCGGCTCCTGCTGGTGGCACTGCAAAAAATATAATGTGTTAAATCAAGTGGCATTACTACTATGTGTTGTATATGATTAATTAATGTGTAGCTAGCGAATACTCGAAACTTGCGATCATGTTTCAAGGCCTTGGCCCCTGTCGTCGAGTCACGTGTTTGTTGAACGTATGTGGCGAACGACCTTCGTTATTCGAAAAAGTTAGATTTGTTATTCGGAAGGAAAGAAAGAGTACAATGTACAATGTACGTACCTATCGAGTATTCGGGCGATAGCTGTGTACTTGGATTTGTTCTTACTTAGAGAATCAAGGTATATAGCCTTGTTCCATTTTGGTATAATTACAATTAAAATCCAATGGAATTTCTCATTGTATGGCATAAGAACAAATTTCTTATCTTGGTGAGGCAGCAGTGCTTTTGTAATATAGTCCTCGACGAAGGATGCATTCTCGATGATGGTATCAATGGCGACCAAGCGTGGGTCCAGGAAACCAATTTGTGATTTCGATGATCTAGCTTCGATCAGCATGAATCTGTATATAACATAGGAAAGCAACAAATTGTGACATATATCGGTATTACGTGAACAGAGACTGTGATTGTACAGACTTACAGCGTCCAGCATCGAACGAGTGAGGCGTCGAGAGCGTTGAGCGTGAAAAGTTCAAATATATCGTCAAAGGTCACCGCGAAGACACAGTCCTGAGCTTCGTGCAAGAAATGTTCCGGTTTGAATTTGACAGTTATACCTGAGCGCCGTTCTGCCTCTGGCTTATTGGACTCTTCCATATACCAAAGGTGGAATCTTTGGCAACCAAGTCCTAGTTTTTGGAGCTCTTCCTGGACTACCATCGGCTGAGCTAGCACGAATTTGTGGGCCAATGGCATGGTCGAGAAATCGTCATCATCCTTCGTCTTTGATTTGCCCTGGCCACTGCCTCGATTGTGGGTCGACTTTATGCTAGTCGACTGTAATGGTATAGACGGTGCAAGTTGCTCTGGCGAGAATAGCACCCGTGGAGATAGCACCGGTGTAGGTAGCTGTGGTTCGCACTGCCCGTGTGGAGATGGCACCAGGGCAAGTTGCTCTGGCGAGAATAGCACCCGTGGAGATAGCACCGGTGCAGGTAGCTGTGGTTCGCACTGCCCGTGTGAAGATGGCACCAGTGCAAGTTGCTGTGGTTCGCACTGCACTTCTGGTCCTGCCACCGGTGAAGAAGCCTCCAGGGAGATGTCGGTTTTAGGCCACTGGATGAATGTTCCAATGGCCTGTCCTAGATTCACGATCTCGTCGTTGGGGGGCTTCGGTAGCGGGACCACCTCAAAATTGGCATACACACTATCCACATTAACTTTTGCGAAGCCTGGCGCTAAAGCTTGACCGTGCACCATGGCCCCGATACCAGACGAATATGTCTGGCCCCAAGCAGCGTACAAGGGAATGGAGCCATATCTCACTTGGAGCCTGCATGTCGTAGGCTCCTACATAACGATACAAAATTAGCTACTCGAATAGGCCTACCAATGGAGCAAGCATTCGAGAGGTAATAATTATTACCAGGATGTCGTCCACAGGAAATTTGGACTGGGTTTGCGTCGGATTGGACGCGCAGCTACTCGGATGGTTGTGCGGGCTAGCTAGCACAGGAGCGGCGGTGGCGGCCTGCTGACTTTCTGTCTATTTCCGCACCTCATCTCTGATTATATCATCCATCAAACCCAGTAGCTCCTCTTTAAGAGATGCCTTGAGCTCTTCTCGTAGCTGTGCGTCACGCTCGGCTTTATTTCTCTTCCTGCGCCGATACATGTCGGAGTCATCTTGGAAACCATGTTTCCAAGGAACGTAAAGCCCAAGGCCTCTCGTACGGCCCGGGTGCTCCTTGTTTCCCAGGGCCACGGAGAGCATATCATTCTCCCTTGTTCCCTGGAATGATCCCAGGGTAGATTGAAAACTCAGCTCTTCCTGCAAGAGCACGACATGTCATTTCAATTCGTACGAAGTTGTGGAGTAATTACAAGCTACGTAGTTCGATCGATATCTTACCAGGCGCTCGGTCACTTGCTGGTCTGATGTCCCCTGATGTCGTTGTAGATGACCTTGCTCTAATCCAATTTCGAGCGCGGTCGTCCGGGATATTGGAAAACGGCGGGGTGATGTCCTGTGCAGCTGCCAGCTCATCCTCCTTCATCCACTGCGCGATTTTACCCGCATACCCAGCTGTGCCAAGTCTGTGAGGGTGTGTATTTTTTGCCTGGAGGGCCTTGTGCGCCACACTTGTACTTTTGAAATCTTCGGTCGTTTTCATCGCCTTGAACTCTTCCCATTGTGGTTCCAGGAATGAGTATTTATGAACAGGCGTTTCGTCCGTCTCCACGTATTTCTTGACAAGCGTGCTCTTGAAGTTCTTCCATGCTTTGCACGCCGCTTTGTAGGTTTGTTGTTGCACAGCGTCCAGGTGTTCTTCTGGGAACTCGAACGATGCCAAAATTTCGGTCCACAGCTCACGTTTCCGAGTGTCAGGCACGTTCTTCCACGAATTGTATGTGATCTCAATTCGTTCTCGTGCAACTACTCCGACCATAGTTCGGAATGCGTTTACTGCTTTTTGAGGAAGAATAGGGACCCCAGATGCATTCACCGCTGTGATGATCTGTCGGCCCTCAGGCTTCTTTGATAGCCCTCTTCCTTGGCGTCTTGATGTTGGAGCGGACGCCTCCGGCGATGATGTTGAAGAATGCGCGGGTGACATGTTGCTCATTTTGTGGGTCTATTAAGATAAGATGAGAAAGTAATCATATTGAATTGCAAGACAAGAGAGGAGTAGAGGGGAGGGGGAGAAGGGAGGGGGTGATATGGACATAGAGAGGGGGTGATGTGCCTATCTTACCAATGTACCAATGTATCAAGTCCTTCTTTTTCCCGCAAAATTCAAGTCAATTTTATTACAAAAGTGCAAAAAAAAGACATTACAGATTCTTCGGTGAGTAGCCGACATAGCCGACTTCTTCGGTGAGCGACTATTCATCTGCTTCTTCCCACTCCTTCTCTTCATCTCTGGTCTCCGGATCACGTACGCCAGTAGCGATGATTCATCTAACTGAATCATCGCTACTGGCGTACGTGATCCAGAGATCAGAGATGAAGAGAAGGAGTGGGAAGAAGCAGATGGATAGTCGCTCACCGAAGAAGTCGGCTATATCGGCTGCTCACCGAAGAATCTGGGAATTTATTTATTTTTTGAACTTCTGTACTAAAATTTCCTTGAATTTTGTAATACTATTACTACAAGGTCTCTAAACAAAGTGCCTATCCTAGCACCTACTTTAGTTGCTAAAACTATAAAACAAATAGCAAAGTCCCTAAACAAAGGTCTATGAAGCAAATGACACAAACTAGTGTATCCGGTTCATTGAACGGGAACACTATAGTATGTCACTTGCTTCATTTGCTGTTTTTGTCTAGATACATGGAGCATTTGGGTGGAAAGATCAACTGTTTCGTCAGGCACATGACTGCCAATTCGAAGCATAGCATAGCATCCGAGGCACATCCGAGGCCTGCTGCTGTGTCTTGAGGAATGCCAAGAGCTGGTATTCAGATGGGTTATGAGAATAAGATTCATAATTTATAGTTTGTGGAATGCCACATCTGAAGACCAGCTCTTGGCATTCTTCAAGACACAGCTGCAAGCCTTGGATGTGCCTCGGATGCTACGCTATGCTTCAAATTGGCAGTCATGAGCCTGACGACACAATGTATTTCTTTCCACCCAAATGGTCAATGTATCTTTTGCAATAATCGCAAGATTTCTTTATCCGGATACACTAGAATGTGTTACTTGCTTCATGCCCTTTGATCATATACTCTTTCTTGATTGGTTAATTTGTGCTCTCAAATTGTAGGGTTGCACATGATAAGATGAGGAAGCAAGAAAAGTGATACATGATGCTCAATGTTAGGAAAAGATCAGGAGAGGAGTAGAGGGAAGGGGGAGAAGGGAGGAGAGGAGTAGAGGGAAGGGGGACCCAAATGATTTCAAACTATATACTATGTACTATATACTATATACTAACACAACAAGCAATGTAATATGTACCAATGTAAACTAAGCAACTGCAGTAAACAATTTACCAATGTAGTATGTACCAAATAGCAAACTAATTAAGTTACTGCAGTAAACAATGTAACAATATAATATGTACCAAATAGCAAACTAATTAAGCTACTGCAGTAAACAATGTACCAATGTAATATGTACCAAGCATCAAGCATCAACCCTAAACACTAACAGTAAGCATGAAGCATCAACCCTAAATATGTACTAAGCAACTAACCATAACAGTATGAAGCATCAAGCATCAACCCTAAACACTAACAGTAAGCATGAAGCATCAACCCTAAATATGTACTAAGCAACTAACCATAACAGTATGAAGCATCAAACATCAACCCTAAACACTAACAGTAAGCATGAAGCTCGGGGAGGGATTTGATGACCTTACGGTTTTGGTGACCTTAGAGACGCAGGAGGAGGAGGCGGCGGCGACGGAGGAGGAGGAGGAGGCGGCGGCGACGACGGAGGAGGAGGAGGCGACGGGCTCGGGGAGGCGACGGAGGAGGAGGAGGCGGCAACGCAGGAGGAGGCGGCGGCGACGGAGGAGGAGGAGGCGACGGGCTCGGGGAGGCGGCGACGGGCTCGGGGAGGCGGCGACGGAGGAGGAGGAGGCTGCGGCGACGTCTTCGTCCGGGGAGGCGGCCGGCGAGGGCTGGGGGAGGCAGCCGGCGAGGGCTCGGGGAGGCGGCGGCGACGACGAGCTCGGGATTTAGATCTAATCGAATAACTGCAGCGCACACGGAAAACCCTAGCGAGAGGGTATATGTAGGAAGATTATCGCAGACGGTTCTAAACTTAGAACCGTTTGTGATAACATATCACAGACGATTTTTAGTTAAAAACCGTCTGTGATAGTTTACTATCACAGACGGTTCTAAACTTAGAACCGTCTGTGATATGTTATCACAGACGGTTCTAAATTTAGAACCGTCTGTGATAAGCCTTTGCCGGCTGTTGCAATTAAGACAACACCAATAACTACACAGCTGCATTCATATCAACTACCAAACAGCTGCATTCATATACAACACCAACCAGCTGCATTCACACAGTGTATTTCTTGATACATTTTGTCATTCTCAAATACATCACACATATACATTTTCACATATACATCTCAAAATTGACTACATCACACATTTTCACATATACATCTCAAAATTGACTACATCACACATTTTCACATATACATCTCAAAATTGACTACATCACACATTTTCACATATACATCTCAAAATTGACTACATCACACATTTTCACATATACATCTCAAAATTGACTACATCACATATTTCCACATATACATCTCAAAATTGACTACATCACACATTTTCACATATACATCTCAAAATTGTCACATATTTTCACATATACATTCTTATTGTGCTTGCTTATTTCCTTTAAAAATTAGCCCTTCATCATGATCAATGCGTACGTAACTAGTTTCGTCACGTTGTTCATCGTCGACCCTTATGCCATTTCCAAAAGGAGGTAACTCGTCAAATTGATTGTATTCCTCCTCGTCCACTACATTCTCCACTCCGACAATTCTCCTTTTTCCATGAAGAACTACATGGCGTTTCTTATTTGCCGGGTCGGTTACATAGAAAACTTGAACAACTTGATTGGCGAGTACGAATGGTTCATCTTTGTACCCGACACGTTGAAGGTCCACGGTCGTGACACCGTACTTGTCAACCTTCACCTGTGGGAGATGCACCCAACGGCAGCGAAATAAGGGGATCTTGAAAACCACATAGTCGAGCTCCCAAATCTCTTCTATGAAGCCATAGTACGAGTTTCTCGATCCATCGGTACTGAATGCATCTATGCGGACACCGCTGTTCTGGTTAGTGCTCTTGACATCCTGAGACTGCGTATAGAATGTGTACCCATTTATGTCATATCCTTGCCATGTCACAACTGTAAATGTCGGCCCTTTTGCCAACCATCTCAGCGTCTCACTCGGCGAGCTCCTAGCGATTTGCTCCTTCAACCATTGGTTGAACCGACGGTTGTGTTGCCTCATGATCCAAACATCCGGCCGCTCCGGATTCTGTTGCCGAAGCACACCCTTGTGCTGGTCCACATAAGGCGCCACTTCAGTCATGTGTTGCAACACCGTGAAATGGGCTTGAGTATACATGTCCATATCTGGAGTGATTGCTTTCCTTCCGATAGTTCCGAGACCCTTCAGCCGCCCCTTATGACGAGATTGAGGGACACCTATCGGCTGAATCTGAGCCATATAATCGATACAAAACACAATGACCTCTTCGCTTGCATAACCTTCGACGATGCTGCCCTCCGGCCGAGAACGATTCCGTACGTAGGACTTGAGAATTCCCATGAACCTCTCAAATGGGTACAGGCTACATAGGAATACGGGCCCGCACATTTTTATCTCCCACACAACGTGAACAATGAGATGGACCATGATATCGAAAAACGAAGGAGGGAAATACATTTCAAGGTGACATAGAGTCATCACCACCTCATCCTGCAGAGCATCTAGTCCTTCGGGATCGATGACCTTCTGAGCAATTGTGTTAAAGAAATAACATAGCCTCATGATTGTCTCTCGGACTTTGATCGGCAAAATATTTCTAATTGCAATTGGGAGCATCTGTGTCATCAGCACATGACAATCATGAGACTTCATGCCATTTAACTTCAAATCTTGCATCGAAACAAGTTTCTTCACGTTGCCGGAGTAACCAGACGGAACTTTGACACCATGCAAGCACTGGCACAGTTCTGTTTTCTCAGCCTTGGACAGAGTGTAACACACAGGGGGAAGGTACGTTCGTGCATTATCAGTGCATGTCGGTGCTAACTCAGGCCTGATGTGCATATCAGCCAAGTCAAGCCGTGCGTTGACGCCGTCCTTTGTTTTATCACGGATGTTCAGTAAGAGACCAATCAAGCTGTCGCACACATTCTTTTCTACGTGCATGACGTCGATGCAGTGCCGAACATCTAGGTACTCCCAATAAGGTAAGTCCCAAAATATTGAACTCTTCTTCCAGGTGTTCTTCTCATGAGCCCTCAATTTACGTCCCTTTCCGAGGACAACATCTAAATCCTTAACCATATCATAAAACTCGCGTCCCCTTAAATGCCTTGGAGCTGAACCGTCTTCCTTCTCCCCGTCAAATTGTTTCTTCATCTTGCGGTATGGGTGAGCCCTCCGAAAGAACCGGCGGTGACGCATGTAGACGGTTTTGCGTGAGTGTCTCAGCCAAACACTCTCGGTACCATCTAAACAGTGAGTACAAGCTTTGGCACCTTTTATACTATGGCCCGATAGGTTACCAAGGGCAGGATAATCATTTATGGTGCAGAACAATAAGGAGCGCAGAGTGAAGTTCTCTCGTTTGTATGCATCCCATACCTATACCCCTTCGTTCCATAGTACTTTTAGATCTTCCACCAATGGTGCTAGGAACACATCGATATCATTCCCAGGTTGTTTTGGCCCTTGGATAAGTATCGACAGCAAAATGTACTTTCGCTTCATACACAACCAAGGAGGAAGGTTATAGATGCAGAGAGTCACGGGCCATGTGCTATGTCGGCTGCTCATGCTACTGAATGGATTCATTCCATCTGTACTCAGTCCAAACCTTATATTCCTTGGTTCTGCACCGAACTCTGCAAAACTCCTATCGATGTTTCTCCACTACGCGGAATCAGCAAGGTGTCTTAGCATTCCATCCTTCTTGCGCTCCTCCGAGTGCCAACGCAGCAGTTTTGCCTCCTTTGGATTTGCATAAAACCTTTTCAAACGGGGAATTATAGGAAAATACCATGCCACCTTAGCAGGAGGTCCTTTCTTCGCCTCTGTTCCCTCGCCATCATCTGATTGATTGTTACGTTTGTATCGGGATGTGTTGCACACCGGACATACATGCATGTTTGCATACTCTTTACGGTAGAGGATACAGTCGTTCGGGCATGCATGTATTCTTTCTACTTCCATTCCCAACGGACAAAGAACCTTCTTGGCTTTATACGTGGTTTTAGGCAACTCATTTCCCTCCGGAAGCATGTCCGCTAAAAGACCTAGCAGCGCTGTGAAACTCTTGTCGGACCAACCGTTGCTTGCCTTCAATTTCAACAGTTCAAGCACGCCCGACAACCTCGTGTACTTGCAGCCCGTGTACAAAGGTTTCTCTGAGTCCTCCATCAAGCCACAGAATTTAACATACTCTCTCTCATCATAGTTCTCTTCTACATCGCGAAGCATCTGATCCAGATTATCATCGTGCAACCTATCCGAATCCGAGTCACAATCGACATCAGCCGGCGGCATATCATTCACTTCGCCGGCGATGTCATCCGGGGGCATATCATTCACTTCACCGGCGATGTCATCCGGCGGCATATGATCATTCACTTCGCCATGACTGGTCCAACACGTATAATCCTTTTTGAAACCCCTCCGAATCAAGTGCGCTTCAATTTGCCCTCAGTTCTTAAACATCTTCAAATTCTCGCAGTCAGTGCATGGACAGCACATATATTCCACCCCCTTATTCAACATATCCTCCTCAGCGGCTCTTATAAAAGCAGAAACGCCATTAATGTACTCTTCACTCACACGGCTCGCGGCATACATCCAACTTCGGTCCTACGTTACGTACATATATAACAACTTAGTATTAAAATCTAGAATAACTAATTATAACTACATATATACCGGCCACATTTATTATATTGAGACTTAATTTCCTAGCTCAATTCATATTACAAACACAATAGCTATTATATAACCAACAATTTTGCAAATTAATTAACCATCTTCAATAACCACTCATGGATTACTTACACCTAAATTGTAATGCAATTAAAAATAAATAAATTTCATTACTAACCATATCTACAGCAACCAGGAAAGTCTGAATCTTAATTCAAAGCTCAATCTCTGCCTCTTCCCACCAAATTAACTGGCCTGAAATCGCTCTAGCTTCCTCCCGAGTGAAAAAGTGCGCAGCAGTGGCTAGATCTGGATCGAAATGAAGACGATGCGGTCTGAGCAGCGCAATAAAAGCCTTAGTCATTATCACAGACGGTTTTTAATTAAAAACCGTCTGTGATAATACATTATCACAGACGGTTTTTTATAAAAAATCGTTTGTGATAAGCTTCATACTAGAACGCTTCGCGCGTGTTTCGATGCCAGAACGCTTCGTGTTTCGATCGTCTAATTAACGTCTCTCGATCATTATACGAAGCGTCTATATCATTCATGTTTGGGTATATGAACCGTTTGTGCTAAAGGTTAAATATGCGCTCCTAATCCAGGTCTCTAGCTAGCTTCTACGTACGTACAATACAATATACAATTAATACAACATGGCTTCTACTACTGTTCTTGTGATCATCTCCTTCCTCTCATCTGTTCATCACGAATTGTTCGGCCGGAACCTTACACAGGCGGCCAGCAATTTGCATCTGGAGCAGCTTCTCCGCACCCGCCCTGCTCTCCTTCCCCGACTTTCTTGCATCCGTCAGCTTGACCTGATCCTCCGCCGTCGACGGAGGCGTCTCGCTGCCGCTCAAGAAAGGGAAACAGCCCTCACCCTGGTTCTTCTCCACAATGTGCGCAATGCGGAAGAAGCTCTACACGCATTGCAGAGACTAATGGATAGCCTTGCCGATCAAGCAGAAACGGCAGATTCTGAGGAATCTTTTCATGCTATCTTGTACGACATTATGGATGCTGCTGATCATTTGCCCAGGCTGCACGAGGAAGTGCTGAGGCAAGGGCAATCTTAACGGCGTTCGAGAATTTAGCGGCTGATCCTCCAAGTCCCCAAGTTGAAGAAGAAGCTTACGAAGCCCAAAAGAATACAATCTGGGAAACTCTTTACCTGTGCGACTTTTGTAATAAATTTGCCTCTAATTGAAATTAATAAATTTGCCTTTAATTTGTGACCTCTTGTCTCAGTAGTTCTGTAATTAAGTTATTAGAAGTAATGTGTACTTATATATTAACCTCTGATCTAGAATATGACAGACAAAGGGACATCACAGCCGGTTCTTGTGAAAAACCGTCTGTGAACATTCCCAAACGGTTCTTAACAACAACCGGCTGTGATAGTCGACACAACACAGACGGTTTTTAATAAAAAACCGTCTGTGATAATCCCAGATTATCACAGACGGTTTTTAATAAAAACCGTCTGTGATATTCTAGTATCACAGACGGTTTAGCAGTAAGAACCGTCTGTGATACTCCTTTTTCCCGCCACAAATACCACAGACGGCCTTCAAATTAAAACCGTCTGTAATAGTTTACATTACAGACGGTTTCACAAAACCGTCTGTGATTTGCCGTCTACTATTAGCCTTTCTGTAGTAGTGAGCTGATCATCCACATCGACCAATAACGGTGCATCAAAAGAGCGACAGTTTTATTCACTGATATACCGTGCGCATTGGGGGTGATGACAAACTAAACTACGTGTACGAATAACACACGCACACACACATCACCATGTAGACAACCCTCCACGTACACGGCTACAGACTTTTAGCATATTTAGCACTATTTGCAACTATATTTATAAAAATAACTATATGTCTGACGTATTAATAAAAATAGCGTTTTTGCCGTTCGGTGGTCAGCGGCAACGCTCGTGGGCTGACGTGTAGCCGCTGCCGCCTCGCGACTGGACCTGTTGTCCCTTGGCCGGATGGTAGGCAGCCTGCCGTTCCACCACCAGATGGCAGGGCTTGCTGCCCCATGCCGGTGATTAAGTCAACTGATTATCCGGCTTAATTACCTGACCTAAATTTATTTTTTGTTTACTGTTTATTTGAATTCTTAAATATAGTAAATGAGCTTAAAAATTACGAAATTTTATATACAGCCTCCCGACATAACGTACTTAACCGTGTAATTTTTTTTTGATAATTTTACCTGCTTGAATGTTGCTCAAAAATTTGTACAATTTCGATATTTAGAGGAGTTGTTACATATAACAAACAAGCTCCAAAAATTATGAAATTTTATAGAAAGCCTCCTGACATAGTCGTTGTAATTTTATATTTTTTGGGGAATTTTATGTGTTCTAAATTTACCATGTCATTCATGTTAATTTAATCATGAGATTAACGATACTCAGGCATCTTTTGCAGTTTATACATTATTAATATTTGTATAAATACATGTGATAGTACAAAAAAAAATGCATCGCACGGGATACGACATGGCTCACCCATCTGAGCCACTACTACCTCCTTGTCGTCTGCCTTCCTGTGCGTGGCCTTGTCTTTCGTTAAGCACGAGCATGTCCCGTGGGGTACGTCAGCCGGTCCAGAGGTTGTGTCTATGTTTGGAGAAGGTATGAAGACCGTTCTATTTGCTCAATGGTCTGTGGTGGTCCAGTATGCTTAGGTATAGTAGGCTGGGTCCGGTTAGGTTCGATGTCCTCTAGCTGAGACATGCCGAACTGTGAGCTGCCAGCAATAATGTCATGAATGAAGGACTCTATAAATTCCCCTTGTGGTGTGAAGGAGCTCTCGCCTTGACCGTATGATGTGGCAGCGAAGCGGAGGAGCTCTGCCCACCGAAATCTTCAAACCCTGGGTTTGGTGTGAACGATGAGCTTTGCCCTTCGTACGCTACAAACTCTAGCACTGTGTATTGCTCTTTGGAAGCATCCAGGAGGCCCATATCGTCATCGGTGGACTCGGCGTGACCCCTACATTGAATTGGAGGTTGCAAGATGAAACAGTGTTAGTCACAATAAATATTCTGAATGTACGATACGAATTTTATACCTCTCGGATGTGCAGCGAAGATGAACGATGAGGAGCGGTAGTCTATGTAGGTCGTGCAGATGTCAAAAGTGATGCATCTCGACAACAAACCTGTGGCGGGAGAACGCCATGATGTTAGTGGAATGTAAAGCCTAACAGAAAAACAAATTGTTGGTTTCTATGAAAATTACCTCCTTGTCGATACAGCCCGCGGATGATCGATGGCTAGTACTACGACGCCGGGCAGACTCGTTAGATTGTGAAATATTAGTGCGAAGATTGATAATTACAGTAAAATACTACAAGTTAGTGATTACATGCTTGTAACTATATACGAATAATTCATTAATTACCAACAATTTGATTACCATCCAAAAAAATTACGAGCAAATCATTACCATCATCCGTAGCACATAATTACTTAGTACTAACTCATTACTTAATCCTAACTAATTGCCACTACAGTATTTACGGCTGCTTAATTATATACTACCATACAATAACAAATTATGGGTACCATACATACACAAAAATAGTAAAACTATATCTAAATTACTACGACCTACATACTTCGAAATACAAACTATATTAATTATGAGTAACTAAATAATACTAATTAACTACGACTATAGGAATAACGTCAAAAGCATTTGATGAAAATTATCTACCTTTCAGAAGAAGCAATCAACACTACCGCGTCCTCCTGCCACGTTCTTAGTGAGCTATGCACTGGCTTCTCAAAATAATGACTTATGCACTCTTAATTTTGAGTGAAAACTGTGAGAATGAGCTTCTACAATGAGCAACTGAGATGAGTGATGATGAACTGTGAGAGGTTCATATTTATGGCCAAGCAAAAAGAGAACCCAGTATGCTCACCCTGCAAATTAAGGACTCTTTATCGACGAGCAGCACTTCGGGCGAGGGAGGACAACACGGACATAATGACATTAGTGAAGATGAGGGATCGCGTGAGGGGGGTACAACACAGATAGAGTAACAATTGTGCGAATGACACATCGAAAAAGAAAAGATAGCAGTAACGATAGAGGTCAGACATTGCAATAGTTGCTTAAGCATAATTAATTTCATGATTAAATTAACATAAAGTTTCTAAAAAATTACACAATTACTATAAATATATTGGGAGACTTCCCGTAAAATTTCATGATTTTTGGAGCTTGTTTGCTATATGTAAAAACTTTTATAATTATCAAAATTTTATGAATTTTTGAATAATATTCACGTTGGTTAAAATTATGAAAAAAAATATACGATTAAGTACATTACGTCAGGAGGCTACACATAAAATTTTTTAATTATTTGAGCTTATTTGTTATATTTAAAACTTCAAACAAATAGTAAGCAAAAAAATAAATTAGGACATGTAATTAGGCTGGCTAATCAGCCGGCTTAATCGCCTGCTATTTTGCCATGGGGTGGCAGGCCCCTGCCGTCTGGTGTGGGATGGCAAACTGCCTGCCGTCTGGCCACGCGACGGCAGACAGCTTGCCATCTGCTCGCAGGATGGCAACAACTATGCGTCAGTTCACGGGCATTGCCACCCGGTCTTCAGACGGCAAAAACGTTATTTTTATTAATACGCTAGATATATAACTATTTTGTAAATACAGTTATAACTAATGCCAAATATGCTAAAAAGTCTACGGCCACATGCCTCGTACACACTAAAGACAGCACGTACGTACGTACTGATCTTAACCTAGCGATGGACGCACGCATATATCATCAGCTCGTCACGATCTCATCGATGGACATGGTGGGTCCCGAGTAGTGCGCCATCTCGATCCCGGCCGCCACCGACGACCGGTTGTTCACGACGCTGCAGTTGAACCGGACCTCCCCCTGGCTGCCCGTGAGCACCTTGATGTTGCCCATCTTCACCACGGCCGCCACGAACCGCTGCTTCCATAGTGTCTCGTTTGTTAGAATACATTGTGTACTCCTCCTTCCATACGATAGCATTAGAATCATTCTCTTTTACGGCTTGTAACCCGTTGTAATCCTTCTCCGTTTCCAACTCCTGTAACCGCCTCAATGGGGGCTTTTCCATCCTATTTAACACGCAGTCCGTGGCCTCCATGAGAGGTAGAACGATTCATCCAATCTTGCGTTTTCTCATGGTATTAGAGCCACCCCTCTACCACCAATAGATCTAATCTAGCATGGCGAGTTCTTCGACAACCACCATGAATCCTTTGTCTGGTCAAGCCGTCACAGAGAAGCTGGCCAAGAACAATTATATGCTATGGAGGGCGCAAATTCTACCAGCAATCCGTGGCGCTCGCATGGAAGGATACCTCATCGGCGCTACTCAAGCCCCAAATGCAGAAATCTACATCAATGATGACGACAAAACCGTTAGGAAGCTAAATCCGGCTCGCGAAACCTGGATGGTTGCAGATCAGCAGATTCTCGATTACTTGTTTTCTTCTCTTTCCAGGGATATCTTAATCCAAGTAGCCACCATGACTACATCAGCACAAGTATGGAGAGCTATTGAAGATATGTTCACCGGCCAGTCTCGCGCCCAATCTGTGAATACATGTCTGGCTCTGGCAACAACTCGAAAAGGTGACTCAACAGTAGCAGAATACATCGGCAAGATGAAGGCAATTGGTGATGAGATGGCCTCAGTAGGAAAACCTCTGGATGACGAAGACATGATCTCATATATCCTGGCAGGTCTGGACGTCGATTTCAATCCGGTGGTGGCTGCTATCACTTCGAAGACAGAACCGATCACGGTATCAGATCTCTACTCAAAACTTCTGAACTTTGAGAACAGGATGACACTTCATGAAGGGACGCAGACCTCCTCAGTCAACATGGCCAAGCGAGGCGATCGTGGCGAATTTAATTGCGGCAGCAGAACAAGCGGTCGTGGTCGGGGCCGGAACCGAGGACATGAAAACAGCGACAACAACAGCTTCAACAATGTCAGCCGAAGCACAGGTAACAGCGGCAGCCGAGGCAGAAGACCTACTTGCCAGCTCTGTTACAAAACGGGTCACGTTGTCGCTGATTGCTGGCATAGGTTTGAAGAAGATTTTGTCCTGGATGTCAAGACTGCCAGTGCTGCTTTCAACTCTTATGGTATAGACACGAATTGGTATATGGACACGGGAGCACCGATCATATCACGGGAGAACTAGAAAAACTGACCGTCAAAGACAAATACAATGGCAAGGATCAGGTGCACACGGCTAGTGGCACATGTATGAACATTAGTCACATTGGTCATTCTACTATTCATACCCCAAGTCGCAATCTTCATCTCAAGAATATCCTTCATGTTCCCAAAGCCAAGAAAAACCTTGTCTCTGCTCATTGTCTTGCTCATGATAATAATGCCTTTGTGGAAATTTACCCCTCTTTCTTGTGATTAAGGATCAACAAACGAAGAACACTCTTCTAAGAGGAAGATGCCGCAATGGTCTCTATCCCCTACCGACATCATCAACATTCTCCCTCAAACAAGCTTTTTGAGTCGTCAAGCCATCCCTCACAAGATGGCACAATTGCCTGGGTCATCCTTCACTTCCAATAGTTCACAAGGTCATCCATGAAAATAAGCTCCCCTGCCTAGTTAAGTCAAGTAATGAGTCGGTGTGTGATGCTTGTCAGCAAGCTGAAAGTCATCAACTTCCGTTCCCTAGGTCTTCAACTATATCGAGTTGTCCTCTTGAGTTAGTATTTTCAGATGTGTGGGGACCTGCTCCTACTTCAGTTGGGGGCAGGAAATACTATGTCAGCTTTATAGATGATTATAGTAAATTTACTTGGATATATCTTGTAATATCCCGGGCGATATTTTATCAAATAGTATTAAAATCAGGGAAAAGGGGGGGGAATTACGTAAATTTACGGCAACCTGGGCCTGGGCCGAGGCCCAAAAGGGGGGCCGGCCAAGGGAAAGGGGGGGGGAAGGCGCCCCACCTCCCAAACCCTAGCCGCCCCTCTCCCAAGCCGCCTCTCCACCTCCCTGGCCGCACCTCCCTCTCCCTCCTTGCGCCCCCTCTGGCCAGCAGCATCCCCTCGCCTCCATGGATGAACCCTGCAATTGGTGAAGGATCCCGATCGCTGCGGCTCGAGAGGAGGACAGCAAACCGTCCGCCGGAAAGATTCGTGGATCCGGAAGGTGGAGATTAGGACGGGAAAAGGAAGGGAGGCAGAGATCGTGTGGGGTTCTTCGTGTTCTTCAGCGATTGGTTGTGGGTAATTACTCCTAATTCTCTCCGCTAGCTGTATAATTAGTTGTTTAGCAATGTCGGTTTTCGGATCTGTTCAGGACAGCCTCTGTTAGACGGTCTTTTTGATGTAGATCCGTGGGGATTCAGGTTTGGTCTTATCCTAGAGATTTGTAGAGGACATCCTTAGCTTTCCATGAAGTGCTAGAACGCGTCATTCGGACCTCTGTAGAGAAAGTTATGATTTTTCTAATCGGACTGTTCTGTAGATCGGGGAAATTCCTGTCAGGTTTCGGTAGATGAGTTTGGGCGACTAGGAATCAGGAGAATCAGAGGATCTCGATATTATGAAAGTTTTATATATTTTCCTTAGCTTTCCAGAAAGGTCAAGAAATCCGGATTCCGACTCTCGGGGTGAAAGTTATGACAGTTTTAGTGCGCTGTCCAGAGAACCCGTTACAGAATTGATGTTCTAAGAAAGTTAGATGGGGCGGGTAGAAGTTGGCCGAATCAGGGAGACTCACCAACTAGGTTTAGTTAGATAATTTAATTATCTTTCCAGAGAATCTGAGAACGCCCTGTTCGGACTTCTGTACCATTAGATAAGGATTTTTGAAGTTGACTGTCCGTAGAAGGGGACAGGGTGGCCGAAAGGAATTGGGGTGTTGAGTCAAGTTAATCATGTTGGGTTAGTTTGGGGTTGTTTTGTTTAATCTAAAGATTCGTTACAGTTGTCTTAGCAATCATTATAATTATTATTCAGGAGGAGGAAGGATTCCAGGGGCCGCGCCTTCTGATCATTTCCCATTTTCTCGGGGTTAAGGCAAGTATAATGTTGGTTTAAATTTTATAGTGTGCATTGTTGATGGTTGTTGCTATGAAGATGGCTGTTCCATGCTTTGAGACTATGTGATCTTGATCATGATAATGATATGTTGATATTGTTTATGGTAGATTGCAATTGAAAGAGTTCCTGAGAATTTATGATGCATAGTTGTTGTGAATGCAAGTTTTATTTGTTGAGACATTCACATTTGTGCATCATGCTGATTTATTGAAGTCTTGGTCACGAGATGACCAAGCGCCGAGGTCCCCGACATGTTGTTGTCATGACGGGCTAAAGGTCTCCATACTTGTGGAGTATGGGCAATTGGTCCCTGTACCAGAGGGTACAGGCATGGGTGTGCATTGACGGATGCACACTCCGCATTACCGGTAAAATGCGCAAGAGAAGAGATAAAGAGATTTTTGATCATATTGCATAGCATGTTTATTCATATGATTGATGGATGAATTTGTGAAGTGATGTTCACTTTTATCCTTGCTGCCCCTATTTATATTTGCTGAGTCTTTGAACTCACTCTTGTTGTTGTTTGTTGTTATGGTTGTTGTTTGTTTTAGGTACCCACATGAGATCGGCATGCATGGGAATAAAGAGGGATTAGTTTTGATGCACATGCACGGTCTATTCACCATGGAAGGCAGAAAGAACATTAAACATTATTTGCTGAATAATTTAAGTGGTATTTGATTATTGTCTATCAGGTTCAATGTGTAATAAAGAATAGAACTTATTTGCTTTGATTCCGTTCTTTATCTAAGTAGAATGGTTATGAGTGCGATGGTGATCATAACCCAGTTTTGCTTATAAATGAACTTATTGCTTATTGGTATTCATATCAGTTGATTATGCTTGTTGAGACCTTTGATTTACTCAATAAACAAAGGAAGTTCTGCCGAAATTTTGTAAGATGAATATTAGTTTCCTTATTATGTTATTAGTTTGGTAGCATTCCAGGTCATTGTTTGGCTGGGGTGTTACAGTTGGTATCAGAGCGGGCTTTAGGTCCGTGGTAATTGAATAATTAAATTGACACACAGTGCACAGTAGGATGGGAATGGGTGAAGCATTGCATTTCCGTTTCCGTTATGTTGTATTGATGATTGTGGTTTGAGATGATATATTATATCTATATTATAAAACTATAGATATTATGTGTGGGGATAACCCATGTTGAGAGGTTGAGGTCGTGGTTGTGGCCCTGGGCTGTACCAGGTTACACCACCGTTAGCGGTATGAGAATATGAAGGCGGTTACCTCGGATATCTGAGAATAGGCGTTGATAGTTAGTATCTCTAGAAGAATTGCCCTCTTCTTTGACTTTGAATTTGGTCAACTCTAGTCCAGTTGGGCTCGATGAGTTTCTCTTGGGTTATTAGTTCATTACGGTTGATCGGTTGCTTTGAGAAAGGATAGTGTGTTTTGATTGGGCTGAATTTGTCCTGTAAAGCAATCATTGTTTTCCCAACCAATGAGTTATTCTTACGACTGGTGAACTTGGTTGGTGGTCAAGTTTGACCTTTATATTGGAGTTTTGTCTTCCTCATGGGAAATCTTGATCCATTTATTTGCTGGATGTTTTTGGGTTAATGAAAGTTTCCTTCTGCAAGTCCTTTAGTTCGTGGAGGCTTTTACTCATTGTATCTCTCTTGGGTATTTTGAGTGTTGAAACTTAATGGATCTCTTTTATGAAAGAAGATGTTAAACCCTTTGGCGATGTGTTGTCATGATAAGATGAGAGGTTATAATCAAAGCACTTAATGAATATGATATGGATTATCAAGATTGGGTTGCAGTGTGTGCATGATTGATCTTAGCTAAGATCCTTGAAAGGAAAGTTGAATAAGTTGAGGTTGTTCTCTAGTAGTTCTTGATGAGCTGTGACTGTGAGTATGACTATATTTAGGTGGAATCAACAGAGTTAATAACAAGTAGGGATCGTTGACGAAACTGGTTTGATCACTATAGGTGATATATTTTGATAAGCTTCTCGGATAGAGGGGACCTGCAAGTCTCAACGGATTAATCTAACCCTTTGGGATGGATAAGTCCAGAAGATGTTAGAATATTGTCATAGCGGATATTAATCTTGGAGTTACCTTTTATGGATAAGTACTGATCATATGTAATTGCTAGGTGCATTTATTACGTATCGAAGTATGGTTTTGAGCATCACTAAGAGATGAACTGATGGAACGTAATTGGTGATTTATGTTACCTGATGGTGGAGTGGTAGGATAATAGTATGTCTTTGATGAGAAGGTTGATCCTTAAAAATTGTTTAGTTTACTAAACTGGTTGGATTACTTGATCTCAATGGATTAATTTAACTGTGTAGGAAGGAAGAGATAAGGATGTTTTTGGTTTCTTGATGGTCTTATGTTTGCTAGTTGGAACGCAAATAGAGAAATGACCATAAATCCTTCCATGACGGTATAATCGTCAACTGTTTACGATAACCATTAGATTGGAATTGGTATGCACTAAATTGATGTTGAGCATTGCTAATAGGTTAATGATTGGAATTTAAGGGTGATCTAAATAGGTGTGTTGTGAGGATGACCTGGGCAGCATGCCTTAGTTAAAAGACGGTTTACTTCGATAGTGGGGTTTGTGAATTAGTTATCCTCTTGACCAGGTTGAGTATTGCAACCTTATAAAAAAATATATGAAATATGTTATTGTGTTTCCCTGGGAAGGTTAATGATGGGATAGTGAGTTATGTTGGTTCATGCCAGGAGTGCATGATGTGATGTTAGAAAGACTAGCAGTTATGGTGGTTAGAGTGATGTTGATTCCTTTAAGAGGAGATTAATTTGATTGCCTTTCGTGATATTTCGTAAATAAAAATGTTTCGAGTTTTGCGGCGGAGATCATTTGGATCTCATGATTTATTTGGTAGTTGAACTGTTCCGAGCAAAGTGAAGTGTGAAAGATCTTATTGGTTCTTAAGTGGTTCTTGTGGTTTGGTCTTAAGAACTTGTCTTGTTCGAGCTGACCAAGTGTTGTTGTAGTCAAAGAATTATTTTCTATGTTAACGGAAAGAGTGCATTAGGAGTATTTGAGGTCTGAAGCCAAGTTTCGTATCTTGCGATTTGATATCCTCTTCTTGGGGGATTGTGCCTTCAATTGTGGACTCCCCTTATGTTTTTCCGAGTTCATTGCCAATTGACTGTTCCTCTTGGTCTGGTGTTTACCATGATTGGTAAACGTTTATCTGAGTGCTGAAACTATTATTATTATTCTTATTGGCCTCTTCTTTTGAGAAAGCCTTTAAAGATGAATGTTGGCAAGCCTTTAAAGATGAATGTTGGCAACTGGATAGTGGTGGTCGAGTAGATGTTTCTGTGAGGCTTCAGGTGTCAAGATGTTTGAGAAGCATGGCGCAATAAATCGATTTATTAGAATAATCCTTGGAAAGGATTTGATTTAAATAGAATGTTTGTCTTTGGAGTTAATAGGTTTCGTTGTCGCAACTAGTAGGACCTATAGCGAGATGTGGTCCAAGATCGTGTGTTCATCTTGATAGAATATTAGAATTAGCAAGTATGAAAATCTTGATTAGTTTCTTAGAGTATCGCCTTTTGGTTACTTGGTAAGATTGTGTAGAAGATTTATGATGGCGTAGTTTGATGAGAGTAGTAGTATAGAGGAATCTACTAGTCGTGTTAATTAATGGGATAGCAAGGATGGTTGAGTTATTGTTAAGGATGACTCGGCCTCAGTGAGTAACCCTTTGTGAGATAGATTATCTCTAAGGATAACTTGGTCAATCAGTTAGAAATGGCTACTTTGTGGTCACGTAGCTAAATTTGATTGGTGTGGGTTAGAGAAGGTCTAAGATTGGTGAAATGAATCGCCTTGGGCGGTTACTTGATTGGTGAGAAGTGTTGACCTTAGTGACCGAGGTTATGGTTGAGTTGTGTGAAAAGTTTAGTCATTAGATCTGAGGATTACCTATCAAGTATACCAGAAATTCATTTTAAGAGTCTTAAAGGATGAAATGTGGGCTTTGCATTTTTTTTATGCTAGCATCTCGGTTTTCCATGATTAGATTCCAAGAGTTATGGTGATGTTTGATAGAATCCTTGGGAAGCAGTAAATGGGCATGAAGGTGGTGAATTTAAAGTTGATCATCCTTAACGGATTTAGGTGATGGGAATGTGGCTGTAAGCTATATCGTGGTGTGTTGGGAATTATTTATCAAAGTAATTCCTCTGCTAGAGAAGTTGATCAGGGTATGTTATTGTGGATTGAAAGAGTCTCTTTACATAGGTGTGGAATTTGTGTTCAGCTTGAGCATAGCCATGAGGTTGCTAATTTAAGAGAAAAGAGTTAGAATGTTATGCGACGATTTGGGATCCTATGGTTTAAGAGGAAGTTAAATTCTTAAAAGAAAGATGGTGGAAAAGAGCGTGATCTTGCTCAGTGAGATATTCTCTTAGTTTTTATTTGAGCTTTGTGTTTATGACGGATGTCTATTACATATTGAGTGGGTTCTTGTCGGTTTGTCTGGTTCGTTCCAGTAAAAAAAAAAGTTAATCTGGTTATTCGAGGGGTTTCGTTTTTGGCTTATGTGGCATTTATTTCTAAACTGTCTACTTGAAAGGTGGAAAAGTTTTCATGTTGAGTCTTTGTCTTTGGATTGGGCTCTTCTGAAGGGAAGATGGTTTTGAGTTGATTGCATTAAGACTCTTTTGTTTTCAGTCGGGAACTGTTGTGCGTCCCTGGTTAAAAGAGGTGCTCATTGTTAAAGTGAAGAGATCGATTGATACAAGGAGCAAGAATTTGGTGTGTTGGTGCAGGTTGTGTGGTTTAGTACCCAAGGGAGTGTTGGCCCAAGGTATAATGGTTGTTTCTGAAAGTTGGAGAGACTTGGTAGAGAGCGTATTGCTAGAACCGTCTTGAGTCCTAGTGTAGCGCACAGATCGTTTTGTGTGACCTAGTGTCGAGGGAGTACTGGAGGAATCTGGAGCATGAAGTTTTGTTTGAGCCGTTGACCCACGGGTAAGACCGTGCCTTCGAGACGTGTCCGTCGAGTGACTCTTGAAAGGATGGGACAAGTAGTAAGGCGTAACGCGTCAGTACGTCAAGGTGTTTTATCGCAGCAGGCCGATAGAGAGGCCACTTGGGAATTGGAGTCTCGCATGCGTGATCAATACCCAGAGTTTTTCACATCAGGTGTGTGTTTATGATTAAGTTTAATTGTAATTATAGCATTGTGAAAGTATGGTTAGAATTCGGGGTCGAATTCCGTTTAAGGGGGGTAGAATGTAATATCCCGGGCGATATTTTATCAAATAGTATTAAAATCAGGGAAAAGGGGGGAATTACGTAAATTTACGGCAACCTGGGCCTGGGCCGAGGCCCAAAAGGGGGGCCGGCCAAGGGAAAAGGGGGGGGGGAAGGCGCCCCACCTCCCAAACCCTAGCCGCCCCTCTCCCAAGCCGCCTCTCCACCTCCCTGGCCGCACCTCCCTCTCCCTCCTTGCGCCCCCTCTGGCCAGCAGCATCCCCTCGCCTCCATGGATGCCCCCTGCAATTGGTGAAGGATCCCGATCGCTGCGGTTCGAGAGGAGGACAGCAAACCGTCCGCCGGAAAGATTCGTGGATCCGGAAGGTGGAGATTAGGACGGGAAAAGGAAGGGAGGCAGAGATCGTGTGGGGTTCTTCGTGTTCTTCAGCGATTGGTTGCGGGTAATTACTCCTAATTCTCTCCGCTAGCTGTATAATTAGTTGTTTAGCAATGTCGGTTTTCGGATCTGTTCAGGACAGCCTCTGTTAGACGGTCTTTTTGATGTAGATCCGTGGGGATTCAGGTTTGGTCTTATACTAGAGATTTGTAGAGGACATCCTTAGCTTTCCATGAAGTGCTAGAACGCGTCATTCGAACCTCTGTAGAGAAAGTTATGATTTTTCTAATCGGACTGTCCTGTAGATCGGGGAAATTCCTGTCAGGTTTCGGTAGATGAGTTTGGGCGACTAGGAATCAGGAGAATCAGAGGATCTCGATATTATGAAAGTTTTATATATTTTCCTTAGCGTTCCAGAAAGGTCAAGAAATCCGGATTCCGACTCTCGGGGTGAAAGTTATGACAGTTTTAGTGCGCTGTCCAGAGAACCCGTTACAGAATTGATGTTCTAAGAAAGTTAGATGGGGCGGGTAGAAGTTGGCCGAATCAGGGAGACTCACCAACTAGGTTTAGTTAGATAATTTAATTATCTTTCCAGAGAATCTGAGAACGCCCTGTTCGGACTTCTGTACCATTAGATAAGGATTTTTGAAGTTGACTGTCCGTAGAAGGGGACAGGGTGGCCGAAAGGAATTGGGGTGTTGAGTCAAGTTAATCATGTTGGGTTAGTTTGGGGTTGTTTTGTTTAATCTAAAGATTCGTTACAGTTGTCTTAGCAATCATTATAATTATTATTCAGGAGGAGAAAGGATTCCAGGGGCCGCGCCTTCTGATCATTTCCCATTTTCTCGGGGTTAAGGCAAGTATAATGTTGGTTTAAATTTTATAGTGTGCATTGTTGATGGTTGTTGCTATGAAGATGGCTGTTCCATGCTTTGAGACTATGTGATCTTGATCATGATAATGATATGTTGATATTGTTTATGGTAGATTGCAATTGAAAGAGTTCCTGAGAATTTATGATGCATAGTTGTTGTGAATGCAAGTTTTATTTGTTGAGACATTCACATTTGTGCATCATGCTGATTTATTGAAGTCTTGGTCACGAGATGACCAAGCGCCGAGGTCCCCGACATGTTGTTGTCATGACGGGCTAAAGGTCTCCATACTTGTGGAGTATGGGCAATTGGTCCCTGTACCAGAGGGTACAGGCATGGGTGTGCATTGACGGATGCACACTCCGCATTACCGGTAAAATGCGCAAGAGAAGAGATAAAGAGATTTTTGATCATATTGCATAGCATGTTTATTCATATGATTGATGGATGAATTTGTGAAGTGATGTTCACTTTTATCCTTGCTGCCCCTATTTATATTTGCTGAGTCTTTGAACTCACTCTTGTTGTTGTTTGTTGTTATGGTTGTTGTTTGTTTTAGGTACCCACATGAGATCGGCATGCATGGGAATAAAGAGGGATTAGTTTTGATGCACATGCACGGTCTATTCACCATGGAAGGCAGAAAGAACATTAAACATTATTTGCTGAATAATTTAAGTGGTATTTGATTATTGTCTATCAGGTTCAATGTGTAATAAAGAATAGAACTTATTTGCTTTGATTCCGTTCTTTATCTAAGTAGAATGGTTATGAGTGCGATGGTGATCATAACCCAGTTTTGCTTATAAATGAACTTATTGCTTATTGGTATTCATATCAGTTGATTATGCTTGTTGAGACCTTTGATTTACTCAATAAACAAAGGAAGTTCTGCCGAAATTTTGTAAGATGAATATTAGTTTCCTTATTATGTTATTAGTTTGGTAGCATTCCAGGTCATTGTTTGGCTGGGGTGTTACAGTTGGTATCAGAGCGGGCTTTAGGTCCGTGGTAATTGAATAATTAAATTGACACACAGTGCACAGTAGGATGGGAATGGGTGAAGCATTGCATTTCCGTTTCCGTTATGTTGTATTGATGATTGTGGTTTGAGATGATATATTATATCTATATTATAAAACTATAGATATTATGTGTGGGGATAACCCATGTTGAGAGGTTGAGGTCGTGGTTGTGGCCCTGGGCTGTACCAGGTTACACCACCGTTAGCGGTATGAGAATATGAAGGCGGTTACCTCGGATATCTGAGAATAGGCGTTGATAGTTAGTATCTCTAGAAGAATTGCCCTCTTCTTTGACTTTGAATTTGGTCAACTCTAGTCCAGTTGGGCTCGATGAGTTTCTCTTGGGTTATTAGTTCATTACGGTTGATCGGTTGCTTTGAGAAAGGATAGTGTGTTTTGATTGGGCTGAATTTGTCCTGTAAAGCAATCATTGTTTTCCCAACCAATGAGTTATTCTTACGACTGGTGAACTTGGTTGGTGGTCAAGTTTGACCTTTATATTGGAGTTTTGTCTTCCTCATGGGAAATCTTGATCCATTTATTTGCTGGATGTTTTTGGGTTAATGAAAGTTTCCTTCTGCAAGTCCTTTAGTTCGTGGAGGCTTTTACTCATTGTATCTCTCTTGGGTATTTTGAGTGTTGAAACTTAATGGATCTCTTTTATGAAAGAAGATGTTAAACCCTTTGGCGATGTGTTGTCATGATAAGATGAGAGGTTATAATCAAAGCACTTAATGAATATGATATGGATTATCAAGATTGGGTTGCAGTGTGTGCATGATTGATCTTAGCTAAGATCCTTGAAAGGAAAGTTGAATAAGTTGAGGTTGTTCTCTAGTAGTTCTTGATGAGCTGTGACTGTGAGTATGACTATATTTAGGTGGAATCAACAGAGTTAATAACAAGTAGGGATCGTTGACGAAACTGGTTTGATCACTATAGGTGATATATTTTGATAAGCTTCTCGGATAGAGGGGACCTGCAAGTCTCAACGGATTAATCTAACCCTTTGGGATGGATAAGTCCAGAAGATGTTAGAATATTGTCATAGCGGATATTAATCTTGGAGTTACCTTTTATGGATAAGTACTGATCATATGTAATTGCTAGGTGCATTTATTACGTATCGAAGTATGGTTTTGAGCATCACTAAGAGATGAACTGATGGAACGTAATTGGTGATTTATGTTACCTGATGGTGGAGTGGTAGGATAATAGTATGTCTTTGATGAGAAGGTTGATCCTTAAAAATTGTTTAGTTTACTAAACTGGTTGGATTACTTGATCTCAATGGATTAATTTAACTGTGTAGGAAGGAAGAGATAAGGATGTTTTTGGTTTCTTGATGGTCTTATGTTTTCTAGTTGGAACGCAAATAGAGAAATGACCATAAATCCTTCCATGACGGTATAATCGTCAACTGTTTACGATAACCATTAGATTGGAATTGGTATGCACTAAATTGATGTTGAGCATTGCTAATAGGTTAATGATTGGAATTTAAGGGTGATCTAAATAGGTGTGTTGTGAGGATGACCTGGGCAGCATGCCTTAGTTAAAAGACGGTTTACTTCGATAGTGGGGTTTGTGAATTAGTTATCCTCTTGACCAGGTTGAGTATTGCAACCTTATAAAAAAATATATGAAATATGTTATTGTGTTTCCCTGGGAAGGTTAATGATGGGATAGTGAGTTATGTTGGTTCATGCCAGGAGTGCATGATGTGATGTTAGAAAGACTAGCAGTTATGGTGGTTAGAGTGATGTTGATTCCTTTAAGAGGAGATTAATTTGATTGCCTTTCGTGATATTTCGTAAATAAAAATGTTTCGAGTTTTGCGGCGGAGATCATTTGGATCTCATGATTTATTTGGTAGTTGAACTGTTCCGAGCAAAGTGAAGTGTGAAAGATCTTATTGGTTCTTAAGTGGTTCTTGTGGTTTGGTCTTAAGAACTTGTCTTGTTCGAGCTGACCAAGTGTTGTTGTAGTCAAAGAATTATTTTCTATGTTAACGGAAAGAGTGCATTAGGAGTATTTGAGGTCTGAAGCCAAGTTTCGTATCTTGCGATTTGATATCCTCTTCTTGGGGGATTGTGCCTTCAATTGTGGACTCCCCTTATGTTTTTCCGAGTTCATTGCCAATTGACTGTTCCTCTTGGTCTGGTGTTTACCATGATTGGTAAACGTTTATCTGAGTGCTGAAACTATTATTATTATTCTTATTGGCCTCTTCTTTTGAGAAAGCCTTTAAAGATGAATGTTGGCAAGCCTTTAAAGATGAATGTTGGCAACTGGATAGTGGTGGTCGAGTAGATGTTTCTGTGAGGCTTCAGGTGTCAAGATGTTTGAGAAGCATGGCGCAATAAATCGATTTATTAGAATAATCCTTGGAAAGGATTTGATTTAAATAGAATGTTTGTCTTTGGAGTTAATAGGTTTCGTTGTCGCAACTAGTAGGACCTATAGCGAGATGTGGTCCAAGATCGTGTGTTCATCTTGATAGAATATTAGAATTAGCAAGTATGAAAATCTTGATTAGTTTCTTAGAGTATCGCCTTTTGGTTACTTGGTAAGATTGTGTAGAAGATTTATGATGGCGTAGTTTGATGAGAGTAGTAGTATAGAGGAATCTACTAGTCGTGTTAATTAATGGGATAGCAAGGATGGTTGAGTTATTGTTAAGGATGACTCGGCCTCAGTGAGTAACCCTTTGTGAGATAGATTATCTCTAAGGATAACTTGGTCAATCAGTTAGAAATGGCTACTTTGTGGTCACGTAGCTAAATTTGATTGGTGTGGGTTAGAGAAGGTCTAAGATTGGTGAAATGAATCGCCTTGGGCGGTTACTTGATTGGTGAGAAGTGTTGACCTTAGTGACCGAGGTTATGGTTGAGTTGTGTGAAAAGTTTAGTCATTAGATCTGAGGATTACCTATCAAGTATACCAGAAATTCATTTTAAGAGTCTTAAAGGATGAAATGTGGGCTTTGCATTTTTTTTATGCTAGCATCTCGGTTTTCCATGATTAGATTCCAAGAGTTATGGTGATGTTTGATAGAATCCTTGGGAAGCAGTAAATGGGCATGAAGGTGGTGAATTTAAAGTTGATCATCCTTAACGGATTTAGGTGATGGGAATGTGGCTGTAAGCTATATCGTGGTGTGTTGGGAATTATTTATCAAAGTAATTCCTCTGCTAGAGAAGTTGATCAGGGTATGTTATTGTGGATTGAAAGAGTCTCTTTACATAGGTGTGGAATTTGTGTTCAGCTTGAGCATAGCCATGAGGTTGCTAATTTAAGAGAAAAGAGTTAGAATGTTATGCGACGATTTGGGATCCTATGGTTTAAGAGGAAGTTAAATTCTTAAAAGAAAGATGGTGGAAAAGAGCGTGATCTTGCTCAGTGAGATATTCTCTTAGTTTTTATTTGAGCTTTGTGTTTATGACGGATGTCTATTACATATTGAGTGGGTTCTTGTCGGTTTGTCTGGTTCGTTCCAGTAAAAAAAAAGTTAATCTGGTTATTCGAGGGGTTTCGTTTTTGGCTTATGTGGCATTTATTTCTAAACTGTCTACTTGAAAGGTGGAAAAGTTTTCATGTTGAGTCTTTGTCTTTGGATTGGGCTCTTCTGAAGGGAAGATGGTTTTGAGTTGATTGCATTAAGACTCTTTTGTTTTCAGTCGGGAACTGTTGTGCGTCCCTGGTTAAAAGAGGTGCTCATTGTTAAAGTGAAGAGATCGATTGATACAAGGAGCAAGAATTTGGTGTGTTGGTGCAGGTTGTGTGGTTTAGTACCCAAGGGAGTGTTGGCCCAAGGTATAATGGTTGTTTCTGAAAGTTGGAGAGACTTGGTAGAGAGCGTATTGCTAGAACCGTCTTGAGTCCTAGTGTAGCGCACAGATCGTTTTGTGTGACCTAGTGTCGAGGGAGTACTGGAGGAATCTGGAGCATGAAGTTTTGTTTGAGCCGTTGACCCACGGGTAAGACCGTGCCTTCGAGACGTGTCCGTCGAGTGACTCTTGAAAGGATGGGACAAGTAGTAAGGCGTAACGCGTCAGTACGTCAAGGTGTTTTATCGCAGCAGGCCGATAGAGAGGCCACTTGGGAATTGGAGTCTCGCATGCGTGATCAATACCCAGAGTTTTTCACATCAGGTGTGTGTTTATGATTAAGTTTAATTGTAATTATAGCATTGTGAAAGTATGGTTAGAATTCGGGGTCGAATTCCGTTTAAGGGGGGTAGAATGTAATATCCCGGGCGATATTTTATCAAATAGTATTAAAATCAGGGAAAAGGGGGGAATTACGTAAATTTACGGCAACCTGGGCCTGGGCCGAGGCCCAAAAGGGGGGCCGGCCAAGGGAAAAGGGGGGGGGGAAGGCGCCCCACCTCCCAAACCCTAGCCGCCCCTCTCCCAAGCCGCCTCTCCACCTCCCTGGCCGCACCTCCCTCTCCCTCCTTGCGCCCCCTCTGGCCAGCAGCATCCCCTCGCCTCCATGGATGCCCCCTGCAATTGGTGAAGGATCCCGATCGCTGCGGTTCGAGAGGAGGACAGCAAACCGTCCGCCGGAAAGATTCGTGGATCCGGAAGGTGGAGATTAGGACGGGAAAAGGAAGGGAGGCAGAGATCGTGTGGGGTTCTTCGTGTTCTTCAGCGATTGGTTGCGGGTAATTACTCCTAATTCTCTCCGCTAGCTGTATAATTAGTTGTTTAGCAATGTCGGTTTTCGGATCTGTTCAGGACAGCCTCTGTTAGACGGTCTTTTTGATGTAGATCCGTGGGGATTCAGGTTTGGTCTTATACTAGAGATTTGTAGAGGACATCCTTAGCTTTCCATGAAGTGCTAGAACGCGTCATTCGAACCTCTGTAGAGAAAGTTATGATTTTTCTAATCGGACTGTCCTGTAGATCGGGGAAATTCCTGTCAGGTTTCGGTAGATGAGTTTGGGCGACTAGGAATCAGGAGAATCAGAGGATCTCGATATTATGAAAGTTTTATATATTTTCCTTAGCTTTCCAGAAAGGTCAAGAAATCCGGATTCCGACTCTCGGGGTGAAAGTTATGACAGTTTTAGTGCGCTGTCCAGAGAACCCGTTACAGAATTGATGTTCTAAGAAAGTTAGATGGGGCGGGTAGAAGTTGGCCGAATCAGGGAGACTCACCAACTAGGTTTAGTTAGATAATTTAATTATCTTTCCAGAGAATCTGAGAACGCCCTGTTCGGACTTCTGTACCATTAGATAAGGATTTTTGAAGTTGACTGTCCGTAGAAGGGGACAGGGTGGCCGAAAGGAATTGGGGTGTTGAGTCAAGTTAATCATGTTGGGTTAGTTTGGGGTTGTTTTGTTTAATCTAAAGATTCGTTACAGTTGTCTTAGCAATCATTATAATTATTATTCAGGAGGAGGAAGGATTCCAGGGGCCGCGCCTTCTGATCATTTCCCATTTTCTCGGGGTTAAGGCAAGTATAATGTTGGTTTAAATTTTATAGTGTGCATTGTTGATGGTTGTTGCTATGAAGATGGCTGTTCCATGCTTTGAGACTATGTGATCTTGATCATGATAATGATATGTTGATATTGTTTATGGTAGATTGCAATTGAAAGAGTTCCTGAGAATTTATGATGCATAGTTGTTGTGAATGCAAGTTTTATTTGTTGAGACATTCACATTTGTGCATCATGCTGATTTATTGAAGTCTTGGTCACGAGATGACCAAGCGCCGAGGTCCCCGACATGTTGTTGTCATGACGGGCTAAAGGTCTCCATACTTGTGGAGTATGGGCAATTGGTCCCTGTACCAGAGGGTACAGGCATGGGTGTGCATTGACGGATGCACACTCCGCATTACCGGTAAAATGCGCAAGAGAAGAGATAAAGAGATTTTTGATCATATTGCATAGCATGTTTATTCATATGATTGATGGATGAATTTGTGAAGTGATGTTCACTTTTATCCTTGCTGCCCCTATTTATATTTGCTGAGTCTTTGAACTCACTCTTGTTGTTGTTTGTTGTTATGGTTGTTGTTTGTTTTAGGTACCCACATGAGATCGGCATGCATGGGAATAAAGAGGGATTAGTTTTGATGCACATGCACGGTCTATTCACCATGGAAGGCAGAAAGAACATTAAACATTATTTGCTGAATAATTTAAGTGGTATTTGATTATTGTCTATCAGGTTCAATGTGTAATAAAGAATAGAACTTATTTGCTTTGATTCCGTTCTTTATCTAAGTAGAATGGTTATGAGTGCGATGGTGATCATAACCCAGTTTTGCTTATAAATGAACTTATTGCTTATTGGTATTCATATCAGTTGATTATGCTTGTTGAGACCTTTGATTTACTCAATAAACAAAGGAAGTTCTGCCGAAATTTTGTAAGATGAATATTAGTTTCCTTATTATGTTATTAGTTTGGTAGCATTCCAGGTCATTGTTTGGCTGGGGTGTTACAGTTGGTATCAGAGCGGGCTTTAGGTCCGTGGTAATTGAATAATTAAATTGACACACAGTGCACAGTAGGATGGGAATGGGTGAAGCATTGCATTTCCGTTTCCGTTATGTTGTATTGATGATTGTGGTTTGAGATGATATATTATATCTATATTATAAAACTATAGATATTATGTGTGGGGATAACCCATGTTGAGAGGTTGAGGTCGTGGTTGTGGCCCTGGGCTGTACCAGGTTACACCACCGTTAGCGGTATGAGAATATGAAGGCGGTTACCTCGGATATCTGAGAATAGGCGTTGATAGTTAGTATCTCTAGAAGAATTGCCCTCTTCTTTGACTTTGAATTTGGTCAACTCTAGTCCAGTTGGGCTCGATGAGTTTCTCTTGGGTTATTAGTTCATTACGGTTGATCGGTTGCTTTGAGAAAGGATAGTGTGTTTTGATTGGGCTGAATTTGTCCTGTAAAGCAATCATTGTTTTCCCAACCAATGAGTTATTCTTACGACTGGTGAACTTGGTTGGTGGTCAAGTTTGACCTTTATATTGGAGTTTTGTCTTCCTCATGGGAAATCTTGATCCATTTATTTGCTGGATGTTTTTGGGTTAATGAAAGTTTCCTTCTGCAAGTCCTTTAGTTCGTGGAGGCTTTTACTCATTGTATCTCTCTTGGGTATTTTGAGTGTTGAAACTTAATGGATCTCTTTTATGAAAGAAGATGTTAAACCCTTTGGCGATGTGTTGTCATGATAAGATGAGAGGTTATAATCAAAGCACTTAATGAATATGATATGGATTATCAAGATTGGGTTGCAGTGTGTGCATGATTGATCTTAGCTAAGATCCTTGAAAGGAAAGTTGAATAAGTTGAGGTTGTTCTCTAGTAGTTCTTGATGAGCTGTGACTGTGAGTATGACTATATTTAGGTGGAATCAACAGAGTTAATAACAAGTAGGGATCGTTGACGAAACTGGTTTGATCACTATAGGTGATATATTTTGATAAGCTTCTCGGATAGAGGGGACCTGCAAGTCTCAACGGATTAATCTAACCCTTTGGGATGGATAAGTCCAGAAGATGTTAGAATATTGTCATAGCGGATATTAATCTTGGAGTTACCTTTTATGGATAAGTACTGATCATATGTAATTGCTAGGTGCATTTATTACGTATCGAAGTATGGTTTTGAGCATCACTAAGAGATGAACTGATGGAACGTAATTGGTGATTTATGTTACCTGATGGTGGAGTGGTAGGATAATAGTATGTCTTTGATGAGAAGGTTGATCCTTAAAAATTGTTTAGTTTACTAAACTGGTTGGATTACTTGATCTCAATGGATTAATTTAACTGTGTAGGAAGGAAGAGATAAGGATGTTTTTGGTTTCTTGATGGTCTTATGTTTGCTAGTTGGAACGCAAATAGAGAAATGACCATAAATCCTTCCATGACGGTATAATCGTCAACTGTTTACGATAACCATTAGATTGGAATTGGTATGCACTAAATTGATGTTGAGCATTGCTAATAGGTTAATGATTGGAATTTAAGGGTGATCTAAATAGGTGTGTTGTGAGGATGACCTGGGCAGCATGCCTTAGTTAAAAGACGGTTTACTTCGATAGTGGGGTTTGTGAATTAGTTATCCTCTTGACCAGGTTGAGTATTGCAACCTTATAAAAAATATATGAAATATGTTATTGTGTTTCCCTGGGAAGGTTAATGATGGGATAGTGAGTTATGTTGGTTCATGCCAGGAGTGCATGATGTGATGTTAGAAAGACTAGCAGTTATGGTGGTTAGAGTGATGTTGATTCCTTTAAGAGGAGATTAATTTGATTGCCTTTCGTGATATTTCGTAAATAAAAATGTTTCGAGTTTTGCGGCGGAGATCATTTGGATCTCATGATTTATTTGGTAGTTGAACTGTTCCGAGCAAAGTGAAGTGTGAAAGATCTTATTGGTTCTTAAGTGGTTCTTGTGGTTTGGTCTTAAGAACTTGTCTTGTTCGAGCTGACCAAGTGTTGTTGTAGTCAAAGAATTATTTTCTATGTTAACGGAAAGAGTGCATTAGGAGTATTTGAGGTCTGAAGCCAAGTTTCGTATCTTGCGATTTGATATCCTCTTCTTGGGGGATTGTGCCTTCAATTGTGGACTCCCCTTATGTTTTTCCGAGTTCATTGCCAATTGACTGTTCCTCTTGGTCTGGTGTTTACCATGATTGGTAAACGTTTATCTGAGTGCTGAAACTATTATTATTATTCTTATTGGCCTCTTCTTTTGAGAAAGCCTTTAAAGATGAATGTTGGCAAGCCTTTAAAGATGAATGTTGGCAACTGGATAGTGGTGGTCGAGTAGATGTTTCTGTGAGGCTTCAGGTGTCAAGATGTTTGAGAAGCATGGCGCAATAAATCGATTTATTAGAATAATCCTTGGAAAGGATTTGATTTAAATAGAATGTTTGTCTTTGGAGTTAATAGGTTTCGTTGTCGCAACTAGTAAGACCTATAGCGAGATGTGGTCCAAGATCGTGTGTTCATCTTGATAGAATATTAGAATTAGCAAGTATGAAAATCTTGATTAGTTTCTTAGAGTATCGCCTTTTGGTTACTTGGTAAGATTGTGTAGAAGATTTATGATGGCGTAGTTTGATGAGAGTAGTAGTATAGAGGAATCTACTAGTCGTGTTAATTAATGGGATAGCAAGGATGGTTGAGTTATTGTTAAGGATGACTCGGCCTCAGTGAGTAACCCTTTGTGAGATAGATTATCTCTAAGGATAACTTGGTCAATCAGTTAGAAATGGCTACTTTGTGGTCACGTAGCTAAATTTGATTGGTGTGGGTTAGAGAAGGTCTAAGATTGGTGAAATGAATCGCCTTGGGCGGTTACTTGATTGGTGAGAAGTGTTGACCTTAGTGACCGAGGTTATGGTTGAGTTGTGTGAAAAGTTTAGTCATTAGATCTGAGGATTACCTATCAAGTATACCAGAAATTCATTTTAAGAGTCTTAAAGGATGAAATGTGGGCTTTGCATTTTTTTTATGCTAGCATCTCGGTTTTCCATGATTAGATTCCAAGAGTTATGGTGATGTTTGATAGAATCCTTGGGAAGCAGTAAATGGGCATGAAGGTGGTGAATTTAAAGTTGATCATCCTTAACGGATTTAGGTGATGGGAATGTGGCTGTAAGCTATATCGTGGTGTGTTGGGAATTATTTATCAAAGTAATTCCTCTGCTAGAGAAGTTGATCAGGGTATGTTATTGTGGATTGAAAGAGTCTCTTTACATAGGTGTGGAATTTGTGTTCAGCTTGAGCATAGCCATGAGGTTGCTAATTTAAGAGAAAAGAGTTAGAATGTTATGCGACGATTTGGGATCCTATGGTTTAAGAGGAAGTTAAATTCTTAAAAGAAAGATGGTGGAAAAGAGCGTGATCTTGCTCAGTGAGATATTCTCTTAGTTTTTATTTGAGCTTTGTGTTTATGACGGATGTCTATTACATATTGAGTGGGTTCTTGTCGGTTTGTCTGGTTCGTTCCAGTAAAAAAAAAGTTAATCTGGTTATTCGAGGGGTTTCGTTTTTGGCTTATGTGGCATTTATTTCTAAACTGTCTACTTGAAAGGTGGAAAAGTTTTCATGTTGAGTCTTTGTCTTTGGATTGGGCTCTTCTGAAGGGAAGATGGTTTTGAGTTGATTGCATTAAGACTCTTTTGTTTTCAGTCGGGAACTGTTGTGCGTCCCTGGTTAAAAGAGGTGCTCATTGTTAAAGTGAAGAGATCGATTGATACAAGGAGCAAGAATTTGGTGTGTTGGTGCAGGTTGTGTGGTTTAGTACCCAAGGGAGTGTTGGCCCAAGGTATAATGGTTGTTTCTGAAAGTTGGAGAGACTTGGTAGAGAGCGTATTGCTAGAACCGTCTTGAGTCCTAGTGTAGCGCACAGATCGTTTTGTGTGACCTAGTGTCGAGGGAGTACTGGAGGAATCTGGAGCATGAAGTTTTGTTTGAGCCGTTGACCCACGGGTAAGACCGTGCCTTCGAGACGTGTCCGTCGAGTGACTCTTGAAAGGATGGGACAAGTAGTAAGGCGTAACGCGTCAGTACGTCAAGGTGTTTTATCGCAGCAGGCCGATAGAGAGGCCACTTGGGAATTGGAGTCTCGCATGCGTGATCAATACCCAGAGTTTTTCACATCAGGTGTGTGTTTATGATTAAGTTTAATTGTAATTATAGCATTGTGAAAGTATGGTTAGAATTCGGGGTCGAATTCCGTTTAAGGGGGGTAGAATGTAATATCCCGGGCGATATTTTATCAAATAGTATTAAAATCAGGGAAAAGGGGGGAATTACGTAAATTTACGGCAACCTGGGCCTGGGCCGAGGCCCAAAAGGGGGGCCGGCCAAGGGAAAAGGGGGGGGGGAAGGCGCCCCACCTCCCAAACCCTAGCCGCCCCTCTCCCAAGCCGCCTCTCCACCTCCCTGGCCGCACCTCCCTCTCCCTCCTTGCGCCCCCTCTGGCCAGCAGCATCCCCTCGCCTCCATGGATGCCCCCTGCAATTGGTGAAGGATCCCGATCGCTGCGGTTCGAGAGGAGGACAGCAAACCGTCCGCCGGAAAGATTCGTGGATCCGGAAGGTGGAGATTAGGACGGGAAAAGGAAGGGAGGCAGAGATCGTGTGGGGTTCTTCGTGTTCTTCAGCGATTGGTTGCGGGTAATTACTCCTAATTCTCTCCGCTAGCTGTATAATTAGTTGTTTAGCAATGTCGGTTTTCGGATCTGTTCAGGACAGCCTCTGTTAGACGGTCTTTTTGATGTAGATCCGTGGGGATTCAGGTTTGGTCTTATACTAGAGATTTGTAGAGGACATCCTTAGCTTTCCATGAAGTGCTAGAACGCGTCATTCGAACCTCTGTAGAGAAAGTTATGATTTTTCTAATCGGACTGTCCTGTAGATCGGGGAAATTCCTGTCAGGTTTCGGTAGATGAGTTTGGGCGACTAGGAATCAGGAGAATCAGAGGATCTCGATATTATGAAAGTTTTATATATTTTCCTTAGCTTTCCAGAAAGGTCAAGAAATCCGGATTCCGACTCTCGGGGTGAAAGTTATGACAGTTTTAGTGCGCTGTCCAGAGAACCCGTTACAGAATTGATGTTCTAAGAAAGTTAGATGGGGCGGGTAGAAGTTGGCCGAATCAGGGAGACTCACCAACTAGGTTTAGTTAGATAATTTAATTATCTTTCCAGAGAATCTGAGAACGCCCTGTTCGGACTTCTGTACCATTAGATAAGGATTTTTGAAGTTGACTGTCCGTAGAAGGGGACAGGGTGGCCGAAAGGAATTGGGGTGTTGAGTCAAGTTAATCATGTTGGGTTAGTTTGGGGTTGTTTTGTTTAATCTAAAGATTCGTTACAGTTGTCTTAGCAATCATTATAATTATTATTCAGGAGGAGGAAGGATTCCAGGGGCCGCGCCTTCTGATCATTTCCCATTTTCTCGGGGTTAAGGCAAGTATAATGTTGGTTTAAATTTTATAGTGTGCATTGTTGATGGTTGTTGCTATGAAGATGGTTGTTCCATGCTTTGAGACTATGTGATCTTGATCATGATAATGATATGTTGATATTGTTTATGGTAGATTGCAATTGAAAGAGTTCCTGAGAATTTATGATGCATAGTTGTTGTGAATGCAAGTTTTATTTGTTGAGACATTCACATTTGTGCATCATGCTGATTTATTGAAGTCTTGGTCACGAGATGACCAAGCGCCGAGGTCCCCGACATGTTGTTGTCATGACGGGCTAAAGGTCTCCATACTTGTGGAGTATGGGCAATTGGTCCCTGTACCAGAGGGTACAGGCATGGGTGTGCATTGACGGATGCACACTCCGCATTACCGGTAAAATGCGCAAGAGAAGAGATAAAGAGATTTTTTATCATATTGCATAGCATGTTTATTCATATGATTGATGGATGAATTTGTGAAGTGATGTTCACTTTTATCCTTGCTGCCCCTATTTATATTTGCTGAGTCTTTGAACTCACTCTTGTTGTTGTTTGTTGTTATGGTTGTTGTTTGTTTTAGGTACCCACATGAGATCGGCATGCATGGGAATAAAGAGGGATTAGTTTTGATGCACATGCACGGTCTATTCACCATGGAAGGCAGAAAGAACATTAAACATTATTTGCTGAATAATTTAAGTGGTATTTGATTATTGTCTATCAGGTTCAATGTGTAATAAAGAATAGAACTTATTTGCTTTGATTCCGTTCTTTATCTAAGTAGAATGGTTATGAGTGCGATGGTGATCATAACCCAGTTTTGCTTATAAATGAACTTATTGCTTATTGGTATTCATATCAGTTGATTATGCTTGTTGAGACCTTTGATTTACTCAATAAACAAAGGAAGTTCTGCCGAAATTTTGTAAGATGAATATTAGTTTCCTTATTATGTTATTAGTTTGGTAGCATTCCAGGTCATTGTTTGGCTGGGGTGTTACATATCTCCTTAAATACAAGTCCAAAGTTTTTCAGAAGTTCCATGAGTTTCAAATCTTGTTGAGCGACTTTTCAACAGAAAGATTGTTGCCATACAGACTGATTGTGGTGGAGAATATGAAAAGCTTCACTCCTTCTTTACTAAAGTTGGCATAACTCACCGTGTATCTTGTCCTCACACACATCAACAAAACGGCTCGGCCGAACGAAAGCATCGCCACATAGTAGAAGTTGGCTTGTCCCTTCTAGCACATGCATCTACACCTCTCAAATTTTGTGATGACGCTTTTCTCACCGCCACCTATTTAATTAATCGCACACCTAGCAAAGTCATCCAATATTCTACGCCACTAGAGCGTCTGTTCCATCAAAAACCAGATTACTCCTCCTTGAGAATTTTTGGATATGCATGTTGGCCAAATCTTCGACCATATAATTCCAGAAAACTCCAATTTCGTTCCAAACAGTGCACCTTCCTTGGCTATAGCAGTCTCCACAAAGGTTTTAAGTGTCTTGATATATCATCTGGTCGTGTCTATATCTCTAGAGATGTGGACTTTGATGAGAGTGTTTTTCCCTTCTCCCGCCTTCATCCTAATGCAGGAACACGGTTGAAACACAGAGATTCTTTTGCTCCCTTCTTCTTTGTCAAACCCATCTACAATAGCACAAGGGGGTGAAAATGTAGTTGATCAATTGACTAATGCTTCTGTTTTTTATGATGAAACTGATAATTTTTTGGAAGCACAGGAAGAATCCACTCAGAACTCTGTCTCGGCTAACATACAACCGGAGTTAGCAGGAATTCAGAAAGCATCAACTCAGCATAATGCAGAACCAGTCACCTCGGTCTCAGGATCAAAACCGGTGCACAGATACGCGCCAATTTCTCCTGCCAAAGCGTCCTCTCCGAGATGAGCGTCTGGCACATCTCCACCCTCTGCCGAATACGCGCCACCACCGCTTGCTGAAGGGTCCTGTCTGAGGCACGCGCCAGGCACGTTATCTTTTGAAGATGTCGTCCACTCATTCTTCGTCGTTATCATCAGATGCGTGTGATGCACCGTCCTCTAGAAAATCCCGAAAAGGAAGAGAACTATCAAAAAGGCCTGAGTGCCGATTTACCAGCACAGATGTTGATGCCTCTAGGACCCCTCACAATCCTCGCCGAGTAATGTCCACATTCCAGAGAATGGTCAGAATAGTTGCACGGGAACTGATTGAGATCATGTTTGATTTGTGAAAGACCGTGACCGAAGTTCAGAAAAATGAGCTGGTGACGAAAGTTTTTCGATCATTCGAGACCCGGAAGAACACAAGGCCTCTGTGAAACGACATGCGTTGCTAGCGGTGTGCAAAGCATTGAGGAACTTCGAGAGACTTCTTGTCAAGTAATATGTGGAGAAGGATCTGACGCCCTTCCACAAGTATCCATTCGTGGAACCGCAATGGCAAGAGTTTGTGGCGATGAAGACAACAGATAATTTTAAGAGTGAAAGTGCGGCGCATAGGGCCCTCTAGGCAAAAAAACATGCACCCCACAGACTTAGCACCGTTGGGTATGTAGATAAATCTCACAATAGAGGAAGGAGGATGAGCAGGCAATCCTAGGGGACACCTCCCCGCCATTTGCTAGGATCCTTGATGAGCATGCCCAAAACTGGATAAGAGCAAGGTCATCTACCGTGTTGTCGGGGCTATCTCCTTTTGAAACCCCACAGACGAAAAAGTGTTCCACCGCTTGGTAAGATATCGAACTATCTAGTTTACAATTACTCCATAACTTCATAGAAAGTGAAACAACATGTCAGGCTCTTGCAGGAAGCGCTGAATGTAAATTCTTTCCAAGGCTCATTCAAGGCAGTTAGGGAGAGAGATATACTCTCCGCGGCCCTGGGAAACAAGGAGTACTCGAGTCATACAAGAGGCCTTGGTCTTTATATTCTTTGGAAACATGGTTTCTCAGAGGATTCCGAAGCGTACCGGAGTAGAAAGAGAGCCAAAGCCGAGCACGAGAGATAGCTATGAGAGGAGATTATGGCATCCCTTAGATGGGAGATTACTGATTATATCAAAAATGAGATGCAAAGGTATAGGAAAAGTCAGCAGGAAGCCCCCATTGCTCCTGTGCTAGCCAGCCCCTCAACAGTCGGAGTAACTGCACATCCAATCCTACCTTAGAAAGCGACCAGAGATATCCTGTCATTGACATGCTGGTAATAATTATTATCTCTGGAATGCTTGATCCATTGATAGGCCAGTTAGAGTAGCTAATTTTGTAACGTTATGTAGGTGGCTACAAAGTGCAAACTCCAAGTAAGATATGTCTCTGTTGCCCTGTGAGGTGCTTGGGGCCAAGCATATCCATTTTATCCTGGGGCCTTAGTGCATGGTGTAACTCTAGCATCAGGTTTCACAAAAGTGAATGTCGATGGTGTTCATGCAAATTTCGAGGTTGTCCTACTGCAGATGCCCCCAAACGACGAGGTCGTGACTCTGTGGCAAGCCATTAGAATATTCATCCAGTGGCCCAAGAGAGACATCTGGCTAGAGGCTCCTATACCGGTGCTAAGTCCACGAGAACTATCTACACTAGTGACAAGTCCACTCGAGCTATTTGCACCGGTGCCAACTCCACAGGGGCTACCCAAACCTAAGCTGCCTGCACCGGTGCCAAGTCCACAGGGGCTATCTGCACCAGAGATACCTGCACCGACATGGCAAGGGCATAGTGCATCTACATCTCATGTCCGGTCGACTACCGTGAAGTCAACCTACAGCCAAAGCGGCAAGAGCAAACCCAAAAAGACCGATGATGATATCCCTACTTACCGTTGGCCCAAAAATTCAAGCTAGGTGAGCTGTTGGTTGTCCCAATAGAGCGCCTCCTAATCCTAGGATTGGCTTGCCAGAGATTGCATGCATGGTACATGGAACAGACCAATAAGCTGGAGGGACAACGATGCTAGGGTCTCATCGTCAAGTTTAGGCCTCATCATCTTTAGCACAATATTCATGACTGTGTCTTCACGGTGACCATCTAGGACTTATTCTTTCTCTTCACATTGAACGTCCTTGATGCCTCACTCATTCGATATTGGACACTGTAAGTGTATACAATCATGGTCTACATTCATGTAATACCGATAAATATTATATATAACTCATTGCTTTTGAATATATATAGATACATGGTGACTGAAGCCAGATTAACAAAATCACTGGTTGGTTTCCTCGACCCACACTTAGTTTCCATGGATATCATTGAGGAGGATACATCCTTCGTCAAGAATTACATGACGAAAGCATTAGAGGCTCACCATGCCAAGGAATTCATACTTATGCCCTACAACTAGGGGTAAGTGCTGCACTAGAGGGTATACTTGTTAATTTATACTTTATAAACAACACGAACTTAGGTTTAATGACCATAACGACATACCTGTGTAGGTTTCACTGGATTTTAATTGTAATTATAACAAAATGGAACAGAGTAATATACTTGATTCCCCAAAGAGGGCTAAAACCGATTTCACAGTTGTCTAATAATTAATCAACAAGTAAACACATGGAGATAACTCTATTGTAGTCTTTTCTTCCTTCCCAATGACTAAGGCTAACTTTTTAGAATCACATAGGTCATTAGCCATGTACGTTGCAGAGGTACAGAAATCCGAGAGAAGGATCAACACCCTGTGACACAATCGACATTTCTCGGAATTTGCTAGTACATACTAATCATATGTAACACTTCATAGTAATGCCTCTCGAACTAACAAATTCTATTTTTGCAGTGCCATCAACAGCCGCCGAGCAACACCTGTGGATTCTATGATTACCACAGCATACAACTACTCCTCGATTCTATGAAGACTGATGATTTTATACTTATATATATATATATACTTATATACTTATATATATATGCACGGCATTGATCTTCCTACCGACGGGTTGCGTCCACCGCTACAACTCTGTTGGAACAGGCTAATCTCAAATATATTCGAGGACAGTGTGCGTACTTCTTGATGCCTAAAGTTATAAAAGAAGATGTGGAGTTCCACAATGTAAAATGAATTTCATTACGATAAGATTGAGCTTAATTGCACATTTATGCATTTATTCATGGATGGATAATTTATTTCATTTCTGTTAATTGATTTGTAAAATGGATGTTCTTGTTTCTAAAATGAATGAATATGAATTGGATGTACACTGTGTTGATTTGCTTGTTTTAGAGGACAAGGTTAGCATTTTCTGAGTCTAGCTAACAAACAGAAATAGTTTGAGGAATAGAAAAGAATATCACAGATGGTTATTAACTCGTAACCATCTGTGATAGTGGACTATCACAGACGATTTGTTTTAGTAAAAACCGTCTGTGATATATGTTGTATCGCAGACGGTTTCAACTACAAACCGTCTATGATATCACCTTGATGTAAAAAACAGTCTGTTATAACCTACTAATCACAAACAATTTTTATTCTAAACCGTCTATGATACATCATAGATGGTTCGAAACAAAAACCGTATGTGATATTATCACACATGGTTTATGTTCTGAACCATCTGTGATGTATCACAGACAGTTTTTGTCCTAACGGTTCAGAACAAAAATCATTTGTGATGACCTATTTATCACTACGGTTATTTACTTAGAACCATCTGTGATAACATTTTAACTTACCTGCTCTCGCTGAATTTGAATTTCCCGCTCATCTCGATGGATTTGCTCTTTAAAATAGAAGACTTGGCTGTTCTTTTCCTCATCTCCTCTTATCTCTTCTCACTTCTCTCCTCATCTATCTTCTCCTCCACTTTTTCTCATCAAAATTTTCCTTAAAAATAGAAGGCTCAATCAGATGTTCTTCTCCTCATCTCCTCTTCTCTCTTCTCACTTCTCTCATTTCCCCACCTCTTCTTCAATCCCATCCATCCAATTTTACTATATCTTGGATGCCCAAAAATTTTGGCAAAGTCTTAATTTTACGGTGGTTTGGATTTTGCTACACTTGGAATCCCAAATTTTAGGCATCCAAGCCATGGTAAAAATAAAGACAGCCTAATTTTGGATATCTAAGCCACGGTAAAAATAAAAAACTTAGCCAAATTTTGGATATCCAAGACATGGTAAAATTACTCACATTTTTAGCTCTGGTACAGCTATCACAGATAGTTTTTATCTTCTAGTTTCGAACCGTCTGTGATAACGGATGATGATACAGTTTTCACAGACGATTCAAAAATTGTCTGTGATAACCTTTTTATCACTGATCCATAAAGTCAGTTTGTTTCGAATCGTTTATGATATATTTTTATGTGGTAGTGAAAATAAGTGTGGTTTCGTGAAACTAGTTATAAAAATATACTTTTATGATAGTTTTGTAAGAGTAACTATGGTTTCCCAAATTTCCTCTATACATATTGATTTAACGGGCGGATGGATGATCCATCACGTTCGACTCCGAATGGTTTAATTGTTTTGGTACGATCATAAGTACCTCAAATCTCGCATTCGTATGTTTTGTTTGAAAGAAAGGATAAAGAGAACGTTTTTCTTCCGTCAATCATGCATGTACCCCGGACAGTATTTCCGAGAAAAGTCTGAGCCACCGGCCGGCCGCTCGGACCATTAAGAGCGACTGCAGAAATTGACGAGCTGGCATGCCGTAATAAATGGACTAGGTTCCTACAAGTAATTATGTGTTGGGTTGGACCAGCAGTGAAGCTCTTTCTTCTTCGCATATTCTTCCAATTTCCAAGCCTCAGGAGACTTGAAGCACGCAACATTTTATTCAATTATTCATGCAAATATAAAGTGTGCCCCTCTTGCATGCATGCAAGTTCGTACGGATGTAGTAGACGTCAGTGTACCGCACACCCTCGAAACACACAAGTCCCACGCGCGCACGTACGTACATCTCACAATCCACAACGCGTTGTACGTACGTACTTATTCATACTTTGTACGTTGTGTACGCGCGTCGTCTCAGCTCGCGGCGACCTCCTCATCGGCGCCGGGGAGGAGCATCTCGATCATCCCGGCGGTGGCGGACGACGGCGGTGCGTTGACGGCGCTGCAGTTCAGACGCACCTCGCCCTGGGCGCCGGTCTTCACGTCGATGTTGCCCATCTTGAGCATGGCGGCGACGAATCGCTCCTTCCAGAGCGTCTCGTTGGCGGCGAATGCGTTGACCGAGGCGTTGAGCGTGGCGTTGCGGATGAGCTGGTCGTCGGAGAAGTGGAGCCCCAGGTTGAGCGGCAGCAGCTTGTAATAGTTGTTGTCCAGCACCGTCGGCGTGCTCAGGTCGATCGCCGTCGTCACATTCGTGAACTGGCCCGTGTTCGCTGGGCACAGCGCCTCCAGCAACGCCTGGTACGCCGGGCTGATCGTACCACTCGCCTGCATATATGGTACGTATTTTGGTACGTAAGTACCTCCTCTGCTATACGTATGTGTGTGCTAGCATACGCGTACATATGTTTGTTCCTATATATGACTATATGAGTGTACCAATCCTGTTTCAAAAGTGTGTGTGTGTACTAATAGCATGTACGTACGTACCAGCCTCTCGCGGTTCTTGAAGAGGAAGGAGTCGCAGTGGGAGCGGCCGACGGTGTGGGAGCCGGAGAGGATGACCATCTCCTCGGCGGTGAGGCTCCTGTTGCGGAAGCCTTCGACGAGCTCCTGCGCCGTGAGGTTCGGCCCGGGGAGGGTGAAGGCATCGTTAAAGCGGGAGATGTTGCCGTCGCGGCGGCCGGCGGGGACCTGGTAGAAGACGTTGCCGGTGAGGTTGACGCTGTCGCGGGCGGCGAAGGCGAGGATGTCGGCGCACGAGACGGTGCGGGGGCAGCTCTGCTCGATCGCGGCCTTGGCGGCGTCGATCACCTCGAAGCCGCGGAGGCTCGGGTTGTTGGGCGGCGCGTCCCGCTCCGCCGTGCCGTTGGGGGAGAAGAGCAGCACGGAGGCGTCGCAGCCCTGTAAGTGGGACACATCAGACATGCATGCGTACGTTCCCGTTTTCAAATCTAGCGCCTACTTGAGCTCGACAGTTACCTATCAAATTAGCTCCCCTAATTCGAGAGCGACGAGCTGAGCCAGCTAGCCGTGCAGCGATTTAATTAGTGTTAATTATATTTAATTAGTACTAATCATGTAATAATCATACAATATGATGGTTATGGTTAATTAGTACTGTCGAAATCGGAAGAGGCTAAATTTTAAAAAATAGTTGCAATACCAAATATACAACAGTTCCACATCACCATCGGCCTTAATTACTCCAATTATTCAAAGTCACACAAGATTTTTTCCCCTGCATCCCGGGAGCACTGTTGAAGTTTCATTAATTTGACTTATGATTAATTCAACTATTTGTAATTTATAAGCATTATTTGGACCAATTAATCAAGGATAACGATCATGTGCACACGTATACTAGTGCGGAAGTAGTTTTAATGACAAATCACTTCTTTGCGCCAAACATCAATATTTTAGTTAAATTAATGCTGGCCAAAGCTTTGCAATTTTGACTGCATACATACATACCAAAACGACTTCTGTTCATCTACGGCTCATCTGTTTCATGAATCAATCATGTTTATCGCCGTACACGTCCATATGGTTGAAACAAAAGATCGTTCCATGTTTCCAAATTTCATGAACGAACGGACTCTTATATCCAATGATTTTTTTGTGACATGACTCCTATATCCCTCATCCTCTATAGTTATCGCGGCAACGTATTTTATTTCTCAAACCAAAACAATAATAACGCCATGTTATTTAAAGATTGGATATTTACATGCCGAATATTTGGGCGTGCTTATATGTTACTTTAATTCTTATTGTTTTGATCTTGTTCAGCGTATCAAAGATCGATATCAGCTCGACAGGTAGGCAAAGGAAGTTCTACCGAACGAAACAAATGAATCGACGATTAGGCCTGTTATTTTCAGTTTTTAAAAACTGTTTTTCGGTTTTTAATCTAGTAACTAACTTTTAAACGAAATATTTTTTAAAATAAAATTTATTAGTTAATTATAATACATACTATACCGACTTCATTTATATCGATAAAAATTATATATGAGTTTTTGTTACTCTGTAATCTGTCATACAAACAACTCAAAAGCTACAAATCAGTCAAAAGGTTATAAGCTTCAGCTAAAAGAACACGCCCGATATTATCTGCAGCTGATTTACATCTATATGCATGCATAATAATTACGTACGTACCTGGACGAAGCAGTCGTGGAAATGGAGGCGGATGAGCCCGCCGGCGAGCCCGGGGTTGTTTGCGAGGGCGGCCACGACGGCCTGCCGGACGAGCGCCTCGGCGTTGGGGCAGGTGGCGTTGTAGAACCCCACCTGCAGCTGCGCGCGGCTCCCCGCCGGCAGCAGGCACAGTGCGGCGGCCAGCACCACGAGGCCGGCCAGGCGGCGGGTGCTGCTCGCCATGGTACTAGCTAGGCAGTAGCGCAGTATAACTCACCCACTCCAGGACGGCACAATTAACTACGCTTCAGCTCGTAGACGATTATGAGCAGGCACTTGCTCAACTCGATGTACAAAGTAGCATTATATTAATAGACAGGCCAGGGCTGGTTGGTTGGCTCATTTGGGGAGAGGAGAACAACTCATAGATGGCTTGTTTTCTGTGACACTGACTTTTTATTTGTGGTTAAATTTTTTAAATTTTAACTATTTGTGATAGAGATTACAAAGAAAGATAATCGCTTGTGATTTTAGATAGTACAGATGTTAAACTTTTAACACATATTATAATTAACTTATAGATCTCATCTTAAAATACTCTTTTAAAAATTAAATACTATAATAAAAACTAAAAACCGGTTTTAAAAAGGCAAAACAACGTGCCTTTTTTCTAGAATAACCTCCCGTCATGGGTTCTCACTGAGGTAGGAAAGTCAAGCCGAGAAACTGTAGCGCGTAGGTCCAAGAATTGATGGTCGCACGACACGTCGATGATTGATTTTGATGTGTGGAGTTGTACAGCTGACCCGGTTGGAGGTACGCCGAGAAACGTCGGGTTCAGATGTGGAAGAGGCCCTGGATCGAGTCGTGCGTGGGGCGGCCATACGATCCAACTGCAGACTTTGCCAAGAGAAACAAAACTTCAGGCTCGTGGTGGTTGAAATTTGACGCATGTTTAATTGTTTATCCAAATCTTGGGGATAATTAACCCTAATTGCGCCCCGTAAATTATTGCCTGCTTGCGGATGTCCATTCATTTCTCGATCCGGTCAGTTTGTTTTATCTACAACCCTTGCCTCATCGATAAGTTCGTAAATAAGTATTACTACTTTGTCATGATCTTATATATATCAGTGGCACGCTTAGAAATTAGAATTATCAAATGTAGAGTGTTCTGACTTATATGCATGTGGAAATATCCAGTACGAATTGAACCCACACTACTACAGAAAAGGTCATCACAGACGGTTCGAAATCGTCATCACAGACGGTTTTCTGAACCGTCTGAAATTATGGGTCAGTGATAATCCAAGTTATCACAGACGGTTTTCGAACCGTCTGTGATTATGCGATATCACAGACGGTTTTTTATTAAAAACCGTCTGTGATTATCCGATATCACAGACGGTTTTTAATGAAAAACCGTCTGTGATATCGCATAACCACCGGTGAAGAAGACTCCAGGGAGATGTCGCTTTTGGGCCACTGGATGAATGTTCCGATGGCCTGTCCTAGAGTCATGATCTCGTCGTTGGGGGGGCTTCGGTAGCGGGACCACCTCAAAATTGACATGCACACCATCCACATTAACTTTTGCGAAGCCTGGTGCTAAAGCTTGACCGTGCACCATGGCCCCGATACCAGACGAATATGCCTGGCCCCAGGCAGCGTACAAGGGAACGGAGCCATATCTCACTTGGAGCTTGCAATTCGTAGGCTCCTACATAACGATACAAAATTAGCTACTCGAATAGGCCTACCAATGGAGCAAGCATTCGAGAGGTAATAATTATTACCTGGATGTCGTCCACAGGAAATTTGGACTGGATTTGCGTCGGATTGGACGCGCAGCTACTCGGACGGTTGTTTGGGCTAGCTAGCGCAGCAGCGGCGGTGGCGGCTTGCTGACTTTCTGTCTGTTTCCGCACCTCATCTCTGATTATATCAGCCATCGAACCCAGTAGCTCCTCTTTAAGAGATGCCTTGATCTCTTCTCGTAGCTGTGCGTCACGCTCGCCTTTGTTTCTCTTCCTGCGCCGATACATGTCGGAGTCATCTTGGAAACCATGTTTCCATGGAACGTAAAGCCTAAGGCCTCTCGTACGGCCCGGGTGCTCCTTGTTTCCCAGGGCCACGGAGAGCATATCATTCTCCCTTGTTCCCTGGAATGATCCCTCGGTAGATTGAAAACTTAGCTCTTCCTGCAAGAGCACGACATGTCATTTCAATTCGTACGAAGTTGTGGAGTAATTACAAGCTACGTAGTTCGATCGATATATTACCAGGCGCTGGGACACTTGCTGGTCTGCAGGGTTTCGAAAGGAGACGTCCCCCGATGTCATTGTAGATGACCTTGCTCTAAGCCAATTTCGAGCGCGGTCATCCGGGATATTGGAAAACGGCGGGGCGATGTCCTCTGCAGCTGCCAGCTCATCCTCCAACCTCCATTGCGGGATTTTACCCGCATACCCAGCTGTGCCAAGTCTGTGGGGGTGCGTGTTTTTTGCCTGGAGGGCCTTGTGCGCCACACTTGTACTTTTGAAATCTTCGGTCGTTTTCATCGCCTTGAACTCTTCCCATTGTGGTTCCAGGAATGGGTATGTAGTGAAAGGCGTTTCGTCCGTCTCCACGTATTTCTTGACAAGCGTGCTCTTGAAGTTCTTCCATGCTTTGCACGCCGCTTTGTAGGTTTGTCGTTCCACAGCGTGTAAGTGTTCTTCTGGGAACTCGAACGATGCCAAAATTTCGGTCCACAGCTCACGTTTCCGAGTGTCAGGCACGTTCTTCCACGAATTGTATGTGATCTCAATTTGTTCTCGTGCAACTATTCCGACCATGGTTCGGAATGCGTTTACCGCTTGCTTAGGAAGGATAGGGACCCCAGCTGCGTTTACCGCTGTGATGGTCTGTCGGCTCTGAGGCTTCTTTGATAGCCCTCTTCCTTGGCGTCTTGATGTTGGAGCGGACGCCTCCGGCGATGATGCTGAACAATGCGCGGGTGACATGTTGCTCATTTTGTGGGTCTATTAAGATAAGATGAGAATGTAATCATATTGAATTGGAAGAGAGGAGTAGAGGGGAGGGGGAGAAGGGAGGGGGTAATATGGACATAAAGAGGGGGTGATGTGCCTATCTTAGCACCTACTTTAGTTGCTAATACTATAAACCAAATAATAGAATCAATAACAGTCTCAACATGAATATGTGCTCTCGAATTGTAGGGTTGCACAAGATTAATCTTGGCCGTCCCGCTACTAAATCATATACTCTTCCTTGATTGGTTATGCCAAATAATGAATTCAGTCTTTTGAGCTCTAGATACAAACTCTACAATCTCAAGATCAAGATATATTCAGCATGCATATACTCAGACAGCAGTTAACTTTTAACTTGTCAAGATGAAATCCTAACAGATCAATTTAATAACATGCCATAACTGTAAATCCCACAGGCAATCTCAGTATATGGAAGATTGTATATAACAGCTATTAGAGCTCAAAGACCGAATGAACCAATCTCAGTATATGAATTTATCATCATCGAGCAACTGTAAATCCCACAGGCAATCTCAGTATATGGAAGATTAACAAACTTGAATATACATGAATGCAACTAACCATATACATAACAGTAAGCATATAACAGTAAGCAACTAACCATATACATAACAGTAAGCATATAACAGTAAGCCCTAAACCCTAACACTCAGTATGAAGTATCAAGCATGAACCCTAAACCCTAACAGTAAGCATGAAGCTCGGGGAGGGATTTGATGACCTTAGGGTTTTGGTGACGGAGGAGGAGGCGACGACGACGGAGGAGGAGGAGGAGGAGGAGGAGGCGGCGGCGACGGAGGAGGAGGAGGCGGCGGCGGCGACGCAGGAGGAGGCGGCGGTGACGGAGGAGGAGGAGGCCCCGGGCTCGGGGAGGCGGCGGCGACGACGGGCTCAGGGAGGCGGCCGCCGACGACGGAGGAGGAGGAGGAGGCGACGACGGGCTTGGGGAGGCGGCGGCGACGACGGGCTCGAGTGAGGCGGCCGGGGAGGGCTCGAGTGAGGCGGCCGGCGAGGGCTCGAGGGAGGCGGTGGCGTGGGCTCGGGGGAGGCAGATCGGGATTTAGATATTAGAATAACTGCAGAATACACGGAAAACCCTAGACACGGGTATATATAGCGGATTATTACAGACGGTTCTAAACTTGGAACCGTCTGTGATAATACTATCACAGACGGTTCCAAGTTTAGAACCGTCTGTAATAAGCATACTATCTCAGACGGTTCTACGTTTAGAACCGTCTGAGATAGTAGGCTTATCACAGACGGTTCTAAACTTAGAACCGTCTGTGATATTAATATCACAGACGGTTCCAAGTTTAGAACCGTCTGTGATAAGCCTATGCCCGACTGTAGTCATTCATGATCAACAGCCAACCATCTGCATTCATGATCAACTACCTACCAGCTGCATTCATTTACACATTTTCTCAATCTGCATTCATTTTTGTCACACATACACAACTGAAAATTGACTACATCACACATTTTCACATATACATCTCAAAATTGACTACATCACACATTTTCACATATACATCTCAAAATTGACTACATCACACATTTTCACATATACATCTCAAAATTGACTACATCACACATTTTCACATATACATTCTTATTGTACTTGCTTATTTTCCTTTAAAAATTAGCCCTTCATCATGATCAATGCGTACGTAACTAGTTTCGTCACGTTGTTCATCGTCGACCCTTATGCCATTTCCAAAAGGAGGTAACTCGTCAAATTGATTGTATTCCTCCTCGTCCACTACATTCTCCACTCCAACAATTCTCCTTTTTCCATGAAGAACTACATGGCGTTTCTTATTTGCCGGGTCGGTTACATAGAAAACTTGAACAACTTGATTGGCGAGTACGAATGGTTCGTCTTTGTACCCGACACGTTGGAGGTCCACGGTCGTGACACCGTACTTGTCAACCTTCACCTGTGGGAGATGCACCCAATGGCAGCGAAATAAGGGGATTTTGAAAACCACATAGTCGAGCTCCCAATCTATTCTATGAAGCCATAGTACGAGTTTCTCGACCCATCGGTACTGAATGCATCTATGCGGACACCGTTGTTCTGGTTAGTGCTCTTGACATCCTGAGACTGCGTATAGAATGTGTACCCATTTATGTCATATCCTTGCCATGTCACAACTGTAAATGTCGGCCCTTTTGCCAACCATGTCAGCGTCTCACTCGGCGAGCTCCTAGCGATTTGCTCCTTCAACCATTGGTTGAACCAACGGTTGTGTTGCCTCATGATCCAAACATCCGGCCGCTCTGGATTCTGTTGCCGAAGCACATCCTTGTGCTGCTCCACATAAGGCGCCACTTCAGTCATGTGTCGCAACACCGTGAAATGGGCTTGAGTATACGTGTCCATATCTGGAGTGATTGCTTTCCTTCCGATAGTTCCGAGACCCTTCAGCCTCCCCTCATGACGAGATTGAGAGACACCTATCGGTTGAATCTGAGCCATATAATCGACACAAAACTCAATGACCTCTTCGCTTGCATAACCTTCGACGATGCTGCCCTCCGGCCGAGAACGATTCCGTACGTAGGACTTGAGAATTCCCATGAACCTCTCAAATGGGTACATGCTACGTAGGAATACGGGCCCGCACATTTTTATCTCCCACACAACTTGAACAATGAGATGGACCATGATATCGAAAAACGAAGGAGGGAAATACATTTCAAGGTGACATAGAGTCATCACCACCTCGTCCTGCAGAGCATCTAGTCCTTCGGGATCGATGACCTTCTGAGCAATTGTGTTAAAGAAATAACATAGCCTCATGATTGTCTCTCGGACTTTGATCGGCAAAATATTTCTAATTGCAATAGGGAGCATCTGTGTCATCAGCACATGACAATCATGAGACTTCATGCCATTTAACTTCAAATCTTGCATCGAAACAAGTTTCTTCACGTTGCCGGAGTAACCAGACGGAACTTTGACACCATGCAAGCACTGGCACAGTTCTGTTTTCTCAGCCTTGGATAGAGTGTAACACGCAGGGGGAAGGTACGTTCGTCCATTATCAGTGCATGTCGGTGCTAACTCAGGCCTGATGTCCATGTCAGCCAAGTCAAGCCGTGCGTTGACGCCGTCCTTTGTTTTATCACGAATGTTCAGTAAGAGACCAATCAAGCTGTCGCACACATTCTTTTCTACGTGCATGACGTCGATGCAGTGCCGAACATCTAGGTACTCCCAATAAGGTAAGTCCCAAAATATTGATCTCTTCTTCCAGGTGTTCTTCTCATGAGCCCTCAATTTACGTCCCTTTCCGAGGACAACATCTAAATCCTTAACCATATCATAAACCTCGTGTCCCCTTAAATGCCTTGGAGCTGAACCGTCTTCCTTCTCTCCGTCAAATTGTTGCTTCATCTTGCGGTATGGGTGAGCCCTCCGAAGGAACCGGCGGTGACGCATGTAGACGATTTTGCGTGAGTGTCTCAGCCACACACTCTCGGTACCATCTAAACAGTGAGTACAAGCTTTGGCACCTTTTGTACTATGGCCTGATAGGTTACCAAGGGCAGGATAATCATTTATGGTGCAGAACAATAAGGAGCGCAGAGTGAAGTTCTCTCGTTTGTATGCATCCCATACCTGTACCCCCTTCGTTCCACAGTACTTTTAGATCTTCCACCAACGGTGCTGGGAACACATCGATATCATTCCTAGGTTGTTTTGGTCCTTGGATAAGTATCAACAGCAAAATGTACTTTCGCTTCATACACAACCAAGGAGGAAAGTTATAGATGCAGAGAGTCACGGGCCATGTGCTGTGTCGGCTGCTCATGCTACTGAAAGGATTCATTCCATCTGTACTCAGTCCAAACCTTATATTCCTTGGTTCTGCACCGAACTCTGCAAAACTCCTATCGATGTTTCTCCACTGCGCGGAATCAGCAAGGTGTCTTATCATTCCATCCTTCTTGCGCTCCTCCGAGTGCCAACGAAGCAGTTTTGCCTCCTTTGGATTTGCAAAAAACCTTTTCAAACGGGGAATTATAGGAAAATACCATGCCACCTTAGCAGGAGGTCCTTTCTTCGCCTCTGTTCCCTCGCCATCTTCTGATTGATTGTTACGTTTGTATCGGGATGCGTTGCACACCGGACATACATGCATGTTTGCATACTCTTTACGGTAGAGGATACAGTCGTTCGGGCATGCATGTATTCTTTCTACTTCCATTCCCAACGGACAAAGAACCTTCTTGGCTTTATACGTGGTTTTAGGCAACTCATTTCCCTCCGGAAGCATGTCCGCTAAAAGACCTAGCAGCGCCGTGAAACTCTTGTCGGACCAACCGTTGCTTGCCTTCAATTTCAACAGTTCAAGCACGGCCGACAACGTCGTGTACTTGCAGCTCGTGTACAAAGGTTTCTCTGAGTCCTCCATCAAGCCACGGAATTTAACATACTCTCTCTCATCATAGTTCTCTTCTACATCGCGAAGCATTTGATCCAGATTATCATCGTGCAACCTATCCGAATCCGAGCCACAATCGACATCAACCGGCGGCATGTCATTCACTTCACCGGCGATGTCATCCGGGGGCATATCATTCACTTCGCCGGCAATGTCATCCGGGGGCATATCATTCACTTCACCGACGATGTCATCCGGCGGCATATGATCATTCACTTCGCCATGACTGGTCCAACACGTATAATCCTTTTTGAAACCCCTCCGAATCAAGTGCGCTACAATTTGCCCTCGGTTTTTAAACATCTTCAAATTCTCGCAGTCAGTGCATGGACAACACATATATTCCACCCCCTTATTCAACATATCCTCCTCGGCGGCTCTTGTAAAAGCAGAAACGCCATTAATGTACTCTTCACTCACACGGCTCGCGGCATACATCCAGCTTCGGTCCTACGTTACGTACATATATAACAACTTAGTATTAAAATCTAGATTAACTAATTATAACTACATATATACCGGCCGCATTTATTATATTGAGACTTAATTTGCTAGCTCAATTCATATTACAAACACAACAGCTATTATATAACCAACAATTTTGCAAATTAACCATCTTCAATAACCACTAATGGATTACTTAGACCTAAATTGTAATGCAATTAAAGAAAAAAATAACTTACATTACTAACCATATCTAGAACAACCAGGAAAGACTGAATATTCAAAGCTCAATCTCTGCCTCTTCCCACCAAATTAACTGGCCTGAAATCGCCTAGCTTCCTCCCGAGTGAAAAAGTGCGCAGCAGTGGCTAGATCTGGATCGAAATGAAGACAGATGCGGTCTGAGCAGCGCAATAAATGCCTTAGCCATTATCACAGACGGTTTTTAACTAAAAACCGTCTGTGAATTATCACAGACGGGTTTTAGTTAAAAACCGTCTGTGATAACTAGCTTATCACAGACGGTTTTTTTTATTAAAAACCGTCTGTGATAATCTGGGATTATCACAGACGGTTTTTAATACAGACCGTCTGTGATACTTCGGTAATAACCGCCTGTGATAATCCATTTTCCCGCCACAAATACCACAGACGGCCTCCTAATTACAACCGTCTGTTATAGTGTTCATCAGAGACGGTTTCACATAACCGTCTGTGATGAGGCGTCTACTATGAGGCTTTCTGTAGTAGTGCCATCTTAGTGTGCTAGCTTGCTAAATCATCAAAAGCTAACCAGTGAATGATATTTTTTCTGAGAGATTACGTTTGTAGAAACTCAATGGTCTTACGGAGCAGTGCACATGTTTTTTCACTAAATATTAACATGTGTACTCTAAGTAAATAAGATATTTATGAGGAAATCCACCTCGTCACATCACATACCTTTGAACTTGATTCATCCGAATATCATCCAACGTCTTGCGGAAAGAACCGACAAGCTTGGCTAAATTTCGTGTTGTAGGACACGGTGGGTCTCGACTCTCGAGCAGGTTACAAATTTTGTCCAAAATTTCGTGAAATGGACGAAATTTTCGTTCCTTTTAGTGCCCAGCGAAACATGTTTCATTCGGCTAAAATTTGGCTGAATTTAGCCCTATTTAAAATTTGTTCAAATTTGAATAAAATTTGATTTTTTTTTTCCGTCCGAATTTTGAATGAAATGAACAAAATTTCGTTCATTCCGTCCTTTCGCCTATAGCTGAAACTTTTTTGTATCCGAAAGATTAAACACTGGTCCCGAGTAGTGCGCCGTCTCGATCCCGGCCGCCACCGACGACCGGTTGTTGACGTCGACGCTGCAGTTGAACCGGACCTCCCCTGGCTGCCCGTGAGCACCTCAATGTTGCCCATCTTCACCATGGCCGCCACGAACCACTGCTTCCATAGTGTCTCGTTGGCCGCGAAGCTGTTCACGGACGCGTTGAGCGTGCAGTTGGTGCGCAGCTGGTTGTCGGAGAAGAAGAGGCCCAGGTTGATCGGCAGCAACTTGTAATAGTTGTTGTCCAGCACCGCCGGTGTACTCGGGTCGATCGCCGTCGTCGACGCGTTCGCGTTCGACGGGCACAGCGCCAGCAGCAGCGTAGCGTATGCCGAGCTCAGCCCCGCATCAACCTGCACGTGGTAGCAGTTTCACGTTACATGGGTGCATCAGTGCATGTGTCATGAGACATGACGATGCATGAGATGAGAGACGTGAAAGTGATCGATCGGTGAGGACGCGCGTACGATGGGGGTAGTGTTGTTCCAGATGCGGGGGAGGAAGGAGGTGCAGAAGGAGCGGCCGATCGACGGTGTGGGCGCCGGAGAGGATGACCATCTCCTCGGCGGTGAGTGTCTTGTTGGCGAAGCGGTCGACGAGATGTTGCGCGGTGAAGGTGGGCCGCTGCAGGTTGTTGTTGGCGTCGCTGTCGATGGAGACGTTGCCGTCGCGGCGGCCTGCGGGGACCTGGTAGGCGACGTTGCCGGTGAGGTTGATGCTGTCGCGGGCGGCGAAGGCGAGGAGGTCGGCGCAGGAGACGGTGCGCGGGCAGCTCTGCTCCACGGCGGCTGTAACGCCCCCGTTTCCAGGGGCGCGTACGGACACGACATTCCGCAACTATTCACGCATGAACAGTTATGGAATGTCGCGCAAGAGTATACCATTGCATGCTTACAACAAAAGACCAGCATATATTTCACATAAGGATTAACATCCAGCTTTTGACAGCGGGGTGTGCAAGCCCAAAGTATAATTACATCACAAAAACTCGAAGATCCGCTTGAGCGCGGCCAAGACCTAAAACCACGGATCCTCGTCGAAGAAAAGGTCCTCAGGGACGTCCTTGATGGGGAGACCTTCACCTTCGTCTTGATTCTCTAAAGAGTGGATTAAGCAAGCCGTGAGCCAAACAACCGGCTCAGCAAGTCCCAAAGGGACCCTAACTTACTATATGCACGGAACAACAAAGGAAGGGAATATATTTGGTTTATTACTTTGAGTGGATGCAGTTTTATTTGCAAACATTTTGATAAAACGGACCCAAAACTACTCCTTAAGATCTCAGAGGTTTTTCATGAAGAGTTAATTAACCAACTAATCAAGTTAAAGCATGTACAAAACTACTTAAGCTTCGCTGCTGGAATCACCCAAGTGACACAGCTCCATTAACCGGGAGCACGGCGTATTCGAATACCATTTATTTGACTCTGCAGAGTTTGCTCAGCTTTACCCACACGATTCATTAACCCTCATGACTGAGTTAAGAAAGCCAGGTCGTTTCACTGCTCAATTCTTTGTATAGGCTCTACCCGGTAGAATTCACTCGAGTCTGGCACAATAAACTCCCGTTCGCTTCGAGTGAACTCTACCGTTGTTAGGCACCCGCAGTACGGCCTACCTAACCTCGCTTTCTCAACACCAAGCCTTTACAATACCTGTAGAGTTTCAATTGAGTTGAGCAGCTACTAGACCAGTGTTGACAAGTCAACTCCCGTGGTTGAGCGATCACTATGTCATTTGCTCAGCGTAAGGGTCTAGTTCGATATTCTACCCTGGTCCGCAACCTTGCCAGGCCCGTGACCCAACCTAGGGTAAGCGGTGGGCGAAAACCGTCTCGCGGCGCCCCACAACACCCTTACCCTAACTTCGTTCCTAGGGTAAGAGATGGGCGAAGACTAACTCGCCAGCTCTTCCCCAACCCTTACCCTACCTTGTGCACGCCGGCGCTCTCCGCTCTAGGGCACGGTGTCCCATACCACCCTACCCTAGAGTCGGGTTTGCAAATTCTATTGGCCCGCAGCCACAACCTTATCAGTATAAAGACTTTGCATGATAATAGTAACCTACAGTTATCTAGATTAACAGATAATTAATTCTAGGGTTACAAAGGCATGGCAACAAGCTTAACATGGCATTTGTCGGTGGTAGGTTTAACTACATATCAAGTCATTCTAAACATTTTATTTTATTTTCGAACTAACATTTCACAACTAACATAATGCAAATAATATAATAACATAAAATAAATGGCATGGGATACAACATGATCAAAGGATTTGAGACTTGCCGTCAATCCGGATGATCTCAGCTAGCTCGAACGAAGAAACACCTGAGTCCGGAGCCTGCGCCTGAACCTCCGGGATCTCCGACACTAGCGCAAACACATAAAATAAATTAAATCCAGCTTGAGACTAATCAAGCGAGGGAAAATAAACTATTTAAAAAGGAGTAAAATGCATAAACCCTTCAAATGGAATTTTAGGAATTTATCTGGGATGAATCTGTGGGAGTGGAGGCCAAAATGGGTCCATGATATTATTTGGAGTAAAGTGGTGAAATTTGAGAATTTTTGGGATTTTCTGTGATTTTCTAAGATTTATTTGGATTTTTCTGGATTTTAGAAATTATTAAACTCGGGAAAATCAGTGTGAACAGTAAAGGCCTGGCCTCTTCGCTACAATGCGGCCTGGCTCGAGGGTTTGGCCCGCTCGGCCGAGCGGCCGGCGCGGCCCAACGCGCGCACGCACGCGCGGGAGAGGAGTGGGTCGAGGGGAGCGGCCCAGAGCGAGCGCGCCCGTGCGGCCTGGATGGCCGCCGCGTGGCGGAGTGGATGGCAGCGAGGCGGGAGCGGCGAAGCGGTACGGGGCGAGATCCAACGGAGGCGAGGCGGTGCGGTTATGAGGATCCAACGGTGGCGGAGGAGGGGTCATCCAGCGGCTGCGGTTAAAAGGCAACGGGGAAGATGAACGGCGGGGGAGGGGCCACTCGTCATCTTCTTCCTCCATCCGCGCGCGCAGCAGAGGAACGGAGACGGTGGCGTCTCCGCTCTCCGGCGACAGCGAGGACCCCCGGCCACAGGGGAGGGCGTCAACGGGTGGAGCTTGGCATGGTGATTCCATTTTGGGGCTTAGGGAGAGAAGGGGATCAATGGAGATGGCAGGAGGGGGAAGGGGGTGATTCGGGTATTTGGCGGCGAGGGAGGTCACCGGCGGTGAGAGGGTTCATTCGGCGGCGGCCACACGATCTGGGGAGTTGGGAGCTCACATTGGCGGTGGCGGTGGGGGCGGGGAAGCCTCGGGGTAAGCTGGCCACGGGGAGGGTGATTCGGCCGGCGGGGAGCTTCGGTGCTGGAACTCCTCGAGCGATCACCTGCCAAAAGGAGGTTACCCAGATGCTTAGCGCACCGAGAGGACACTCTGGACGAATGCAATTGAGAAATGGAGGGAGGGAGAAGGAGATCCGGGTTACAGGGTCGCCGGCGCAGGGGGAGATGGCGACGGCAATTGGAGTGGTGAGGCGTCAATCGGCTGCTGGGGGAGCTTCCCTGGGGTGGTGGGGAGGGGTTAAGTGCGGTGGAGGAGTTCGGGGAGCAAAGGAGGAGAAAGGAGCCGGGAGGGGGTCCTTCGGGGAGAAGGCAATGAGCGCGGCTCCGGGGTCAACAGGGGCAGGTAGGGCGTCTCCTCCGCGGGATGGAGCAATGACCGGGGTGACGCCGGCTCTGCAGAGGGAGTTATGGCGAGGCGACGGGAGAGGGGAGCAGGTGAGCGGCAGCAGGGCGGGGGCGCGTCCGCGCGCGGAGGAAGGAGGAGGCGGGGACTGCCAGGTGGGGTCGGGGCAGAGAAGAGGCGACGCGTGGCGCGCGAGTCCTGCTGGCTTCGGACCGGAGAAAACGGCGGGGCGCGGGCGCGGGCGCGGGCAAAACCGCGGGCGCGGAGGCGAGCCAAGGCGGTGCGGCCGCGGGCGCAGCGCGCACGCGTGTGCGAGGGAGGAGGCGGAGAGGAAGCGGGCGCCAACGGCAGAGGGGAGCGGGGGAAGGCGCTGCGCAGGGAGGGAGGCGGGAAGGAGCGGGGCGCCGGAGGGAGAGGGGAGGCGCCCGGCCGAAAAAGGAAAGCGGCGGCGGGGAAAATTTTCCCAAAAGGGAAAGTTTTCAGAAAAACACCAAAAAATGCAGCAAAAATAAAGGAAAATTTTGGTTTGAATTTTTGGGGACTTTTCAGCGGCCTTGGCGGCGTCGATGACCTGGAAGCCGTGGAGGCTGAGCTTGTTCGGCGGCGCGTCGCGCTCCGCCGTGCCGTTGGGGGAGGTGAGCAGCATGAAGGCGTCACAGCCCAGGCCGATCGAGGAGAGTTAAAAAATAAAAATATTAAATATTGGATCTATTTTTTTCTGAGATTTATGACTTTTGGCTACGGTTTGAGGTTTTTAGACTATTCGTACGAGAGATTACAGAGTAACAAAAACTCACATGTGGTTTTACCGATATAAATGAAGTCAGTATAATATATACTATAATTAACAGTAGATCTCATCTTAAAAAGACACTTCGTTTAAAAGTTAGTTATTATAAAAAAATTAAAAATAGAAACTAAAAGGTGAAAAAAGATAGAGCCATTAAACCTTAGCTGGACTAGTGTTCCAATGCAACCAGACCAAAAGAAAAGCAGCAATGTACTGGTCTACTGGTGAAGTGGTGAGTAGTGACTACTGTTTTCCTTTAGGACATTTTTTATGGTACACCAGGTGTACTTTCCACGGGAACCGTTGGATTTATCTGATCTAATGGCCACGGTGATCTATTGCCATGTAGGGGGTAAGAGAGGATCAAATAGATGCACTGGCTAATTGAAGAAAGAAAAGATGCCCCAAATGGACAATATTATACATTTAGGTCCACATGAGATGCTCATGCTAGCTTACGTAGCTGTTTCCGATTTACGAGGCCTTTTAGGTTGAACACGCAAGCCTAATTGGTTAGTTGGGAGGTCACTATCTCGAACTGACGTTTGCTCATGATGTCCTGTTAATATCGGTTTACGCCTGTGGTTTCTATTCGGAGGAATACGAACATCGCGGTTCCTGTATTTATCATGCTCCAATCTCGCTCTAAGAATAAATTCTTATTATAAACATATTATATACTTTATTTTTCTTGCTTTCGTCTCACATATATTTCATCTCTTTTTACATCACTTGTCCTTTTCTTTTAAAAGCTATTTTTTTAATCGTTCATATTTATTTTCAGCTAAAAACCATCAACACCATTATCAGAAGTTAATGCAAACACCATAAAAAAAACCTATCAAGATTTTAGAATTTAGATGTGGAGCAAGCAACCAAATGGAGTACAAGCAACCATCATCGTCAGACAGAGCATGCGGTCTAAAGAGTCGGAGAGGAATAACGGTGTATGCTACGGATAGGTTCTTTTGAGACATGCCTATGATTTTTTATTTAAAGTTTTAAATTTTGATTGTTCGAAAGAGATTATAAAGAGAAACACAGTTGTATGAGAGTTTAGTCGATATAGTTGAAGTTCATATAGTATGTGCTATAATTAACTAGTAAATTTTATTTTAAAATATATTATTTAAAAATTAATTACCGGAGAAAAATAAAAAGCCAAAGCAAAAAAGCTATGCCGAGCCTTGTTTTCGGACGTTTTGTCGCTTTGTTTGGCTCTTCACGAGCTTTCACTTTCAACTTTCCAGCCATACGAGAGAGGACTTTACGCTTCCTCCGTGCATGGGTTAAAAGGCTTACACTGATCGATCGAGGGCAAGATCCAAGAAGATATATCAGATGCGAGCCACGCTAGTTTTGGTCTATAGATTCTTAACTTCTCGTCTCTTATTTTTATCTTTTTTGATTTTTTTTTTAGTTTTTAGATTTTTTTTCTCTTTTATTCTTTTGTATTATTTGTGATGATATAATATTTTTCATTTAATTACAAAAAGCTAACAACCGCTACTGTTATGACTATAGACCAAATAGTAGAGAGGGGGATTAGAAGAGGAGAGCCAACAGAGAGACGATATGCGAGAAATAAGTGATCCTCTTCCCTCAAGCCCCTCTTGGAGGTTTATATACATGAGTAGAGTCGGATGGAAAATTATCATTCTACCCCTTAATAATTACATAAGGTAGAGGTACATTGGTGCATTCTTTTATGCTATTGGATCTATTATATACTGGGCCAGTTATAAGGCCCAATCACACAGGGTTGGGTCATCTCTACAGTAGCTACAATATATTTTTAGCCACTACAGTACCAAAAAAGCCAGAAGCCATCAGCTAGAAGCCACATTGGATAGGATCTAACTTGCAAAGAAATTTCTTTATTCCAACGCATTAATAGTTAGTGATCACTACCTAGGCAAAACGCTACAGGTTTTATTATTTTACCGCCTCTCACTGGTTTGGCCCGTTACCGGTCATATCGGAAATTTTTAAAAAAATTGATCGAAAAAATTAAAATCCAAATTTGAATTTTGAGAAAAAATGTAGATACTTGTGGAGATAAACTAGATATTTATATATACACGAAATAGAGATGAAAATGAAGTTAAAATCAGATGTATTTTTTGTATTTAAATGAACTTTATGTGAATTGTGGGCGCCATAACCGAAATGCTCCGAAATAGTTGGTTTACCGTCCTCACCGGTACTGCCGGTTTTCAGCGGTAACCGCCGAAATTTTGGTGAAATTGTTTTTCATAGGTACTACTACTACTTTCAAAGACATTCTACAATTATGTGTGCTTATCGATCAACATCTCCAGAAAAGAAGAGATAGGAATGAAAGGACTTAAAAAGAAGAGGAGGACCACATCCACGGCTGTTGAGTGAGCTCTTATTAAGTCCCATATTTCGTGCGAAAGTGAGCAAAATAGAACTAGTTATTAGTACAGGTATTGTTTGAGTTACTCGATCGACTAGCACCCTGAAAATAAAATTCTTTTCCACTCCGTGCTCAAAGCCAAAGTCAGACAATTAATCTACTAGGAAAAAAAACACCAAAACGTTCTTAGGAGGGAGGCATAATTGATCGATCGAACCATCCATCGGTTGTGCAAAACAAGAACAGCAGTAGCTAAGAGCTGCATACCCTGACGAAGCAGTCATGTGAAATGAAACCGATTTTTGCAAAATATCTGAATTTGTGTTTTGCAGTTGATTGCTTTGCCCCTTAGCCTACCCTACACGAATCTCAACCTAAAGCCGCCACTAATCCACCTCAGACATGCTTGAACGGAGGAGAACGGTGCGGTCACTGTTCCTTGTCTAAAATATCACCGCCACCGCTGATATTTGCCGCTGCCGACCTCCCTGCGCCTTCTCGCGCTCGCTCGTTGCTGCTAGCACCGTGCCTCATGTCAGGGACCGTACGCCCTCATCAAGAGCTCTGCACCCGTGCCAGGTCATACCAGCCACGGCCGCTGGCACTGCGCCCTGTTTTTCTCCCTCGGTCTCGCTACTCTCTCTCGGTCGACCTGACTCCGTCAGTACCTTTTGACCGCCGCTCTGAGTAGCCTAGGCCAGCCATGATCACCTGCCTTGCCAGTCGGACCGTGCCTCCTTGAACCCTCCCGGCCATGCCACGCACCGCCACCGTCTTGGCCGAAGCTACTGTGCTGAACCGCCTCCACAGCCCTATAAATACTGTTGAGCCCCTTCATTCGAAGCCATCAGCCCCCAGAGCTAGTCACAGCCCCAAAGCTCTACCCGTCTTCCCCATCGCCGGTAATCGCACAGTGTGAAAGTCGATTCTTCGTCTGCCAGATGATCTCACACGCAAGTTACTTTACAGCGCCAAATGCATTAATCTTGATTCCCACACGTGAAGCCAGCGTGCCAATTTGACTCGATCGTGTGCTTTTCCCTTGGTCAACGCACTGGGCAGCAAAGAGTTTTAATTGCCTACAACGTCTAGCGCGTCCAACAAAAGTGCCAGTTCAATTTGTTATTAACTGCCACAGTATATCACTGTAGCTACCGTACTTCTATAGTAACAAAAAATATTTTTTCTCCTTTCTGCTAACATTTTGTTTTTTTTCGTTTTTGCTGTGTGATAGGTTGAACAATCAGGAGATAGTAGATTTGAAGAAAAAGTTTCCACTATGGATTACAATCATTCACTCTCTCTGATTACAATCTACAGTCCTACAAGTCGTATTAGAGCATGTTGTAATGGCATTAAATCAAGATTATTTTTTAGGTAAGTCACTGTGTTTTGATGGATCAGATTATATCTATTCAAAAACACGCATGCAGATTTTTTCTATAAGCACAATGTAACGCTATTTGGCAAAAAGTTGAAAATTCATATATAGTGCCTCCTATTGTTACTACTGAAAATATTGCTGATGTTGAAGCTAATGCTAATGCTAGAAATATTTTGTTGCAAAGTCTAAGTATAAACGAGTTTGTCAGAATTGTGCAAATTAAATCTGCTAATAAAATTTTGACTACTCTAGCTGATTATCATGAAGGTTCTAAGTCTGTTAAAAGTGTTCGTTAAAACCAATTTAAATGGAGTATTCTAAATTTAAGATGAAACCTAGAGAATCAGTAGATGAATTTATTGATTACTTCAATAAAATTATTAGTGATTTGCAATCTATTGGTGTCATATATTTTGATTCTAACAATGTTCGTCAAATCTTAAAATGCTTTGAATATGTCTGTTTAAAATGTGTTAGTTACTATCATTTATCATTCTGTTAATATGGAAACACTCACTTTGAATGATCCTTATTTCAAAATGAAAACATATGATTGATATTTTAGTCAGGATAAACAGGTCTAATACCTTGGGTTTAGTGACTATCTAACCTGACAGTTCTTTTAGTTCCTCTATTATTGCTTTGTTTGCATTATATTCTATTTTAGATGAATAGTTAGAGGAAACTCTAGAAGTGCAACTTATATTTTTCTCCAACAGGGTGACCAAAACAATTAACAACATTAAATCAAGGCGAAGAGGATGTTCAATCAAATGCTATGAATGTGGTGAACCAAACTACATCAAGATGGATTGCCCCAAACTGAATGGCAATGAAATTAAGGATGACAAGGCATCAATTCATCGCTCTCAATTCAAGATTGACCAAAGTAAAAAAGTGCAATTATCGCAGGATGATCAACAAAATACTTTCAGCACTTGATAATATTGATTTGAGTGATAATAATCCTGAAAGCGGAAATGGAGACAATGGCAAGAAAACAAAAGAGGTAGACTTCACAGAAATGTGTTCTATAGCAAATAGTGAGGAGTTATCAATGATGATCTCTACAATTATTCTGATAAGGTAAAAAAAATTATATATATTTATCTGATGCTATACTTGGATTAATAGAGAAGCTCTGGCACGAGGTGAGGCATTTCATCGGCGGGTCCCATCTGGAGCCAAAGGACGACGGGTCCCACAAGGGGTCACGTCGCAGCAATTACATGCGGGAGGCAGGACCAGCGGGTCCGTAGAGTTAAGTCTTGAGGACGCATGCATTAGGAGACTGCAAGGAGAAGTGGATGAAGCAAAGGTTTGGGAAAGATTCCATTAACTCCAGCAATAAACATCCAACGAAAGCAAGTCTTTGGTTTTTATTATTTTACTACAGTAACCCAACATTGTTTGCTATAGTAAACATATCGGTTGCTACGGTACCAGGAGAGAGAAAATTATTATTTTTTTGCTGTCTCTAGTTGTTTTTTGTTTTTCTATTTTTGTGGATAGATTGAGAGATACTAGATTTGAAAAGGAAAAAGGGTTACATTATAGATTACAATCATTCACCCCTCTAATTACCATCGACGATCTATCATTCATTTAGACTTGTTTGAGGTCAAGTTATCATAAAGTGTTGTCAATGAATTCATCAAAGGGGAGACGTGTGCCATGTGTAGACTTATGTTAGTCAAGTTGGAAAGAATTTGTGCCAAAAAAAGATGTTGCTTTGGTCTTTGCATATGCAGAGTAACTTGAAGGCGATCGTGGTCTACGACGAGGACCGGGAGACAGCTTGGTGTAAAGTCATGGTCTAGATGATCAAGAATGCTGGAGGAGACGGTACTGCTTGAGTTGGGGCATGTGAAGATTAAAGATGGATAATACGTATTGGAGCTACTGAGGTGCGGTTTAGAGGCTACGACACGTGGCAATTTTAGAGTGTCCAAATTGTACAGTGTGATAAAAGTTAAAAAAAACCTATGTTACGTAAGGATTTCGGATCCTTTATTTGTTGTAATTGAATAAGAATTCATTTGTACCCTAGACTACAAATAGAGATGTGGTTAGAGGCTAACCCTAAGTCTGTTAGAAGTAATTTTTGAGCTAAGATTTAAGAGGTGCATAAGGACATTTTGTAGCCAAAAAACATAATGATCTAGAAATAAAATTAGATCTAATCTAAATGAAAAAATTCACCCGCGTGTGCATCGTTCGCAGCACGGACAGCATGTCTCGTCATGCACGGTCATCGGCCAATCCTCTCCTTGGACTGTTACAACTTTGATCCAGGAGAAAACGCACACATCGCAAATAAACTGAGAGAACACAGGAGAATTGCTGAATTTCTCTATTCTCTTATTTGCACCCTCTTTTTCTTGCTTTTTCTCTTACTTTTCTTGCTTACAAAACTGGGTACAAACCTCCCCAATATATAGGGATAATACTCTCCTACTCATATTCCGATTCGGACTTCAAGTTGGTTTCAACTTCAACTTGAGTTATACTCGGAGACAGACTCTACTACGTCTTTAACTCTAAGTCAAGATTATTTCTAACAATCTCCCCCATTAATCTTGACTTGACATACTCTAGTTTTAGTCTCAATGCATTATAAACTACCAGCCACGCCTCCACATGAAGCGTTCTACATGCAAGCTACATATAGAAACTCAACTCAACTAGTACGGGTCCACCAGATGCAAAAATTCTAAAACATTGAGTCAGTTGGACTCAACTACAACTTACTAAACTCATACTTTGACACGAAACGGTAACACATCTCCTCAACGTTCCAATCTCAACTCTGCTTACTTGAGTTTGGACGGCGAACACATCTTCTCAATGTCTAACACTCCTTGAGCCTTCATGTACACATTCATCTTGATTGTCCATGCTGCATAATTGCCCGTCGTGAGAATCGGATAATACAGCGAGATAGCAGAACTCTCCTTCGCCATTGTACTGGATGATGTCTTGTCACCGGTGACATCACTCCTCGGAGTACGCGACATGATCTTGAGCACAGATCAAGAACTCGGGCTACCTTGAAGTTGCTCTTGGACTGAGGGAACGAAAGAAAAAACTGCCCTGTTTTTTTCTTTTCCCTTGCTTGGACTTTTTCTTCTTGCTGTTTCTTCCCGCGTATTGCGCACTTTTATTTCTGGAGCAAGAATACCGAGTCGGAGATGCTTTCTGGTGCAAGAATACCGAGTCGGAGACGCGCGCGAGATGCAGCCGAGACGGATCCGACTCCGAGTCCTGACCATCTTGTCGATATTAGCCTCGTCGTGGAGCGCGCGCACACGAGAGGGAGTCTGATGGAGCCACGTCACGTGACTTTGTGCTGCTGCGTTGCTTTTTTTCCTCCATGCGGACGGACGAAAAAACTAAAACAACATTGAACCGAGCTCTCCGCATGGCTCTCTTTTATTGCTGCACTCGGACGTGACTCGGTTTCTATTTGTTGCTTTGCCTGATCTCTGCTTGATGCGTGACATTATGATGAGGAGCAGCACCTACTCCCTTCTAGACGTGGCCATGGGATGCCTCCTACATGCTGAACGTGACACGGCTGTTGTTGATTTTCTTGCTCCTTTTTCCTGTGGCTTTCTGAGCAAGTTGGTTCCTCCCAAATCTTTCCTCATCAAAGAAGGACGCATGCACAAGAGCCTTCTCACTCTACTGTCCTTGGCACAGGAATTCTTGAACCGATGAGATGGCTGCAGAAACGTGATGACGCGCGGAGCGTATACCTTGGGAGCGCTACGCGAGATGAGCGTAAAACGGAATCGTCGAGACGATTTTTTCAAGTGACTCGCTTCACGCATAAGCTCTGATACCACTGTTACAATTTTGATCTAGGAGAAAACGCACACATCGCAAATAAACTGAGAAAACACAGAAGAATTTGTGAATTTCTCTATTATCTTATTTGCACCCTCTCTTTCTTGCTTTTTCTCTTACTTTTCTTGATTACAAAACTAAGTACAAACATCCTTAATATATAGGCATAATACTCTCCTACGCATATTCCAATTCGGATTTCAAGTTAGTCTCAACTTCAACTTGAGTTATACTCAAAGACAAACTCTACTGCATCTTAAACTCTAAATCAAAATTATTTCTAACACGGACAGTGTGAAAGTAGATTCTTCGTCTGCCAGATGATCTCACACGCAAGTTACTTTACAGCGCCAAATGCATTAATCTTGATTCCCACACGTGAAGCCAGCGTGTCAATTTGGCTCGATCGTGTGCTTTTCCCTTGGTCAACGCACGGGGCATCAAAGAGTTTTAATTGCCTACAACGTCCAGCGCGTCCAATGAAAGCGACGGTTCATTTTTTATTAACTGGTACAGTATTACTACAGTACAATAACTGAAGCTACAGTACTGCTACATTAACGAAAAAAGATATTTCCCCCTTTTGTCTTTTTTTTTATTTTTTTCGTTTTTGCTATATAATAGGTTAGACAATTATAAAATAGTAATTTTTTTAAAAAATTTACTATAAATTATAATTATTTACCTTCCCCTAATTGTCATCGACAGTCTGCCTTCGAAGTCAGGAGAATAAGACGCTGCTGCTCGGATATGCTGTCAACTTCTTTGTTTCTCTCTGAGATGGACAGTGGCTTAACCTGCAGCACACAGACGCAGACATGACTTTTTCTCTTTGCTTCAAACTCTGCGCGAACGAGATCAGGTGCTGGTGGCTCGTTTCGGATTCGTGGACTCCAGAAAATATTTCGGGTCGGCGAGCCGTGGAGACGATGGAACATGCCGACTAGGATGTTTCAATACGCGATACAGGTATGGTGATATAGATATGATGATACGGCGATACGATATTTTTCAACAATAAGAATACGTCGATACAGCAAGTGTATATATACACATATATTTGAAAATTTGAAAAGTTTAAATGACATATCACTTAGCAGTTGGCATATATCCATTTAGACAACTCCTAATCCTGGTTGCAAGACTTCTTTTAATCCATGCTTTGACCTAGGCAAACAAAAGTATGACCTCATATTAGTTGAATTCGCTATCGCTAACCTTGTATACGATAAATCTTACTAAAAAAGCATTAGTGAACAACTAAATAATGGATCATGGAGAATTAGCCAAATAGATAATATTCTTTGCAACATAACATAGGTTGATAGAAGATAGAAATAGATTACAACTTGCAAGGCACAAGGCCAAATTTAATTGTTCCACTTCTAAGGTTGCACCGTACAAAATACTAATAGGACCAGTACCAGATTTCACTTTGCGAAAATTCTACAGCAATTCAAATTGAATGGTTTCATATGCACCAGTACCAGTTTTGCAATATCAGCAAGTCAATTATTCTCAAGTCCCAACCCCAATCGGCCAAGAGGCAAGGGCCCAGTTCAGCAACCCACTCGGCCGACCGCCGTCGCCATAGCAGATGGCTCCACCACCGAAGCCTCCTTCCCCTCTGTTGATGGCACACTTGCCTTGACGTCCCGTTCTCCCCAGTCGTAGCACTTGCTCTGATGCCGCCGCCTCTCCCACTGAGAGCACCCTCAGACTAGTAGCCCTGTCTTCCTTCTCCAATCCCCATTTCCCCCAAGCTAAGTATGCATCCATGGATCATGGGCACTGGCGGAGGGTGGGCTCGAGCCCACCAAAGCCTCCCCGTTGGATTCGCCCCTGGAACAGCTATAAACAAGAATTGACGGCGGAAGTACAATGGTAGTAGATGAAAGGATTAAGCAGAACGGCGGCGTGGTGGGAGAATTACCTCCATTGAACGGCAGAGCGGCGGACCTCCAGGTGGCAAGAGAGGCGGCGGCAGTGAGGTGACCTCTAGGCGACGGACCTCCAAGTGGCGAGGGATATGGAAGACCTTTGGGCGACAGAGGTGGTAGAGCTCTAGGCGGCGGGTCTCTAGGTGGTGGAGCTCCAGGCGACGAATCTCTAGCCGGCAGACCTCTAGGCGGCGGGGCTCCAAGCGGCGGAGCTCCAGGCGGTGGGTCTCCAGGTGGTGGGGTTCCAGGCGATGGATCTCCAGCCAGTGGATCTCCAGGCGGCGGACCTCCAGACGGTGGGGCTCCAGGCGGCGGGGGATACAGAAGACCTCTAGGCGACGGACCTGCAGGCGACGAAGCTCCAGGAGGTGGGTCTCCAGGTGGTGGAGCTCCAGGCGACGAGGGAAACGGGCGGTTGGCGTGGCGAGCCACCGATGTCGACCGAGGAGGCAAGGACAGCTTCTGCGTGGAGAGGGATGTGCGGGAAAGCGGGGACATCGACCGACGATTTTGGATTTAGGGTTAGGGGGCAACGGGATCAATCGGACGTGGGCCGGCTTTGGCCTTTTGGGCTACATGGGCTAAAACGTATCGTGGAAGTATCGCAGATGTATCGCTAATGTATCGGCGTTTTTTTGGAGGCTGGAATTCTCTGATACTTCGCGATACCGTATTGCCGCATATCGGTACGTATCGCCGTATCGGATACGTATTGGACACGGGTACGGCAGTTCAACGAAGTATCAGTGCTTCCTCGCATGCCGAAACTTGATGCATCGATGATGGAGGCGCCTCGATGTTGTGCCTTGGATGCTGACGTTGCCGTGCCTTGGATGCTGATGTCACCTTGATGATATGTCCCGAACATCAGCTGACGATGCCGCACGTGTGCCGCCCTGAGAGTTGGGATCGCTCTTCCAAGGGTTTCGGATTGGGATTAAATCTGGAGTTTAATACCACTTATTATAAAACGCATGATAGAAATAGACGATTAAAAGAATGGAAGACATGGATTTAACGTGAAAAACCATTGAAGGAAAAGCCATGGATATACAAAGACGAAATTCACTATATAAGGAGATATTACAATGATGCTTTCTTGCTTCTTATAGATTATTGGGTTATATATATAGGGCGAGGGAGACGAATCTCACACAGAGAGGAAACCAAATCAGAGTTGGTTGCTACATGTTGACACCACGTCTAATACAACCTGTGCATGTCTCTGGCATCAGTCATGCCATGTCTAACATAAGTTGATATAGTGTCTTACACAAATACGATACGAACTTGGATCAACTTCAACAAGTAACTCATTATTTATGTGTAAGATCATTCGGTAACAGTTGAATACAATAAGGCTGGGTCATTTTTTTTAGCAAACACTGCAGGAGGAAAACAAAGAGGTTTAGTGTTTCGATGATAATGGTTTGAGGAGGGAGATATTTGATAAGATTGTTTTTATGATTTAGTGTTAGCATTCCTTGCACTGAGCCTTCCATGTCCTCACAAGGGTTACAAAATTATCTTCTTTGTTTCAGAATTGGCTCAATCAGTCTTCTGTTGAACTATATACAAAGATTGGTGCTACTTGCATTTTACACAGGTTATGGATTTTTCTTAGTCCGAAAAAAAAACCGTCTTCGATGTTGAAATGACATTCATTACTGCTGGAGTAATGGAGGTAGTTTCATTTGATGATACCAGTGCTTTCTCTTACAGTTCAGTTTTGGCTGCAGGTTTCTAGTTCTCCGTATATCCCGTTGCTGCTGCCATCTTTCCTGCTGCCAGCACCACAGTGTGCTGACCCACAAGTCCTCGACATCGACAACTAGGGGTGGCCACTTCTCTTCCTAAAGGTGAATCCCTACACACAAAAAAATTGCTCTTCTATCAGTCTCTTATATATTGTTCTGTTTGGTTATCATTCGAAATTACCAAACACGCTTGCAATTGCAGATTGTTAAATCACCCTTTTTTGTTAATTGCTATTACTTTTGCATGTCTTCATCATTGTTTATTATTATATGACATGCGTATGTCTAGTGAGTATGATTTGTGTGAATTTATTGGATGCTACTTCTGTGGATTTTGTGTGCTTATGGACTAGCAACTACTGCATGTACTTGCTTGCTGATAACAAGTACGAGGGCTTTCATAATATATAGTCTTCTTGTTGATTGTATGATTGTTGATTTTTATCTATTACAAAGGTTATGCTTGTTCTAAAACTTATGTAGTGGACCATCTTGGTTAGAAATACAGTACTCTTCTGTTTCTGATATTAACTTTTCTTTCAATTAAAATAAAAAATATTTTGTCCTAATTCCCGAGTTGTATAACAATCTAGATAACAAATGGTACTGTATGCTCCTTTACAAGAGCAAGCATCTAGTATATCATGAAACCCAAATGCGAAGTATTTTTCTGTTGGTGTTTACTATGCTTTTGAGCTGCAAATTGCACGAGTAGCTGTGGAGGGAAATTTATATGCTGTACATAAGTAGCAAAATTATTTATTAGTAGTTGGTTTGCTAACCTCCTTTGATGCAATTTAAAAGGCATGTTGAACTGTTGGTACAGTGCATAAAGTGCTTTCATGTGTTCAAAATTGAGGCAAAGTGGCAGATTCAAAAAGTTTCATGCAGGAATAATATGTTAGGACCTAGAACAGTCTACACACACTAGTTGAATGCCCGTGCGTTGCTACGGATTTTTAAAATTTATCATACTACATGTTTTAAAACTCACGGGTGGTAAAACTTTTTAGAATATGTTTGCAAACAAGTTCTAAAAGCTTTTAAATCCATCAAGTAAGTCGGAAGCTATCGATCACACCTTGTGGTCATAACTCGAAAGACATCGACCACACCTCGTGGTCATAGGTCGGGAGCCCTCGAGCACAAATCGTCATTGTAAGTCAGAAGCCGTCAAGCATCGTGCGTGATCGTAGGTTGGGAGCGGTCGACTATCGCTGGTGGTCGTAAATTGGTAGCGGTCGATGATTGATCATGGTCCTAAATCGGGAGCCTTCAACAATGGCTTATGGTCGTACATTGGAAACTGATGACCATTATTATTCGTGGTCGTAAGTCGGAAGCCATCGAGAATACCTCGTGGTCGTAAGTCGGAACACATCGACCAGCGCTCGTAGTCGTAAGTCAGAAGACATCGACCACACCTCATAGTCGTAAGTCAAAACACATCAACCAGTGCTCATAGTCATAAATTAGAAGCCGTCGATCACACCTCGTGGTCGTAAGTTAGAAGATGTCGACCATCGTGCATGATCGTAGATTGGGAGCGTACAACCATCGCTGGTGGTCGTACGTTGGCAGGCCTCCGGTGCGCTTGTGCCTTGTCGCTCGACTGCCGGCGCCAACCTGCTCGGCCTCGACTTCGACCACGACCCCGACTTCGACCACTGCCTCCTTTGACTTTGACCACTGTCCCCATCGACTTTGACACTGCCCCCTTCAACCACTGTCCCCTTCGACATCAACCACTTTCCCCTTCGACCACGGCCCCCTTCGACCACTTCCCCCTTCAGCCATAGCCCCTCAACCACAGTCCCCTTCGACCATAGCCCCGACGTGGACCACGACCCCTTTCGACCATGGCCCCGATGTCGACTACGGCCCTTCGACTTCGACTGCAGACCGACTCCGTCAACAGCCTTTTGACTTCGACCACTGTCCCTTCGACCACTATCCCCTTCGACCATGACTTGGACTTCGACCACGATCCTTCGACTTCGACCGCAGACTACATCCATGGCCCTTCAACTTCGACCACTGCCCCTTCGATCTTTGGAGATCGCGTTGATCACTTAAAGAAAATCAAGGAATCCAGGCCTTAATTTTTCATGCTATATAGTCCAAAACATATTAAGGAATCTCTGGAGGGTACGTTGATCAGTAGTTTGATCGGTGAAATCTGTTTTGGTGGTCCCAATCAAGGATAATTTGCTACAGTTCCTACACAAATATAGTACATGCGAAGGGTAGGCTAAGCTTGGCCTTCATCATATACTCCTACGTACTGAAGGATCCAGATCTGCTAAACTAGTGAAAGAGACTGCACGCAAGCATATCCCCCACGGTGCAAGTTAAATTCCGACCGTTGATTCTATATTTGGACGGTCTAGGTAAACGCGTGAGTTGCCCTCCTCCGTTGCACAGTAATTATGCTTTGCACATCGCCAGTACGTACTTTAATTTGGCCAAATCATTCTCTTACATTCCTCAGAACACCGGGCCGCTCAAAACGGCTTAAAGGCTTTGGCTTTTGTCTGTAGACTAAAATTACACTGTAACAGCTGTTAGTTTTTTTTAAAAAAAGAAAAAGTAGAAAATTTTAAGAAAATGTGAAAAAAAAACTATTATATTTTTACGGACAATACAAAGAAATATGAAAAAAGAAAAGACAAAAAATAAAAAAAAACAAAATAAACCGAAATTAGAAATCGATGTGTTCCAAGTAGTTTCTAACTCTAAATTCTAAAACTACTATAATCTGCTGCCTTGTCACTCTTGTCCTATGTTATATGCTCATGTTTTAATTAGTACGCATAATCCACATGCTCTTGTTGGTAGCTAGCTCATTCTGCCGACGAAGCCTTCTGATTAGTTTGTTTCCGCTCGGTTGCTCGTGCCAAATTGGAAGCCTTTTGATGATCTGCTCGGTCGTTTGCTTGTGACAACGAGCGTTTGTCCACTAGTACCACTGCCATCGAGGATGTCTAGTGAAAGGAATATCTGCACGTGTGCTTCACGCGTGTCTTGCATCGTGAAACCGCACACGTCATTGTGTTGATTGGTCAGCACTCTTGGAACCTAGGGCCCGTTTGAATCAAACGATTGAAGAAGAAACTCTACAGAATTTGTACTGTTTCAGCGATTTTTCTATTTGAATTTTTACATTCCGATTACGGTATCTAAATTTCAACCATATGGCGCGTATGCATGCTAGCCTTAGGATCATCATCCTAGATAGGATCGTTCTCGCTTGATGGGATTGGATTATAGAATCATGCCATCAGATATATATTTTATATCAAAATTGAATTATATTTTTAAATATGCAAGTTTATAATTGAATTTGTTAATTTAGTTTTGTAAATTTTTGGTATGCTTATTCATGTTACATTCAAATAATCTCATTTTTAACTGCTTGATTTAATTATTTCTTAATAAACTAATCATTTAATAGTTCAATATGTTAATGATAATGTTTTTCTTACCTTTTTGGCGAAGCTAGGATGAAATGGGGTGGGCTCAAAGGACTAAACTAAATTGACACAAACATTATTTTCTACACTTTGATTGAGTTGTGCTCTAATCAATTAGGGGAGTACTATTTAGCTTGCTTGTGAAATAGTTACGCAAAGTTCATTTCTTTATTATTGCAAATATATGCACAAAAACAATTATACAACAAATTGTCTTGCTATGCGTACTGGAGGTGACAAACATCGGCGAAGTTGTACTCCTCGGAAACATCGTAGTCTACAAGCGAAAAAAGGCCAAAACAAAATAAATTCAAATAAAATCATAAAATTATAAAAATAGGTACTAGGATATAGATTTAGGAATTTGAATCACTTGATTCGAAATTCGGACGGCAGAGAATGGGTCATCAGAAGGTTTGCTGGAGAAGAAAATATAGAAAAAGATAAAGGAGACAATACACCGAAGGAATATTCTTTTTAGATGAAAAATTAAAAAAATGAAACTGACAAGTGGGCCATCCATGTAAGTGACTAAGAGAGGGAATGAGAGGAAAGCAGAGAGGAAATAGAACAGGGGTTGTGGCGGCTCCAGGGGCGGTGTCGCCGGTGAGGGTCTACGCGGTAGGTGGGGGCGAATGGCAAAATGGGTTGGTGGGGTCCCGGGGAGACTGTGGGAGGTGGCGACATGGGCATCAGTGTACGGCGGCGGCACGACACGGGAAGGCATGGGTGGATAGCGATGGTGATGCTTTGGCGATGTCAAACGGAGGGTGGCATGAGCATGGGCATGACATAGGTGCATGGAGTGCTCCGGTGTAACCGGTGGGCACGGGGGATGGCCAGAGAGGGGGGACGACGGTGGCCGTTGGCGGAAATAGAGGTGGCATCAGTAGCGGCTCTCCACAGTGAGACATTGATCGAATTGATGCATGGAACAAGTAGAGGAGGTAGTAGAGATGGTGTGGGTGCAAGGAATTGGAAAATTGCTCACTGAAGACGACAAATCGATAGCGAGGAGCAAATTCGGCTGGTTTTAAGGAAAGCTCGATTCTCGATGATTTGCTACATGAAAATCATATTAACTTGGAGGATGTATTACTTGGATGATAGAACATGAGAAGATGGGAATGGTTTCATCAAAAACTCACTGGAGAGGGAGGTTGCAGTGGTGGAGAACAACGGCGACATGGTCAGGCGCACGGGTGACAGCTTCGACAAAGCAGTGCACAAAGGCCGGGAAAAAGCTTGGGGATTGCACAAGTAAACTGATGGCGATGCACCCCAGATTGGCGCCAAAGCTGGCCGACTCCGAGGGGTTAGGACTTAGGAGTCTCCTGCCACCGGAGGGTAGGCTAGAGCCTGATAAAATCCCCGTTGGCTCTGCCCCTGCCTATAGCAACACATAAACAACAAAAACAAAGCAAATTAAACTACTGCAAAATGAATTAGGAATATGTAATATCAAATTATATATTTATATATATATATATACACACACACATATAGGAAGCCTCTTTTCTACTCCCGGGTGTAATTACACTCTATGTTGTATCTCACAACGTAGGGAGTATCTCGCATAACGGATGGTATGTACGTGTAGTATATGGGCATTTAAGACTATATAGGTGGTATGAACAATTGTTCAGAGGTGGTAGGTATGTATATTTTTTTGACATACTCCTTTTTATGTGCGTATATGAAGGTATTTATAAAATACGTTAAAAACTATGGACTCCATTGCAATTTTTTCATATAGTTCACATTGGAGTATTTTATAATTAGTATATGAGTATACCTAAAGTAATAAAGGAGTATTTCAAATTTGTTTAGGTGGTATATTAGAGGTGGGTGTGATGACACCCGGGAGTAAAAGGTATTTTTCCTACACACACACACAGAGTATATATATGTATGTATGTATGTATGTATGTATGTATGTATGTATGTATGTATGTATGTATGTATGTATGTATGTATGTATGTATGTATATATGTGTATACATGTGTGTGTCTATATATATATATATATATATATATATATATATATATATATATATATATATATATATATATATATATATATATATATATATATATATATATATATATATTGATGTAGTTTATTGTTACGATCATGATCCTACTTCATCCTGAGTATATCCTACCTTTAGGATCAAGATTCTATGAAATTCCAATACACATACCAATCAGTGACATTTTAAAGGGCCTGTTTGGCGCGGCTGCGGCTTATGGCTGAAAGTTTTGAATTTTAGCTGTTTACAATATAGATTACGGACAGAGAGATACTTGCTTGCGATTTTGGTTAATACAGATGTTAGGCTTTTAATGTGTACTACAATTAACTTGTAGACCCCGTCTTAAGAAAATACCCCGTTTAAAAGTTAGGTACTGTAACAAAAGGCAAAAGCCGCTAGCTTCGGTCGAAAAGAAAGCCCTTTGGCTCTATAGGCACCATCTGTATGGTGATCCTGATAACCTTAATGCTAGCTAGGGGTATGTAGTAGGTACAATTAAGAAAATGGGGCCTATAGGCCCACCTGTCTAAGAGCAACTCCAGCAGGAGCCCTCAAATCAGAGCCCCTACTTTTGATTTGAGGGCTCCCCCTACTTTTGAGAACCCTATTTTTTGAGTTAAACTCCAGCAGAAGCCCTCAAATTCATTCCAACTGAGAATGACATATAGGGCCCGCTCCAGCAGACACCCGGCACCTCCCACCGCGCCGCTGCAACGCCCGAAGCAGCCGCACCGCCGCGCCCGCGCCTCCTCATCCGCACGCTCACGCCGCCGGCCCGAAGCCGTGCCGTTCGGCTTCTCCGCCACGCGCCCGCATGCGCCTAGGCCGCCCGCCGCCGCCGCTTGTAGCAGCGCCGCCCGTAGCCGATGTCTCGCCGCGCCGCCCCGAGCACACCCGCGCCTCGGCCCCGGCCGCTTGCATCGCGCCGACGCCACCGCCCGGCTGGACCAGCCGCCCGCTCGCCCTCCCACGCCGACGGCCTGAAGCCGCATCGCGCCTGGGCCCGCTGCTCCTCGCGCTCGGGTCGCCGCCTACAGGTGCAGCCCCGCGCGGGCCGCCCGCTCCCGAGAGCCTCCTCCGCCCGGTCCCGGTGAGTCGGGGACAGCGGGGAAGGGGGCGGAGGCGGGGAGTCGGGGACGGCGGGGAAGGGGGCGGAGGCGGCGGTGGAGGGGGTGGAGGCGCCGGAGAAGGGGAAGGGGGCGGCGGGGAAGGGGGCGGAGGCGGGGAGTCGGGGACGGCGGGGAAGGGGGCGGAGGCGGCGGTGGAGGGGGTGGAGGCGCCGGGGAAGGGGAAGGGGGCGGCGGGGAAGGGGGCGGAGTCGGCGGTGGAGGGGGTAGAGGCGCCGGGGAAGGGGAAGGGGGCGGCGGGGGAGCCGGGCGCGGTGGGGGCGGCGGGGGAGGTGGGGAGTCGGGGACGGGCGGCGGCGGGGGAAGGAGCAAGGAGGGAGGCGGGGAGTCGGGGACGGCGGGGTGGGAGGGAGGGGGACGGGCGGAGCGGGGGAAATTTCACCAGCGGGAAAAAACGGAAGAATGAGAGCCAGAGTAAGGGGCCCCTGGGAATGAGGGCTAAAGGGGGGATTTGAGGGGCTCCTCAAATTTGAGGGCTCTAGTAGGGGCCCTGCTGGACCTCTATTTTTGCCTCAAGCCCTCAAATATGAGGTTTGAGGGCTCAAGTAGGGGCCCTGCTGGAGTTGCTCTAACTAGTTCTATTTATAGGGGCTTGAACAGCGATGGATATCAGGGCATTATCTAAGAAGGTGCCACATCAGATTTTGTTTTTCGTGTGGTGGAGAGAGGGAAGATGGAGAAGGAGCTTGTATCTCACGCAAGATACAAGCCTTTTAGCAAACCAAGACATACATACAAGTAGATATGACGATGGAAGGAGGTTGTATCTAAAAATTCGTTAAGAGAGATACTCCCTTCGTCCTTAAATATAGATTATTTTGATTTTTTTATAGTTTCCAATACAAGACTTTGACTATGATTTATTATCATAATATACTAGCAAAAATAAGAAAAATATTATGAAATAATTGTACAAGATAAATCCAATAGTATTATTTTTATATAGTCAATCTATATACTTTAACATATATAAATGGTCACAGCTTGAAAAACTTGACTGAACGGAACCTACGGTGACTTATATTTGTGGGCAGAGGAAGTAAGAGATTTTCATGCAACAATTAAATGATTGTGGGCCCTTTAGATACAAGCTAAAGATACAATTCATTGAAGTCGTTGTATTTAAAATTTTGTTCAACCCTTCTCTCTCTCCTCTAGATACTCTCTCCGTTCTTTTTTACATGACTTTCTAGAATCCGTGCCGTCAACCTTTTTAAAATTTAACCACCACTGGATTTAAAATTATCTAGATTGGCTATATGAAAGTTATATCATTAGATTTTTCATTAAAAATACTTTTATAATATTATAATTTTATTAGTACATTTTAATGTAAAGTTACAAAAAGTAGCGGTCAAAGTCGTATCTTGGAGACCGTAAAAAATAAAAAATATCAAGTAAAAAAGAACGAAATGAGGACAAGCTAAGCTACAAACTATTGGAATTGCTCTTAATTATTTCCCTAATTTATGGAGTCAGCTTACTTTATATAATTCAGTGGATGGACACGTTGTGGCTTATAGACTCAATTAATTCGTACACATAATCCACATTCTCTTGTTGGTACCTAGCTCATTCTTCCGACGAAGCCTTTTGATTAGTTAGTTTCTGCTCGGCTGCTCGTGCCAAATTGGAAGCCTTTCGATGATTAATCAGCTCGGTCGTTTGCTTGTGCCAACAAGCGTTTCTCCACTTGTACCACTGCGATCGAGGATATCTAGGGAGAGGAATATCTGCACATGTGCTTCACACTTGTCTTGCATCGTGAAACTACACACGTCTCCTAGTTACTTAAAAGTCTGCATAATGACAAATGCACAACACATCATTGTGCTGATTGGTCCGCACTCTGAAACCTAGGGCCCGTTTGGATCAAACGATTGAAGAAGAAACTCTACAGAATTTGTACTGTTTCAGCGATTTTTTCCATTTGAATTTTTACATTCCGATTACGGTATCTAAATTTCGACCATATGGCGCATATGCTTGCTCACCAAGGTTGTTAGGATCATGATCCTAGATAGGATCATTTTTCTCTTGATGGGATTGGATGGTAGAATCATGCCATCAGATTTTTAATAGCATATATATTTTATATAAAAATTAAATTATGTTTTCAAATATGCAAGTTTATAGTTGAATTTTTGAATTTAGTTTTGTAAATTTCCAGTATACTTATTCATGTTACATTCAATTAACCTTGTTTTTTAACTGCATGATTTCATTATTTCTTAATAAACTAATCATTTAATAGTCCAATTTATTAATGATAATGTTTTTCTACCTTACTGGTGAAGTCGGGATGAAAATAAAAGGTGGGCTCAAAGTACTAAACTAAATTAACACAAACATAGTTGATTACACTTTGGTTGAGTTGTGCACTTATCGATTGGGGAGTACTACTTAAATTGCTTGTGAAATTATTACGCAAAGTTCATTTCTTTATTATCGCAAATCTATGCACAAAAACAATTATATAATAAATTGTCTTGCTCTGCATACTGGTGGTGAGAAACGTCGGCAAAGTCGTACTCCTTGGAAACGTCGTAGTATACACGCGCAAAACGGCCAAAACAAATAAATTCAAATAAAATCATAACATTATAAAATAGGTACTGGGTAGTAGATCATGAATTTAGGAATTTGAATCACCTGATTCGGAGTCCGGACCGTGGAGAACGGGTCATCAAAAGGTTTGCTGTAGGAAAAAATATAGAAAAAGATAAAAAAGAGAATATTCTGAAGGAATATTCTTTTTAGCTGAAAAAATAAAAAATGAAGCTAACAAGTGTGCCATCCATGTAAGTAACTAAGAGAGGGAATGAGAGGGAAGTAGAGAGGAAATAAAGCAGGGGGTGACGATGCCTCTAGGGGTGGCGTCACCGGTGAGGGGTGGCATGGGAGGTGAGGGCGAATGGCAAAATAGGTTGGAGGGGTCTCGAGAAGGCAGTGGGTGGCGGCGACGAGGCCAACGGTGCACAACGGCAGCACAGTGTAGACGGGCGCAGGTGGATGGCAGTGGTGGTGCTCCGGCAACTACCGGCGAAGGGCGGCCTGAGCATGGGCCCGATGTGGGTGCATAGAGTGCTCCGATGCTATTGGTGGACTCGGGGGATGGCCAGAGAGGTGCGGCAATGGTGGCCGGTGGCAGAAATGGAGGTGGAACCGGTAGCGGCACTCCACACCAAGGCATTGGTCAAATTGATGCATGGAACAAGTAGAGGAGGTGGTGGAGATGGTGTGGTGCGAGGAATTGGAAATGGCTCATCGAAGATGACAAATCGATGGCGAGGAGCAAATTTGGTTGGTTTTAGGGAAAGCTTGATTCTTGGTGATTGGCTACACGAAAACCATATTAACTTGGAGGATGTATTGCTTGGATGCTAGCACACGAGATGACGGGAACGGTTTCATCAAAAACTCATCAGAGAGGGAGGTTGTAGTAGTGGAGTATGGCAGCGGCACGATCAGGCGCACGGGTGACAACTTCAACAGAGCAGTGCACAAAGGTAGGGAACAGATTGGGGATTACACAAGTAGACTGATGGTGACGCACCCTGGCTCGACGCCGCCACCGACCGACTCCGAGGGTTTAGGGGGCTCCTGCCACCGGAGGGTAGACTAGAGCCTGATGAAGCCCCTGGTGGCCCTGCCCCTGCTTGTAAAAACACATAAACAAAGAAAAACAAAGAAAATTAAACTACTACAAAATGAGGTAAGAATTGGTAATATCAAATTATATGTATGTATGTATGTATGTATGTATGTATGTATGTATGTATGTATGTATGTATGTATGTATGTATGTATGTATGTATGTATGTATGTATGTATGTATGTATGTATGTATGTATGTATGTATGTATAGTTTGTTGTCAGAATCATGATCCTACTTCATCCTAAGTATGATCCTAACGATCCTATATGATCCTACCTTTGGGGTCACGATTCTATGAAATTCCAATCCACATACTAATCAGTGTCATTTTGGCTTCGTAGGTACGATTTGTATCGCAATCTTGATAACCTTGATGCTAGCTAGGGGTATGTAGTAGGTATAGTTAAGAAAATGGGGCCTACAATGACTGACTGGTAGGCCTACCTGTCTAACTAGTTCTATTTATAGGGGCTTGAACATTGATGGATGTTAGGGCATTATCTAAAAAGGTGCCACATTAGATTTTTTGTGGGGTGGAGAGAGGGAAAAGGGAGAAGGAGCTTGTATCTCATCAAGATACAATCCTTTTTAGCAGTGTTTGGTATATATGACATTATTTGTATCTATATTTACAAACATAATATTACACAGATCGTATTGGCAACAATGGCGCTTTTGCTGTCTGGTGGCTCGGCGGCAAAGCTGCAAAGTTGACCCGTGGGCTTGCCACCCAGCCTGTCGTCCCGCCAGCAGACGGCAGGCAACCTACCGCCCTGCAGCCATATGACAGGCCTGCCGCCGGCCACCTAGCCCACTTTGATGGCCTGCCGTCCCATGGCCAGACAGCAGGTGTGCCCTAATTTTTTCATACTATTGTTTGAATTATTCAATATAGTAAATGGGCTCAAAAAATTACAAAATTTTATATACAGTCTCTCAACATAACATACTTGACTTTGTAATTTTGTGGTAATTTTATCCACTATGAAAGTTGCTAAAAAATATGTATAATTTTGATATTTGTAAGCGTTGTTACATATAGTAAACAAGCCGCGTCCACCATTTGTGGGTGACCGAGCAATAGGCCGCCTACTGCCTAGTCACCGTGTGATAGGTCACCTACCGTCTGGTAACTGGATGGCAGGTGATTAGCCCTCCAATTAGCCCTAATGACCGGTTTAGCTATACATCTTTCAAGAATTTTTAGAGGTAGCAAATGGTCATGAAAAATTACAAAATTTTTGGGATAGCATTTTGAAGTAGTGTGCTATGTTGTATAACTTTTTTGTAATTTTTTTGGCAGTCATTTTCTACTTCTAAAAAATCTTAGAGCGATACACAATTAAACAAGCAATTAAGAACTAAAGGCCACCCTGGCCATTAGTGCTTAATCATCTGTTTAATTCTACGCCGCTCAAATAATTTTTAGAGATAGCAAAGTGGTGTGACAAATTATGTAAAAATCACACAACATAGCATGCTACATCAAAAAGCTCCACTAAAAAGTTCGTAATTTTTCATGATCATTTGCTAGCTCTAAAAATTCTTGGACGGTACATAACTGCTTAATCACCCGGTTACTTATGCATCACTCCAAAAACTTTTAGAGGCAGCAAATGGCCGCAAAAAATACAAAACAATTACACAAGTACCACGATTCCTCGGCAAGCTCCACCAAAAACTTCATAATTTTTTGATCTCAATTGCTATATTTAAAAATTCAAAAATTCCACTTGTCATCTAGTGGCTGGGCGGTAAACGAAAAAATCGTAAATATATGGGGAAAAAATCTTTTTTAGCAAACCGACACATAGTTACAAGTAGATATGACGATGGAAGGGGTTTGCATCTAAAAAATTCGTTCAGAAAGATAAGAGATTTTCATGCAACAAGTAAATGATTGTGCGCCCTTTAGATACAAGCTAAAGATACAATTCATTGAAATGGTTATATCTAAAAAAATTTATTCAACCCTTCTCTCCCTCATCCTAGATACAAGCTACTCCCTCCGTTCAAGTTTATAACATATATTTCTTTTTGGCACATGGACCAAAAAGATGGTAAAAATAGCTAGATTATTACCACTAATCATTATATCTAAACACTATATTCAATGCATACATGTAGAGAATAGCAAATAAAGTTACATATTTATTAGGGGTATAAAAGAAATATCATACTAATTTTGCATTGAAACATAAAATACGTTCTATATTTATGGACAAGATCATTTGAAAAATACGCCTATAAATTTGGACAGAGGGTGTAAAATATAAACTATTGGAATTGCTCTTAATTATTTCCCTAATTTATGGAGTCAGCTTCCTTTATATAATGCAGTAGATGGACACGCTGTTGCTTATAGACTCAATTGTGTGCATATAGTTATGTTGTTTGTCAAAGACTCAAATTAAGCAGTGGGATCATGGATCACATTGTTGACAATTTGGAAGTTGCATAATTGAATGAGGAGGCCAGTCATGTTGTTGATCTAGCAAGCAGCTAGCCAACTTTGTCGTAACTTCCGTACGTAGAAGTTTTCTTTTATTTCACTAAAATCGTGTTCCAAGATGTCTTATATATCAAATGTAAAATATTAATGTGCTACATGTTCATTGGCTGTGGTTTTTAATTTTTGGTTAAAATGTTTTGAATTTTAGCTATTTGCGATAGAGATTACAGAGAGATACTCGTTTGCGATTTTGGATGGTACAGATATTGAGCTTTTTAACGTGTACTATAATTAATTTATAGTTCCCGTCTAAAAAAATACTCGGTTTGAAAGTTAGGTATAGACCTATAGCTTTTCATGAGATTTGAGTTGTGAGACCAAGCTACCAAGCTTAATTCATCATGAGAGGAACACTTTCAGTGTGTTCGTGACGTATGAGGACTACAAGGAAATTTATTAACATATATACGCTTGAATGGACATAAATTGGTTAAGTGCATGCATAGGCATTGAATTTTTGGAGAAGACATTGTCGTCGGCAGGCAGCTTTGAATTTAGTTCTCGACCCCATTGACTTTCAATAGGAGGCTAGCAGGTACACCTCATAGAAATTTCTCGATGCTTTAATTTCTAAATTTGTTTACTTCTTCGTAAGAAAAAGGTCTATTACTTCCACGTGGAAAAAGAATGTATTACAATAATATGTTTGTTATGAAATGCGCATGAGAGTGAGGATGATGTGCCAAGGACCACCACATGCTTATGCTTGGGCCAGAGGGAACACGGCCCATGGAAAACAGTGCCGGGCCAACTCCGGGCATGTTGGGGCACTTGCGTGGGTTGGCCGGCAGCAACAAGCTAGGGACATTCTCCTGTGTTTGGTCCGGTTTTTTTTAAAATTTAGCTCCGGTTTTTTTAAAAGTAAAAAATAAACGAGACATCTTCTTCTGAAAGTAGTTTCTTTAAATGGCTTCTTGAGTCCATTAACACATGTGTCATTCATATCAATATCTTCATCGTCTACCATATTTTCCAAAAGCCACGGCTGCAACCCGAAGAAACATGGCCAAAAGAAGACCAATTGCTGGAGTAAGAAGATGTCTTTATTGGGTAGCTGAGTAGTATCTAGTGGGCTATTAGGAAGCGCTGAGGATGTTAAAATCTCAATCAAAATTGACTAAATTGTAAATTCAATGAAACTGAGTAAAACAAATCAACACGGTGGCTGGATGATTGGCCGTGGACGAGCGTGGAGTTCAGGCCTCACTTCCCGTTCGTCATACCCAGTTGGTAGGTGTGGTACTTCGCAAGATTGCAAATAGCGTAGTGCTACTACAGTATGCTGTCTTCAAAAGCGCTTTAACAAGACATAACACCACCACACAATAGAAATACAAATGTAGTATCATATATTGTTTCGTATAGGAGGACATATTGCTAGGACTTGAATGAATCAGTGTTGGTTCGAACTTTCAAAAGGTTAAATGAATTTAAGTGGCTAAAGCGATGTATGACCAAAACAAACAAAATGAGAAGATAGGGACTTTAATTTTGCCGCTATAAAGAACATGCTTTTTTTTTTGCGTCTCGAAGCCCACTAAACCACTAATTTTTACTCGTCCATTTATTTTTACCTGACGTTTTTTAATTTTTTTAAGTCTTTGATATGCGACTTTGACCGCCACTTTATATAACTTTACACTAAAACAAACTAATAAAATTATAATAGTATGAAAGTATTTTTAATGATAAATCTAATGATATAATTTTTGTATAATTAATTTAAATAGTTTAAAATCTATTGGTGACCAAGACACCGATTCAAGAAAGTCAAATACAAAGAACGGAAGAAGTACTAGGCATACATCATATAAAGGTAAACCTAGCTACTACCTTGATAGCTGGGGTGCCATAGCGGCGATATTTAGATAGTGATTAGAAGCTCTTCTCTCTGTCTTGCTTTACCAAGCAATCCCGTAGAGCCTACATTAATTCATCCATGAAGGTCGGGATGCCCCTTGATGCGGAGCAGCCAAGCAATGGTGCTACACCAAGGGAAAGTGATTCAACGTATAACTCAAAGATAGGTCAACTGAACCTGCCATGTGGGCCCATAATAAGATCTCGTGCAATCAAGTTCAAGGAAGCCTTGATGAGGATGACACAACAAACAATTGATGAGGCAAGAGAGGAAGTGGTGCCAACTCACAGTCCAGTCAGCCTGTTGACCTGTTCATCAACTTTCCTAATAAGTCTACATTAATTTGTATGTCTCCAACACATCCATGGTATATCATTGGAAAGCTTATCAAGTCTAGTTTCACACAATTCAAACGATGCATTATTGGGGATGTGTATCAAAAGTTATGACAATTTTGGTGGAAGTTGTACATGCCATCAAGGTGGTGCGCAAGTTTTGATGAATTTGTTCCTTGGTGACCTTTCACTTGCTCGATGAGCTTTCAACAGATCATTAGTGTTTACATCTAGCTAGGAAGGATATTCCTAGTATATAAATACCCATATTTAATAGCCTAAAACTCTTTAGCTTGCAATTATTAAAAACATTTATGTTGTCACGACCTGCAAAGGAGACGGTATAGTATTAAGATCTCTTACCGACGTCCTTGGCACAACCTGGGGCATGATTCACAAATGTTGATGAGGGCGCCTCCGTCCGCATTGGTGTTGGGCCTCCTGGACATCCCTAGTGCACTGGAGTGGCCCGACGGGCCTCCTATAATGCCTTCTGCTTGGTGACAAGCAACTAGTTGTTGCATTGTTCCTGCACCAAATGTTTAGCCTGTCCTACGCCACACGTTGTTCGTGTGTCACCCGCTGGTCGTCCATTTCATTAGCGTTGATGACTGCACATGCACAGAAGTTGGAGCGGATGGAGGGTGAGAAAGTCCTGTCCTCATCGAAGGAGGGGTAGTAGTTGAGATCTATGAGTAGAAGTTCTGGAGATGATTCTGCCAGAATCTTAACATTGACATTGTCAGCAAGATCATCATTGGCCACCACAGCATTGACATCGTGGTTATCTGTCCCTCCAGCTGAGACAGAAGTGGGAATGTACTTGCCCTCAGAGTGCTTAGGGGCAGCAACGTCACCTCTGCTGCCTTGGTCCCAATGGATTGGGTTGGGGGCAATGCAGGTTCTCCCCCGGGAACATATTCGAGGTAAAAGTTGCGCGCACTTGCAGACTTTCTCGGGGACGTAGTCCTCATCCACGAGGTCGACATAATCGACAAGGTTGAAGGTATTCTTCCTATCAATGCATGAGGACTTGAAAACATCATGATAGTGATCTCTGACTTGACAATGCCCTCCTTCTAGCGCCAATTGTCGATGATTGTGACCCAGGATCCCCTATCAAACTTACGGAAAATAAAAAATAAGAAAGCACAATCAAACAAAAGACTTTATTGTTGTGGACAAAAATGAGTGTTTACAAGGTTACGAATGAAATCGATGTATTTAGGGGCACACAGGCTATCCTATTTATGCCTATCTAAGGGGTGACAATTAATGTATTTGAGGTGTCTTTTGTCTTTGTGCATGTGTCTTCATTGAGTCTTGAACCGTCGTGTCCCTAGCCAACTGTCATGAGTTGTTGGATACGCCAATAACTGCTCTCACATGGGAAACTATAATGTCTCCTGACTAGTTAACTTAGTCAGGGCCGATAAAACTATATAATTGGTCATCATTGTTCATGACTCTGGTCGCTTATAGATTATAACCGGCCGTTATTAACCTCTGACCAGTTTGGTAAAAATGAAAGGGATAAGGCTTTCTTTGAATTGTGATAGTAGACACAATCATTATTTAAGTGGACACATAATATGTGGCCTACTTTTATAGGGATTTATCGTTGATTTTACTTTGATTGAAAAATGTTGATCTAGTCAAAGAATCCTCGTAAATCAGGATGTTGGGATCTTCGTGTGCGTCTACCCCTCTCAACATTGAGTTTGTTAACCGTAAGATCCTTAGGTTGTGCGCCATATGTTGTTGCGGAGTTTCTCGTACTTTTGTTGCTGGAGGTTCGCGTTACCCCTACGTGCTAGTTCATCTGGTCACGTAAGGCAATACGTACTAGAAATGGGCTGCCTGGGTAGCAAGTCGCTAACGGCGAGGAGAGGCAGATGCGCCTATCTCCCCAATCACATTTTTGAGAATATTTTCCTTTGATTTGGTGGTCAGATCAAAATAGTTTTTACGTTTGCACTCAAATGATGGTTTGCAACTATATATGTGTCCATGTCCGATAACATCCAACGCAAGTAATTAAACGGCCAAGATTTAACAACGGATTTGTTCTAGTCAGATGGGTACAATTACGTACTTAATTAGCATCAAGTGGTACGTACCTATTATCCCATCACCAAAATCCAAACTAAAGCTCTCGAAGAGACGGCACGGCATGCATGCACATGCGATCCGTACGTCCACACATACGTACGTATGATCGCGCGCGCATTGACACAGCAATAGTCCACGCAAACGCAAGAACACAGAGCACACGTCAAGAATTTAAACACGCAAACGCATGGAACGATGCATTGGCCGGATTACCAGCCAGCTAGCTCGTGGCGACGGCGCCCTCCTCGTCGACGACGGGCGCACTCGAACGCAGCTCGACCGACGACGACGACGACGGGTTGACGACGCTGCAGTTGAGACGTATGTGCCCGCATCTCCCCGTCTGCACCTCGATGCGGCCCATCTTCACCATCGCCGCCGCGAACTGCTCTTTCCATAGCGTCTCGTTCGCCGCGAAGCTGTTCACGAGCGCGTTCATCACCGGGTTGGTCCGCAGCTGGTTGTCGGAGAAGAAAAGCCCCATGTTCCGCGGCAGCAGCTTGTAGTAGTTGTTGTCCAGCACGTTCGGCGTGCCCGGGTCCATCGCCGTCGTGGCCGACGTCGTTGTCGTCGGGCACACCGCCCGCAGAAGCGCCGCGTACGACGGGCTCAGACCCGCGTCCACCTACACATGTACACCTAGATTAAACGTACGTTACGTGCAACGTATGAACATATATAACGTGACGACGTACTATGGGGGTGCTTCCGTTCCAAATGCGATCGCCGAAGGAGCTGCAGAAGGAGCGGCCGACGGTGTGGGCTCCGGAGAGGACGACCATCTCCTCGACGGTGAGGCTCTTGTTGGCGAAGCTGGCGTTGAGCTTCTGCTCCGTGAAGTCGAACCGGGGAAGGTTGTCAAGGGCCTCCTGCTTGACGGAGACGTTGCCGTCGCGGCGGCCGGCGGGGACTGGGTAGAAGACGTTGCCGGTGAGGGTGATGCTGTCGCGGGCGGCGAAGGCGATGATGTCGGCACAGGAGACGGTGCTGGGGCAGCTCCGCTCCACGGCGGCCTTGGCGGAGTCGATCACCTCGAAGCCGCGGAGGCTGGGGTTGTTCGGCGGCGCGTCGCGCTCCGTCTCGCCGCCGCCGGGGTTGGTGACCAGGAGGACGGAGGCATCACAGCCCTGCATTTTCAATGTCAACCACCTGGTTACTGGCTATCCTCACAGGCATATTCTGCAGCCATGCGTGCACACGCCGTGAACGAAACTCGAGTCTTTTTTTAGAGAGTACAGTGTAGCTTAGGACTTAAAAGTCGTAGAGGTTACATGATCAAACCAAACAAATGCGTAAATGACCCACTAGTTTAACATCTAGTCCATTGAGAGTTGAACTCTGGCTTTCAAGAAAAAAATAGGGTATTGATAAACATCATCCGGATGTTTTCTTTCTAACTATTATCCAGATTTATGACCATTGAATTACAGATTTAACGGTCACAAATTCTCCCCGCCCCCTCCAAAAAAAATCTCCCCCTTCCAAAAAAAATCTCCCCCCTCCAAAAAAAGAGGCCGTTTGATCCCTAATCCAACGGTCCGAAATTTGGATGATTGCTAGGAAGAAAACATCCGGGTGATACCTATATACACCAAAAAAATAAATGAGGTGCCCGCGCTACCAGGATCCATATTTTCTCTGACGGCCACAAAACGTTACTGATGACCCGAACACCGTCAGGAATACAACTCCCCGACAGGAATGCTTAGCCAGGGATGAAGTGAAATGCCTGACGGGAGGCCATCAGGGATAATATCCTGACGGCAATCCCTGACAGTGATCGTCAAGGAAACAGAGTATGCGTGAGGTTGAGTCAGGGATGCCCTTGACCGTTTGGAGAAATCTGGATTCTGGTAGTGCTGCCACACACCACTTGGAATAGCCAATGGTTGGCTGGCGTACGAAATTAAGTTGTGAAATAAGTAAAAGAATTTTGGAGCAATATTTATTCCTAATTTGTGGACATGGCTGCTGAGAAACGTTACTAGCAATTTTTTTTACAAAAAAATGAGGCATGTAATATCATCGTAATATTTCTCTTTATGTATGTTCGTTCGTGTAGTTTCCCACATGCATTTTCGATCACCGAGTATGCGTTTGTCCTAAAGAAAAGAGATGTACAGTGTCAAACTAACACTCTCTCTAGACAGTTGGATATCTACATATATACTATGTGATCCTTTGGATATCCTTTAATTAGTATGTAGGGTTCACCAACCACTGATATCGATCGACCATGCACGCATGGGAGACAGAAGAGAGACTGAGACTCGTCTGATGAAAGTTTCGTTTGTCACCCACTGCAAGCAGGGAATATGCGTTCCCTCCGAAGGAAGAAAACAGCAGACCATACATGCGCTGCTAACTACTTTCCTGTTTCGCGAGCTTTAATTTACGTGCTTAAAGAAAACAGCAGGGCAGATATGCGCTGCTAACTACCTGAGATATAACTTTACCCTTTTCTGCTTTGCATTTGTCCTACCGAATTTGTGTAAAGCAGTAGTGATTAACCAGAGATCTAGTACAAATCTACATACGTATACTGTCTATCATTGGCTCATTGCTATGTACTCTGGTCACGGACTTGGTACCGAGGCGGGGTTGAAAAGAGGTAGCTCACGTTACGGAACGAAACAAAAACTATAAAAAAAATATTAAGGCATTTCATCTTAATCGGTTGATAGATAATTACTTCACAAACATACAACAATATAGCCCATAAGTTGGTGAGATTTTAAAATCGCCTGCAAGTTCATTTCTCATCATCGATCAGTCCTAGCTTGTACAGGCTTGTAGGGACTGATGACGAAAATTAACTTGCAGAGGAGGTTTTTAAACATTGGTCTGTTTTGTAATTTTACCACACATTAACCCACAAAAAAAATCTCACAAAGATCTAAAAATTTTGCGAACCATGTACGGATATAAATGAAGAAATTTTAGCACGGCAGCTGATAATTACCCTAATAGTGGCAAATATGTAAATCACCCTGGTTGTTATCAAAATTCATTCTTAGGCAGAACTTGATTGTTCGTGCATGCTTCTTAGTTAGCTAAATAAATATAATTAGCCAATTGAAGAATCACACGAGAACGATTATTAATATGATACTAGTTTAATGCCTATCTATTGCTACGGAAAAAAAAATCACATGATCGAGCCAGCAGGCCAAGCGTGCTGATGATGATGAGCCTAGGTTGTGCTAAGCTCTTGGCTCTGCCACAACGTCTTGTCAAGCTCCGCCCTAGGTTCCACTGTTGAGAGCTTACGCCACATTCTCAGTCAGTAGAGGTGGCCTCACTCAACGATAATGAACAGATTAACCTAGTGACATCAACGTTTGTTGCAATCTTATTTATTGGTGGTGACTGAAAAACAAAGAGATATGAGGGGATGATGGGGACATATAAAAGGAATTGTGGGAGGCAAAAAAATTTAGTATTTAATTTATTTGTTATAGGGTGATTTTTTGTTAGAGATTTTTTAGGGTAGAAAAGGGATGTGAGAGGAGAGGTGGGAGGAATAGTAAACAAAGGTTACACTAGATAATTAACATAAATCTTTTATTTCTGTAACCCAGTTGGACCAAATCAACTAATCAAACCATCAACATTGTGGACAGTAAACAAGAATGTAGATCGTCATAAAAAATTGAAGTCCAGATACTCAGAATAGTATATGATCAAGCCAGAAGCCGTTCTGTATGTGTGCAAGTTAGAGAGCTCAGAGTACTAGTACTTGTTGGCCAAGATAATAATTAATTGTATATAAAATGTAAGTGTGCATCCTGTATAACACTAAAAGTATCAACATTACATAGATAGTGTTTGTTAAAGTTTGTAATCTTGTTTTTAGTCAGGAGTCATAGTCGTGTACGACTTAGTGGCCGGTCGTGTTCGAATTTGGTTGTGGTCGTATAAGAGTCTGCTTCATAGTCGTAGCCGAGTTGAAGTCATAGTCATAATCGAGTACAACTATGTGTCCAAGTCATAGTCGAGTCCGCCCTATGGTCGAAGAGTAAGGTATAAAAGAGCAGGCCATCGTACCCGAGAGCAAAAAGGTGAAGAGCACCAAGTCGACGAGATGTAGTCGCAAAGGAGGTGCCGGGAAGAGGGCGACCGGTGTGGTCGCAGAAGCACCGAGTGGAGGCGATGCAGTCACAGAGGAGGTGCAGAGCATGGAGCAACCAGCGTGGTCATAGGCGGTCAGCGTGACCGCAAAGCATGGAGCCACCAGCGTGGTCATGGGCGATTAGCGTGATCGCAGAGGAGAGAGGCGACCAGTGTGGTCGGAGGAGGCGATCGGCTTGGGCGACCAGCATGGTCATAGGCGATCGGTGTGGGCAGCCAGTGTGGTCGGAGGCGGTCAGTGTGATCGCAGAGGAGGCGACCGGTGTGGTCGCAGGCGGGCGGTGAGATCGCAGGGGTTCGCAGACGTTGTCATAAAGGAGTTACGACCACGGCGAACAGAAACTTGCAGATGTGGTCGTAAAGAAGTTATGACCACGGCGAGAAGGAGATCGCAGACGTGGTCGTAAAGGAGTTAAGACTACGGCGATCGGGCGGACGGCGTCCACAGGAGCAGCAGACCTGGTTATAAAGGAGTTATGACCAGGGTGACAAGCGGAGGTGTCCGCTGGAGCAGAAACTGTGGTCGTAAGGAGTTACGATCACAGTCAGAGAGCCAAGGACGGCGACGAGAGCGGAGGTGTTCGCAGGTGCTAGAGACGTGGTCGTAGAGGAGTTACGACTATGGTCTCGCAGGAAGAGCGAGCGGTCGACAGAATCACTGTGTGGTCGTAAGGCGTTACGACTACGGTGATCAACCATTGTCGAAGGAAGTGCATCGAGAAGCGGTGAGCGTGGTCGTAACTTCAGCTGAAGTTTACGACCATGTAGTCGTAGCAATGAGAAGTGATTGGAGGGGTCACAGTGTGGTCGTAACGACTGTTAGCGTGATCAGAGGACCAGCAGAGCGGTCGTAACGACACAAGAGGTGGTCATAACCTCATCAACGTGGTCATACGGCTACAGGAGATGGTCGTAGCGGCTAGGTGATAGTCGTAAAAATCCTGGGTACAGTCGTTAAGGATGTAACAGTGTTTTAGTTTAATGAACTAAATTCCAAACTTAAATGCCAACCCCTTAAATTATTACTAACAAATTAAAGTTATATGTTCATCTTTGCTAAAAATCTGCAAACACTGCAGCTAAGTTTTCTTTCTTTCCTAATAGATCTGAGCTGCTATTGGCAATCCGGCATTCATGCAAGCAAGGACGATATCTATTCTACTGTGCGTACAGCGTACGTACCCTGACGAAGCAGTCATGGAAATGGAGGCGGATGAGGCCGGCGGCGACGCCGGCGTCCTTGGCGAAGGCGGCGGCGACGGCCTGCCGGACGAGCGTCTCGGCGTTGGGGCAGGTCCTGTCGTAGAAGCCGACCCGGAGCTGGGCGGTGGTGATCGCCGGCAGGAGGCACAGGGTGCACACGGCGAGGGCTAGGGCCGTGCCCACCATTGGTGTATGTTGTGGAGCCACGTGACCCATCTCCACTAGCTAGCTAGCGACGTGTATACACAGCTAGTTTTTGCTAGATCTTGATCCGGTGGTGTTTTGAGTTCGCCTAGCTGTGGACTGTGGAAGGTCGATCACTGGCAGACAGATCGACGTAGGGTAGGGAGTTTATATAGAAGGCGATCGATCCAGGCTATTTAAAAGATGGAGATGGAATTAAATAAACTCGATCCTTTGAAAAAGAGCTCGTTGAACAGAATCTTAGCACGCAGAGAGAGAGAGAGAGAGAGAGAGAGTAGTCTACTTTGGCAAGTGGCGACGACTGTTGTACGTCACGCACATACAGTGCAGGGCCTGAAGATGCATGATGCCCCCTAGGTTGCTCTTCTCCACACGAGAGATGGTGAAGGACTCTATGTACAAACATCCTCGGTTATGTACGTTTGGATTGAAACGATCGCTAGTTTATTGGAATGATATATGTGTATGACGACGGTCGGCCGGCCGGACTAGCTCGTGGCGACGTTCTCCTCGTCGGCGGTGGCGCTCGACCCAATCGAGGTCCACCGACGAGCTGTCCCTGTTGACGACGCTGCAGTTGAGCCGATCCTGCGCAGGGAAAAATATATTGGTTTGAAAAATATCAGTTACCAGATTTTTTCTGGGAAAATTTTGAATCAAATTTTGTTTGAATTTTTAGATGAATTTTAGGTGAATCCAAAATTTTTTGATCAGTATAAATTTTATCGGCACCACTGATAAGACCGGTAACCACTGGTTACCAACGAAGCGGTTACCGGAGAAATTTTAGCGAAAAACTTTTTTCCTGATCTTGCCATAGTGTTCCCGTCAGCACCTGGATGTCCCCCCCTCTTCACCATCGCCGCCGCGAACTGCAACTTCCATAGCACCTTGTTCACCGTGAACCGCCCCACCACCGCGTTGGTCCGTAGCTAGTTGTCGGAGAAGAAGAGCCCCATGTTGAGTGGCAGCAGCTTGTAGTACGTGTTGTCTAGCACCGCAAGGTCTATGGGTAGATCACTGTCGTGATTCGCATCATCTGTGTCGCGCTTGACAGGCACAGCACCCGCTGCAGCGTAGTGTACACCGAGCTTAGCCCCTTATCCGCCTACACGTGCGCACATAGTGTAGTTAGTGTATGTATGTGTTTGTGTAAGAATCAATCCGTACATACGTATGTTACAGGGTGGACCGTCCCTTCGGGAGGGGTTTGGCGGCCGCTCGAGCTCTTCCGTCAGGTCAGCCCCCCTCCCCTCGCTCTGCCTACTAGTCCCAGCCTCCTAGGCATCAGCCCGTGAAGGCGACTGCGCACGGGCTTCGCCAAACAGATAGAAGAAGAAGAAGAAGAAGAAGAAGAACAAGAAGAAGGGCATGTAGGTCTACAGGATGAGCAGGTGCCACTTCGTCACTCCATCGCACGTTAGTCTTTTTCATGTTCCACCGCTCTCCTTCCTCAGCTACCCCAAGCTGCAGGTGGTGCATAGGTAATCTTATCTTGTCTCTTCGACTGGCTGCTTGAACACGATTGAATTTTACTTGCATAGCTACAGGGGAAGGGAAATAAGGAATGTTGTCGATTATACTTATGCTCTGAATACCACACGCTACATGGAGATGGTATACAAATGTTGAAGACAAGACAAATGATGTTCTCTTCTTGGGCCTGCAGGTGACGACGAAGTGACGAGGGCACGGGTATGTAGCCAGCTACAAGCCTTTGAGCTGCAATTACAGGCTAGCACCGGCCAAGGGGAGCATGGTGGCCAACCGGCCAGGACACTAGGGGCGTGGGCACGCCGCTGCCAGATGGCTAGGAGCTCGGACACATGACAGCACAAGCATGTGGTGGCCAGCTAGCTAGGCTATTAGGGGCACGATGACTATGCCCTACTTAAAATTTTCCTGGGTCCACCACTGATATGTATCACCGCTTCCTATAAGTGTGGAGTCGTTCCAAATGTGATCGAGGAAGGATGTGCAGAAAGAGCGGCCGATGGTGTGGGCACCGGAAAGGATGACCACCTCCTTGGTGGTGATGTTCTTCGTAGCGAAGCTGGCGTTGAGCTCCAGCGCGGTGGAGGTGGGAGGGTATTAGAACTAATCTTGTTGTTGATAGTGGTTGGTGTTCAAGTCGTGTGTAGTCGGTGTTCGAGTACTGTGTGGTCAGTGCTTGAGTACCATGTTGTAGTCGTGAGTAGAGTATTCGTGTGTCGAGTACTGTGTAGTCAGAGACTCCGAGTACTATAGCGGACGTAGTCATGAGTCGAGCTACGTAGAACTGGACATAGCTATAGTAAACTGCTCGTAAGTTGAGTGGTTGGTAGTCGTAGCTATAGTGAACTAGTCGTAAGTACAGTGAACTGCTCATAAGTCAAGTGGTCGATAGTCGTAGCTACAGTGAACCGCTCGTAAATCGACTGGTCGGTAGTTGTAGCTACAGTGAATCGATCGTAACTACAGTGAACCTTTCGTAAGTCGAGTGGTCGATAGTCATAGCATAGAGAACCGCTCGTAAGTTGAGTGGTCGGTAGTCGGAAGCTACTGCAACAGATGTACTCATAAGTCGAGTAGCAGCTATGCTCGAAGACCGGTAGTACCAGTCTATGTGAGCGATACTACCAGAGTAGCAGTCAAAAGTGCCATGGTCGAAGAGCCATGGTCGAGATGCCATGGTCGAGCGGCCGTGGAAGAGGCATAGTTGTCGTGAGTCGTCGCTGGGCATTGAGTAACGGCTGAGTCAATGAGTCATGGTGTAGTTAGTGGCTGCATGCATGTAACGGAAGCATTAGTAGTTGCATGCATGTAACGGAAGCATTAATGGTGTAGTTAGTACACCATCAATGTTTTGTAACCGTTTGTTGAGTAGTATATAAAGAAGATAAGATAGAAAAGTTGCACAACATTATACAACGCTAAAACTCTTGTGTGTCTTGAGTTGATTGAAAAGTGTTCACATGTATTACAACCACCGAGTGTGTGCATTTTGTTCCATCGTCTGGCCCAACAATTGATATCAGAGTCTTGGTGTTCTCTGTGCGTCGGAGAAGAAGAAGCCTTGGTGTTCTCCGTGATCCAGAGAAGAAGAAGCCTTGGCATTCTCCATGAGTTGGAAAGAAGAAGCCTTGGTGTTCTCTGTGCGTTGGAGAAAAAGAGCTTGGTGATTCCCGTTAGTCGGAGAAGATGCCAAGGGAAGGAAGGAGTATGTCTTCGACCGCAATGCGAGGCCTGCTACGAGGTGGTCTGTCCACTTTGCAGGTGGTGGAGAGGGAGAACACGATGAAATTGTCGTACCCGCTGCTCACCCGCATGAACTACACGATTTGGGTGATGAAGATGTGATTCGCTCTTCAGGCTTAGAACGTGTGGGAAGCAGTCAAACCTGGTGCCGCCGAGTACCAGAAGGACCAGTTGGTATTGTACACCATATACCAATCTGTGCCAGAGGATGTCATGTCTTTCCTCGCCAGGAAAGACATGGCAAAATCGGCATGGGAGGCAATTAAGATGATGCACATGGGGCACAAGCGCGTGCGTGAAACCAAGCTACAGACCCTCAAGAGAGACTTCAAGAGGCTAAAGATGGAAGAAGGAGAGGTTGTTGAAGGCTTCACCGGTCAGGTGACATCCGTCGTCACCGGCATCCATGCATTGGGCGACACCACAGTGGATAAAATTCTCATTGTTCACAGGTTTCTTCGTACTGCCCCGGTGCGCTACATGCAACTCATCACCTCCGTCAAGCAATGCATGAACGTGAAAACTCTCACCGTCGAAGATCTCATCGGGCGGTACAAAGCGTATGACAAACACGTTCAAATCAGTTTCGGTGATGCAAAGGAGAGAGAGCATTTGTTGCTCATGTGCAAGCAATGGGAGACCCTCAACAAAGAGAAGAGGAAGAACCGTGACCGTAGTGGTGACCGTGACGAAACAGGTGGCGGTCACAGAGACGACCATGACAAGGATGAGGATGACAGTGACTCCGATACTAGTGAGTGCAAGTTCAATAGGAAGAAAGTGAAATGATTCAACTGTGGCATGTGTGGGCATTTTGCCAGTGAGTGCTGCAAACCAAGGAAGGAAGAGGCGCATCTCGCTATGGCGGAGGAAGAATCGGTGCTTCTCTAAAGATCGGCAAGGAGGTACTCACAAATAAAGATAATAAGATTAGGGTGTTGATTGTTGGAACTAATCTTATTGCTGATAGTGGTTGGTGTTTGAGTCGTCTCGAGTGCTGTGTGGTCGGTGCTTGAGTACCGTGTTGTAGTCATGAGTAGAGTACTCGTTTGTTGAGTACTGTGTAGTCAAAGATCCCAAAGTCGAAGAGCAGTCGGAGACTCCGGAGTAGAGTACTCGTGTGTCGAGTACTGTGTAGTTGAAGGTCCCGGAGTCGGAGACTCCGAGTACTGTAGCGAACACAGTCATGAGTCAAGCTACGTAGAACCAGTCGTAGCTACAGTGAACTGCTTGTAAGTCGAGTGGTCGGTAGTCATAGCTACAGTGAACCGGTCGTAACTACAGTGAACCACTTGTAAGTCGAGTGAATCGGTAGTCATAGCTATAGTTAACCGCTCGTAAGTCGAGTGGTTGGTAGTCAGAAGCTACAGCAGCAGATGTACTCGTAAGTCGAGTAGCAACTGTGCTCTAAGACCGGTAGTACCGGTCTGTGTGAGCAGGACTACCAGAGTAGCAGTCGAAGTGCTGTGGTCAAAGAGCCAGGGTCGAGACGCGTGGTTGAGTGACTGTGGAAGAGGCACAGTGGTCGTGAGTCATCACTGGGCGTCTGAGTAGCGGCTGAGTCAATAAGTTGTAGTGTAGTTAGTGGCTGCATACATGTAATGAAAGTATTAGTGGTGTAGTTAGTACACTATCAAGGTTTTGGAACCATTTATTGAGTAGTATATAAAGAAGAGAAAATAGAAAAGTTGTATGGCATTACACAACATAAAACTCTTGTGTGTCTTGAGTTATATTACGATCACTGAATGTGTGCATTTTGTTCCGTTGTCTGGCCCAACAGAGGGGGAAGGTTGTCAAGGGCCGCCTTCTCGATGAAGACGTTGTCGCGGGGACCTGGTAGAAGACGTTGCCGACGAGGTTGACACTGTCGCGGGCGGAGAATGCGAGGATGTCGGCACAGGAGACGGTGTGGTTGCGGCTCCGCTCCACGGCAGCCCTGGCGGCGTCGTTGTTCGGCGCAGCTGGCCGTTCCGTCTGGCCGCCGTCGGGATTGGTCACCAGGAGGACAGAGGCGGCGCAGCCCTACATGCATGCAGGAGTCGGGTGGTGTTTGACTTGGTTATCCATGCATGAATTCATAAAAACAAAGTTTTGAATCTTCTACGTACGTTGATCTTGATGTAGTATTTGGTACTAAATTTCCATCCATGTCTTCACAAACCATTTAATGGCCTACATACCCCTAATAATTCTAGCTGCAAAATCAAATTAGCGCTTGCAAAATTTTGTTTAGGTGTTATGCCACATATATGCATTCACCCTCGCTCCTTAATTTGTGGCGGCAGTGGCCGAGCCACATCGAAACTTGTAGGTCTATCTTTCTTTCTTTATATCTTTATCTTTACTAATTGAAAGCTTCTTTCTCTCTTTATATTTTATCTTTTCTAATTGAAGGCTTAGTGAGAACGCCACGTTAATCTTAGGATGAAAAAGCTAAAAACTATCATGTTAATTAGAGAAAAAAAACACTTTACTAATTGGAGGCTCCTCTAGGCCCTCCACGTTAATATGAAAAGGCTAAAAAAATTATCACATTAATCAAAGAAAAAATCTAAAAATTTCCACATTAATAAGAGAAAAAGAAAAGACCTTAATTACCTAATCTGTCTAGCTAAGGGATGTGACCTACCAAGGATTTGTCTACTCGGTGTCATATCATGAAAAGAAAGAGTTCAATTAGAATTACAAAACATGCCAACAATATCCTGTAGCTTCCCAAATGAGGATAGTAAAATTAAAAAAGGTGCACACAGTCCGAATCAACCAATAAAAAAAGCCATGCATGAATCCTAATACAACTTTGGACCATTATGCCACCGAGAGTCTAGCCAACCGATGTGACCTACGGGTTAGATTTATCTACTTGGTGTCATATCATGAAAAGAAAGAGTACAATTGAAATTACAAAACATACCAATATCGTATACCTTCCCAAATCAGGATAGTAAAATTAAAAAAAGGTGCCCACAGTCCAAATCAACCGTTTGGGCTTCCAATTGCAAGGGCCAAGATCTAATAATTAACCGTGTTTCATAGAAATCTCAATGTGCTTTTTTACGCAAATTCTTAAGTAAAATTAAATTTTGAGTACATGTAAACATGAAAAATTGGAATTAACAAGAATTAGGAAATAAAAACAAATTTGGAGTAAATTTTAATAAAAATATAAAAAAGAGTAAAAATAAAATCAAGCAATAAAGTTAATTAAAGTCTTCATTTGGAACATATCAATTATAAACTATATGTGGATTTAATTAATTTTGGAAGTACAAAAATAATTAAAAATATTCTGAAGTATATTTGTATAAATGCATGCAAAATAGGATTAAAATGAAACCTATAGTTGAAATCAAATATAATTCTTACACATTTTAACACTAAAAATACATTTACATACAACTTCAAACAATGTAGATAATATGTTTTACGATTGCAAAAAATATTTTTTTTATATAAGGGATTATTCGTACTATATCACTCCAAACGTTGGCAACTACTGGGATACCACTTCATAGATTTGTTTTTAGATAATACCACTCTCTAAAGATGTTTGAATTCATACAATATCATTTCTCCTCATTTCCCTGGATTTAATTTCTTTTGCTCCTTTTGCCCCGTGCAAAAAGACATTTTTTCCTCTGGTCGCACTTTCTTGCACAGGGGATAGTATTGTATGAATCCAAACATTGTTTATGTATGCCACTTAAGTAAGGGATCCCCTTAAGTATAATTTTTGCTAGTACGTATTGGTTGTGATCTGCAAACTTTAGGACAGATATTTTGTACTGGTTAATTTTAGATGCTTAGGGCATCTCCAATGGTCTGAGTCAGCTAGCTATATGCATATACACATCAGCATATATCCTATGTGGAGGAAAGAGAGTATGCAAAAAAAACCGAGCCAGTTCTTCCTTAAGCACTAGTCTATAACGCAAAACGAGGCAGCCTCTATAAGCAAGTACAATAGTATAGCCAACTAGTGGCTATAACACTTGTCCATTTCATCTATAGCCTTCAAAAAAATAGTTCATACAATAAGGTAGCTATTACAATAACTATTTGGCCCCATGTGTAAGAGAGTGAAATGCATATTTTTACGTGCTATAGCTAGCTGTAATTTAGTAGCCAGCTTCCTTCTCTCTCTTCCTTTCTCTCTCTGCCATGTAAGATTTGGTTGATATTATATTTGCTATAGCCTGCTGACTAAGCCTTATTGTACCTGCTCTAAATGATAGTCCTTTTCTGTGTGTGTATGTAAGCATTAAATAGCTATCCTTATAGATAGTTCTTTAGAATGCTAGCTTTAGTGTGTACTATATAAATGATGTGGAAGTATGGAAGACCTCATGTACATTTGTTTTCAATGCGGATGTAGTCCATGAATTATGGTTGTGATCAAAATGGCTGAAAAGCCCGTGGCTTATGGCTGAAAACACTGTAGCTGGCTGAAAAAGCACTGTAGCTGACAGAGGCTTATTTACCATAATTAAATTTAAAAAAATTTAAAAATAGAAAAAACATATTAGCCCATCACGTATAATGTAAACAAATACGAGGAAAAAAAGAACCGGTAAAAAAACTCAAAATAAAGACAAAAGTTCAGAAAAAGACGAAATTTATGAATAGTGCAAAAATAAGCTGAAGCCAAAAGCTCAAGCCATTTTGATCACACCCTATATCTGTGCACTGGAGTTTTATTCTAGTCATCATTTCTCTTGAAGTTGATATCTCACACCGAAAGACACAAAGCATTGCAATGAAACAACACTAAACGGGTGCAAAGAAGTCCTTTCGCACGGCTCAAAAGTGGCAAAACTAATTAAAACGGAAGAAATGGTATTATGTGAATCTAAACATCTTTGGAGTGGTATTCTCTGAAGAAAAAAAATCTTTGGAGTGGTATTCTAGTGATTGCCAACATTTGAGATAGTATAGTATAAATTATCAATTCATATAATTACTAGCACGTGCAGATGCACTAGTTCATAAATAGTAATAGTATAATCCCATATCTTTTTGCAAATACAGCCTGCATATATATGTAAGAATTTAGGGAAGAACATTAGAAATACAAGAAATTTTGTGGAAATAGACCCGATTGATGTTAGCAATGATGTATTGGACTTCGACCTTACATGTGGCAATGAATGGCTGAAAATGGCACAAGCACTTCCTTGCATTACTGGAACAAACTTGATATCACTTCTACGTGGTCCAATTGTCTAAAGTATGGGGACTGAAAATGCTTTTGCCACTAAAGGAAACAAAGATAGTGAGATGTCTTCATATATAGTACATGCTAATATTTATGTTCATGTGGGTGTCCTTCAGCAGGCTTCACCAGCAGCCACCGAGATGATGGGATCATCATCGACCATGGATGGGTCCGGGGACGAAAGAGATTTGTCTCAGATTAAAGGTTTCGTTTGGCACCCAGTCGCAAGCAGGGCATGTGCGCTTCTACTTTCTTAATCATTTCTCGAGCTTTTCTGCTTTGGACTCTTTGCATGTCAGTCTCGTCCTCTTCTCGTAGATAACTTTACCCTTTTTCTTTTCTGCTTTTATTATCTGTTGGCGAAATTATCCTTTCCTGTGACTCTCACTTCTCTTTGAAGTTTGAACCTAATCTATGAAATCTCATAACGGGAGGAATTAGTGAGTTCATTAATTAGCACACAGGAGATGGGTCATTTGAACTGACTATTGAATAATTCAGCTCGCTCACCATGGTCGAAGAGTCAGTCGAAGTGACCATGGTCGTAAATCGTACTCGTAAGAGTATTGTAGCGTCATAGTCATAAGCTGTAGATACACTGTAGCAGTCATAGTGGTCGTGGTCGAAATATCATTGTAGCAGTCGTAGTGTCGTGGTTGAAAGATCACTGTAACAGTCGTAGTCGTCGTGGTCGAAATATCACTGTAGCAGTCGTAAACACTCGATGCGTGCTTAGTCTACGCGAGAGCGGTTTTCCCGGTTTCTTAGCATCGTGTGTGATATGGCCTAGATCCGTGGGATCGTGCAGGAGGTGGTGCATAATAAGGGTGGCTTAACCACCAGAGTTAGACTAGGATTTCCTTTAAATAGCAGTCTAATACAATAGGAAAAAGTTTTCCAGCAGTGCAAAAACTTTTGTATTCTTTCTCTGTGTTTTCCTCTTCGTGTGTGGTCGTGTGTGAGCTCAAGCGTGTTGATCGGCCGATGTTCCTGACATTTGGTATCAAAGCCAAGGAATGTTGATCCACGATGCAGCCTGGTGAATTCACGACACCTCGGCGCTCCTAGTCTTCATCGCCACGTCCCAGAGACTGCGCCGACAACAACGGTGGTGCTCTGGTGGTACAAAAGGTGGTGAAGGAGGTCGGGGGATTGGCGGCATATCCGACTCTCATGAAGACGAACTATGGTGATTGGGCCTCATGCTCCAGACGCGCGGGCTCTAGGACGCTGTCGATACTAGCAGGGCTGAATTTCAGGAGGAAATGATGGCACTGGAGGCCATCATGCACGTCGTTCCACCAGAGATGATCTCCACACTTGCCGTCAAGGCAACCGCCAAGGAGGCATGGGATACCCAAGATAACGAGCAGGTTACCCATCTAGCTAACACAACAAGAACATGTAAAGAACACATCTCATAATCCTACGAATCTAACTCTTAAGCATGGCAAGAACAGAGAGAAAGCAAAGATCTTAGCAGACAGTAGAAGCTCAACCACGTCAATGAGGGCTCTATGCCTAGGCCCTCTCGCCCCTGATGCAGTGCACGAGTTGGATGTCTTTGACACCCGCCATCGCCGGTGCCGACTTGAGTGTCATCTTGGTAGCCATTTGTTTCCGTGATGCCTTGCCTCCTGTAGACTTGCGCGTCGTCTGCTTCGTGCGGGCTATTAAGGTAAGGGTCGAGGAGGAGGAAGGCGAGGAGGCTGGGTTTGGGTGAGTATTTATAGGTGAGGAAGAGGTGGGAGTGCGAAAAGTTTTGACGTGGGGACGGAGAGGTGGATCTATGATCCATAGGGTGGGGGTTGGTGGGTTTCTAATGGTTAGGGTTGAGTTAGGGAGGATCAACGGGCCCAATAGTCAGATTATCACAGACAGTTCTATATACAAACCATCTGTGATACTCTTCCATCACAGACAGTTGGTGACTAAAACCGTATATGATATACGAGTATCATAGACAGTTCTATATACCAACCTGTAGGATCGAAAACGGCAATAGAGGGGGGGTGAATGGTGCCTTCAAACACCGCCCCGAGTATTCAATCGACCTTTTTCTCCGATAGCTATTGCAGCTATGAAGATAGAAGGAAAGTGCTCTCTGAAATTGAAAGAAGCAACAGAAACCACGCGGTAAAAAGAATGAAAACCGCAAGAGCCAGAACACCAGGCGGTTTGACTGCAAGAGAAGGAGCAGTCAGACAGCATGAATCCTGCCGGCCAAACCGCAAGCATTCAACTGGATAGATTGCAACCCAGCAGCCAGTCAGACCGGAGGAAGAGAAATCATAATTGAAGTCTCAAAACAGGAAGATGTAGAACCTGAAAACTACTCATTGAACTGAACCAGAAGGGACAAAACTGCACTGACCGAAAGACTTAAAATACCACACGCTGCAGACTATCCTGATCGGAAACAGACAGCACAAGATTACCACAAAGCAAAACAAAACGGAACAGGCGACAAAAATAGCACAACGGCAGCCGACCAAAAACTGAACACCAGTCAGACAGTCGGACCACCACCAGTCTAACTGCAGGAGCAAACCCGGTCTGACCGGTGTTGTAAATCCGGTGTAACCGGCAACAATTTAGGTCAGTTTGCTGTCTAGCAGTCAGTTTGATCGGAAGAAGAGAAAACACAATTGAAGACTTAGAACTGAAAGCTGTAGAAACTGAACTAGCAGAAAAGAAAGACTGAAATTCAGAACCGAATCAGCAGAGAAAAGAAGGGGCAGGAAGCATGCATTTGTCTGCAATTTCAGAACCGAAGGCTTGACTGAAAACTGTCCGACAAAATTGCTAACATAGTAAAAACTGAAGACATCCGTAAAACAGAGAAATCATTGTATTTTTGCTGGTCTTCTCAGGATCTTTGGACATGACTACAAATTAAATAGCCAAACAATCTTAGGAACGAGAGAATGCAGACCAAGATCAAATTAGTTGAAGAAGAGCACAGTCAGGACATGAAGCCGAAAATTGAAGTGTAGAACTGAGAAAAGGTCTTAACTTAAACAAGCTTGAGAAACTTGAATCTTTTGCTCATGAGACTTTAGATTTCACCAAGGAAATGATTTCAGATCAAAAGAATTCATTTCTCTAACATCATTTGGTTGGCACAATCATGAGGACATAAATCCTCTGCCTACAAACCCTAGAGAATGAAAACAGGGGAATTGCGATGAAGACAATCTTGCAAAGCGATAAGACTATTAAAAATCTTGCTCTCGGGAATAATCTGGCCAAGGAGCCTTCAATCGATTCCCAGTTCAAAGCAAAAGGAGTCAACAGCTGAACGATCAAGGATTTCATTCAAACGAGAAAGACAGAGAAGAACTGAGAGCAAAATCGAATAAAGAACCAGGAGACCAAAAACACAAAAAAGATACAGAGCTGATAAGGCAAAATCATCTCAATACAGAAGAACTTCTCAAATGCATACATTGAGATGAATGATTACAAGGGGTTCATCTTACAGCCATCTCACATCAAGAGCACACAACCAGAAATCAAATCATGAACTCTACTCCACTACAGACTCTCACGAAGACATGAGGGACAAAAGCTGAATAGACTTTGCTCTGCCCAACTACTCCACAACAGAAAGAGAAAGACGCCCATTAACTCTAACTACTCAGTGCTTTACCCGTTAACTCAATACTGAATCCATTTCCTCTTTTGTAGCCTTGTGCATTTACCAAAATGCCACTCCTGCACCTTCCGGGAAGCTTCCTCATTTCTTGCCGTCCAAGCTTCGCAACCACCTCAAGTCCTTGCCGTCTTCGGCATCTCCCGACCGCTTTGACCTCAGCACCGCCTGTGCCTAGTACGGCCATCTCATGCCTCGCCACGACTCCACCTCAAGGTCCTACAATCATCACAGACAAGAAACACATCACATAGCACCGCTCGAAACAATATAAACAACATTAGTATTAGTGAAACGTACTCAAGCACGAAATTGCCCAAACGACCAATCGGAAAGAAAGACAAGCGTCCCAAGCACGTTTTTTCGAACTAGACTGCGCCATGCGCTGACTTGGCATGAACCAACAAAATCAAACTGAAACTTTCCAGAACACGTGTCAATTACTCATCACAAACATGGGGTCACATTCACATGATCTCTTAATCTCCCCCTTGATGAGTATATTGACAAACACATAAAAAGCATAAGGTTGAGTTTGTTTTCAAAGTCATACATGGTCTAAAAGAAAGAGCAAGGAAACTTATGACCATGTCGACAAACGGGGTAAAAGAAAGAGCAAGTTTTCCTCAAAAGCTCCAAAAATCCCCGTTTTATGTCTTTTTCTCCACTATTCTCCCCCTTTTGGCAATAAAATCATCATGATGCAAGGAGGAAAATATATCATGAGTTGGATGAAATGGCTGAATTTTATGTAATCTAAGCAATTAGAGCCATGAAGATTATCCAAAATGACTTTTGAAGTATTACACCAAGCCATAAGTCATAAGGATGCTATCAAAATCATGACAAGACATGTATAATCAAGCTAAACCAAAAGGTCATATTCTGAAAATTAGTCGAATTTCTTAGCATGTCAAGTTATCCAAGATTATAGTCTAGCTAGAGGTATCTAAGGATGATGCAAACCATGTCAATAATCTAAGTGGAGCCAAGAAGCTAAAATTGAGTCAATTTAGAGTGCTACAAGTTCAAGAATGAGACATTTGTTCAAGTACTTGGTGTTTTTGTAATTAAGCGAATTTAACACAATTGACATGTTTTTCCTTTTTGAAACTCATGGTCGCTTCCAACCAAAATTTTGTTTAGTCATGTGCTAGATCTCAAGCCTTATGCGACCACTCTAAGCTAGAATCTTAAGAAGATGATCTTGGTCAACCAAAACTCCCCCTGAGTTCATGCCTAGTGCAATGGCATGCAGTCTCATGAGAAAGAATTAGTGAGATCAGTTCTTTCGCACAAAAGAGATTTTTTTTTGCTTTTGCGGAATTAAGTTCAAGAACAAGGAGTTAATGATAACTCATGTTTCACAAAGGAACTAGCATAGCTCAATAAAGATTCAAGACTCAACTCAGCCTATTTGACATGGCATGAATCATAAAAGGATAACTAAAGATAGACTAGTCTCAAGAGCTAACATGACATGTTGTAATTCAACTTGTGCATTGTTAAGCAACCTATCATGGCAAAGACTTGACTACACATAAAAGGTCATGATAAATCTAGCAATTAAGCACAGATTATGGTAAGATGTAAAACAGTTATTTCATGTCATAAAACGATAATAACCAAGGCTCCATGTAGTTATATTACAATGTAGAATGTCATGAAATGCAAAAGAATCCAGCTCCCCCTCAACATGAGATGCACTTTAGTTCAAGTTGAGTTATGTCAATATTAAGATGTAGCAAATCCCAAATGAACTCCCCTTGAACCAAAGCAATAAGAACGAGAAGCTGGCAAGAAAATCAGAAAAGGCAGTCCTTAAAGCATAGACAAGATATAGATGATACTATGGCTCAGACTGACTCTCACCTACCCCATATGACGCTAGGACTATCAGCTAATCTTCTAACACACTAAGGAGTAAACACGTTCCCTATCTACCCAAGGGTGGCCTAACCCTTACTAGAACCAATAAGAAGTGAGTGAACTCAACCTAGTGAGAAGAGAGACAGCTAATAAGCAGCATCCTAGAATCACAAGATGAGAGGAAGCTATCTAGGCAACTAGAAGAGAGAACCACTCTAGTCTATGCTAGAAGGACTAACCCAATGCACCCGCATGCAAATGCAACCGACAGGAGCAAAAGCATAATAAATAGGATAAAACATGATGCACAAAGCCCCCCTCACAACAGTCCATAAGGGGAAACCACCCCAAGCTCTCCCCGCAAGACTGAAAACCTAGAGCTATCCAAAGGCTTGGTAAAGATATCAGCTAACTGGTGGTCACTCTCCACAAACTGAAGCACTATGTCACCCTTCTCCACATGATCTCTAAGGAAGTGATATCTGATATCAATGTGCTTGGTCTAAGAGTGCTACACTGGGTTCTGTAACATCCTGATTTTCAGAGCCTTTTTGAAGCTTTTAAAATAAAATTCACCATTTGTATTTTTCTGGAATTAATTAAAGCTTAAATGAAATTTTTATGAATTAAAAGGATTTAATATGATTAATCTGAACATGAACATTTGCCAAAAATGTTTTATTTGAGTCCCCTGAGCCTCAAGGGCTTTTCTGTATTTTTTCTGGGATTTTTCTAGAGTTATTTGCTATTTTCTAGAGCTCAAAAGCCTTTAAATGAATTTCTGAAAAAAGAAAAGAAAATCCTAAAAGCCAGGTGGGCCGAAGCCCACCCAGCCGGCCCAGCCAGCCGCCCGCCCGGCCTGCCTCGCCCCGCGCCACGCGTCGCCGATCCGCCGCTCCCCACGCCCGCCTTGCCCCTTCGGATGCGCACCGCGTGTCACCCATCCACCCGCTGCCGCTCGCGATCGCGCGCATCGCTGCCGCCCGCTCGCCCGCGCCACCGACAGGTGGGGCCCACCTGTCAGAATCGTCCCCGACCCGGACTCCCTCTCCGTCTCCGTTCCGAACTCCGCCGCCGCCTTCCTTATCCGCCGCCGCCGTGTTCGCCCCGGACACCTCGCCGCCCGGGTATAAAAGGGGCCCGACCCCCGGGGTTCCCCTCATCCCGCAGCCGCCGCTCTCGCCACCGTCTTCACCGCCGGTGAGTCCCGAGTCGCCGCTTTCGCCGCCGCCCTTCGCCGGAGCCGCCGTCGCCCGAGCCTTCGTTCTCGCCGCCGGAGCGCTCGCCGTTCTCCGCCGCTCTCCGCTGTTCACCGCCGCTCGTCGCCGTTCTCCGCCGTTCGCCGCTGGTGAGTCACCGACGTCCCGTCGCCGCCTCCAATGATCTCGCCGGCCAGATCCGCCGCCCCGGACACCCGCCGCCCGCGCCTCGCCGCCTCGGCCGCGCCCCACGCCTCCTCGGTCCCCGCGCCCCCTCGCCTCCCCGTGGTCACCGTCCACCGTGCACCCCGCCGCCGCCATGTGGGTCCCGCCCGTCAGCCCGAACCATAGACCCGTGAGCCGATCTGGCCACGTCAGCGCCCAGTCAGCCTTGCCACGTCAGCCCTAGGGCTTGCGTGTCACGACCCGTCAGCAGCCACGTCAGCCCTAGCCGCTTGCGCAAGCAGCCCCGCCTCCGCACTGTTCCGTGCGCCGGTTCCACCATAGACTCAGCTCCCCGTGAACCGGGTCCACAGCACAGTGAAATTTCCCAATTTCAGCTTTTTTCCCAAATTAGATTTTCCAAGAGCCCGTTCTCCCTCGTCCTAGCTCCGATTGACCTGATTCTTTTTCCTAAATTCATCTAAAATTGAGCTCTACCTTTTGGTTCAGGTTTGAAAGTTTTTGGAGTTTATTTGAATTTTATTTGATTTTATTTTGTCTTTTCGATTCGCTTTCTCTCTCGTTAGTCACGTGTTCGAGGGAGCGGAAGTTGGATTTGAAGATCAAGAGCCCTCAGTTGAGCAAGGCCAATGCAAGTCGTGTCCTTTGATCATGTTGAACCCAGTTTTCAAATCTATTATGTATTATGTTGCTTTAAATTATCATGCATTGCTACTTTATTATAAAACCCTTGTATTGGTAGTTAATGACCTAATTGGTTATTCCCCCTTGATAATTTATTAGCCATGATTCTATTGTCACCATAGGATGGGAAATTATTTAGTGATGCAATATTAGATGTCACATGGGGTGTATGTTTAAATTGCTTAGCCACGCTTATAGTAACGTTGGGTTTATCATCACATGTTAATCTTGACTTAATGAGATATTGAATCGTGGTGGTAACCACATTGATAAAATGTGTGTGCCATGACATTGGGGTGTCATTGGTGTTGGTTATACAAATTGGATTTCACTTGGGCGATTGATCGTGCAGTAAAGGGGGTGCGAGAGGCACATGGGATGTGGATGTTTTCGCCTGAGTAAATTTAAGGACTTAACTTTGTGCGCCATTGATCTGAGCCATACCGTACTACCACATGTCCAGTATGGGATGGACCTGGCTAATTAATTTGGGATGTTTCAATTTCGGTTCCGTCATTGTGATGAGTGTGGTTTGGCGTGGCCATGAACCCACATCGGTGCAAGAGGGGGTGAGAGGCGAAACCTTAGCGAGACGGAACTGGGTTGAGATTGAACATTGTAAAGGCTTTGTCATGATCTCCTTGCCGCACACCTAAGGAAGTGTGTAATAGCTTGGCAATAAGGGATGATTGTGTCATGTGGGTAAAGCCGTACAACCTCTGCAGAGTGTAAAACTATTCGAATAGTCGTGTCCTCGGTCATGGACAATGCTCGGTGATTTCACACGAGGGGTAGAGTTTTCATAAAAACCTGGTTGGGTTAAGTTGGGAAGTGAATGGTTAGTTCACAGGTGTTCATTTCATGGATCTTGGTTCACGGTGGATTCCTTGGATGAATAGTCAGTTCACTTGTGGTTGGTCTCAATTCCTTTGGTTACTTAGTTATTATCATTTTCGAAGTTCGCTTTTCAATCTACTTATTGTATTTACTTTAAAGTGTTGCTTTCTGCAAAAATTAACCTTTCAGCCTTTCATTGTTAAGCCTTGCATACTATATTGCATCTTTGTTACAAACGGCTTGCTGAGTACCAATGTACTCACGGCTTTATGCCCCTGTTGCTCAGTTGAGGAGGAGGAGAATCACCAGCAGAAGGTTTCAGAAGGAGAGTACTTCGACGTCTTCGCGGATTAGGCTTCGTTCTCCACTCGTTAGCCTGTGGGCGTGTCGATTGGCTGCTGCGCTTTCTTTTGGATTTCCGCTGCTAGTTTTTGTTAAGCCCTTCAGGCTAATAATTGTAAGCTTGGCCATAAGGTCGTACTCTGATAATTATTAATATAACTTGGTTTTTCCTTAGAATATCGTGATGTGGATGATATTTATCTTTGTTTACACTGTGTGCACTAGCGTGATCCTGGACTGGTGCAGAATACACAGGAGAGTCCGAATTTGTATATTCGGGTCTCTACAGGTTCTTGGCAATGTTAATGGCAGAAGTGTTATCACAAAAGAGTGGAACACTGTCTATAACTAACCCAAAGTCCCGCAAGGTCGAAGCCATCCAAAGTACCTGGCGGCAGCAACATACTCGGCCTCTGCGGTGGACTGTGTAACACTGGGCTGCTTCCTAGAAGACCAGGAAACAAGAGAGGTGCCAATGAATTGGCAGGTGCTAGAAGTACTCTTTATATCTATCCTACAGCTAGCAAAGTCTGCATCGGAGTAGGCTCTAAGGGAAAGACAGGACGAGGAAGAGTACCAGATACCATAGTCTATGGTAGCTCGAAGGTACTGAAAGATACACTTCACCGCCTGGTGGTGAGATATGCGAGGGGAGGCCTGAAACCAAGCACACAGACACACGGAGAAGTGTATGTCCGGTCTCGAGACAGTGAGGTACAAGAGAGAGCCAATCATGCTGCGGCACTCCTTCTGATCAACTGGCTCGCCATCCTCATCTGGATCGAGTGAAGCTGTTGATGCCATTGGAGTGGACACCGGCTTGCCATCACTCATATCAAAGTGTCTCAAGAGGTCTCGTGTGTACTTGCCCTGATATAAGAAAGTGCCCTCCCGAGTCTGCTTGATCTAGAATCCAAGGAAGAAGCTCAACTCGCCCATCATGCTCATCTCAAACTCTGTGCTCATGACATCAGAGAACTGGGAAACAAGAGCATGGGAGGAGCCGTCAAAGATGATGTCATCCACATAAATCTGGACGAGTAGAAGGTCATTGTCATGCCTGCGAATGAACAAGATCTTGTCTACCTTACCCATCTCAAACCTATGACTCAACAGATAGGACTTAAGCCTCTCATACCAAGCTCTAGGGGCATGCTTAAGTCCATACAGGGCTTTGGAAAGCTTGTAGACATGGTTTGGATATTTGGGGTTCTCGAAACCTGGAGGCTGTCTAACATAGACTTCTTCCTCAATATACCCATCGAGGAAGGCACTCTTGACATCCATCTGGAAAAGCTTAAAGCCCTTAGATACTGCAAATGCAAGCAAGATTCGAATGACTTCTAGCCTAGCTACAGGGGCAAAGGTCTCCTCAAAATCTAGACCCTCAACCTTGGAGAAACCCTGAGCTACCAGTCTAGCCTTGTTTCGAATGACTACCCCATCCTCACTTTGTTTGTTTTTGAACACCCACTTGGTACCTATGACTTTATGACCTCTAGGGGGCTCAACAAGCGACCAGACCTTATTTCTCTCAAAGTTTTCTAGCTCCTCATGCATGGCATTGACCCAAGACACATCAGAAAGACCATGACTAACATCCTTGGGCTCGAAAGAGGCAACGAAGGCAGAGTGAAGATAAAAGTGAGACATGCCAGACTTTGAGCGTGTGACGCGCTCAAAGAGATCTCCTATCATCTACTCTGAAGGATGGTCTTTTTGGATATGTCGGGGAGGACCTGGATGAGAAGAAGAAGTGACCTCTACCTCATGAGCTGACGAGATAGGAACAGAGCCACTAGCTCCAGAAGATGCGGAAGGAATAAGCTGAAAGTGCGGTGGTAGAAGCTGGCACCTCAAGGGGAGGAGGAACTGGATCGGGTAGACAACTCTCATCTCCATCCTCCTCATCGTCCACAAAGATGAGCTCGGACTACACTATAGAACCTGAGATATCAGGCCTAGTCCCCAGACTGGCCTCATCGAAAGTCACCTCACAGGTTTCTACCATTTTACTAGACTCGCAATTCCAGACCCTATACGCCCGCGATGAAGTCGAGTAACCCAGAAAAATCCCATCACAAGATCATGACTCGAACTTATCTAGGTTCCCAGACTTCAGAATAAAACACTTGCAACCAAACACACAAAAATGAGAGACAGTGGGCTTTTGCCCATATCTCAACTAATAAGAAGTACGATGCAAGTGTGCCGTCAGAAAAACTCTGTTTGATGGCACGCGGTGGCAATCGCCTCTGCCCAAAACTTCCTAGGTGTAGAGTGCTCATCAAGCATCGTCCTAGCCATCTCGACCAAGGTACGGTTCTTCCTCTCCACCACACCATTTTGCTATGGGACGTGCGGAGAAGAGAACTGATGCTTTTCACATGTCTCACCATAAAACCTCTCAAAGTAGGAATTCTTGAACTCCGTGCCATTGTCACTGCGGATCGCTCGTAAGGCACCTGGAAGCTCAATAGAAAGCCTACTAAACAGACCCCAAAAATGGGTAAATGTCTCATCCTTCGAGGCTAAGAAAAACACCCAAGAATACCTCGAGAAGTCATCGACCACGACAAGAACATACCACTTCCCTCCTGCTGACTGCACTCTAGCTGGACCAACTGTGTCCATGTGGAGCAGTTGTCCTGGTGCATCGGTCATAGTCACTGTGACCGGAGGATGAGAAACGGCAACCATATTCATGTGCCGGCAAGGAGCGTAAACTAGATCTTTGACCATCTTGAGTTGAGGCAAACCCCGAATGAAATCATGGCCGCTAACTCGAGTCAAATGGTCAAATCCAATATGACCAAGTCTCCTATGTCAGAAAGTGAGTTCGCGGGACTCAGAAGCAACTAAACACCTGAGATGATCACCAAAAGACTCAATAAAATCAGCACAAAAGATCCTCCCATATCTATAAATCCCGCAAACTAGACTCCCCGAAGAATCAAGAATTTTGCACGTATTTTTTCTTAAAACTCACCTCGAAACCGTCATCGGTAAGCTGAGAAACAGAAAGCAAATTGTATTGCAGCTTACTCACTAAGGCAACATCTTTTAAAACGAATAATCATTAACGCGCACAGAACCTTTGGCGATGACGCGCCCAGAAGAAGCATCTCCGAAGGTGATCGTCTTATCACCTGGAGATCGGGCTAGGGAAGAGAACCAACAGGAGTCTCCGGTCATGTGTCGAGAACACCCGGAGTCCACAAGCCATACCTCTCCCTTCCCAGCCCGGCGAACCTGAGTCAACAAGAGAGAGATGGCTCGGTACTGGGATAAATCAAAAGAGATTTTGGAACCCAATACTGAGTCACACGACGAGTAGAAGAAGTAGTCACACACAATTGACCTCTTACTACCCTACGCTCTCCGTCAATCAGAAAGCCAGATGGTCTATGAGTAGACCTGAAGCTGTTGCTGGGTCCGACTGCTATGGAAGAGTGAGTCGGTGCCCCAGCAACATGCTGATCTCGCCGTGGGTAGTTATCTCGATGGAAAAAACGAGATCTACCCTCAGGACGACGGATATCATGAGCAGAGGCAAATTGAGTACGAAAATCAGAAAAACCAAGTCCTCGATGCTATCCAACACATCAACATGTTCAACTCTAGACCTCGTGTTGGTCTTAGGCACACTCAAGATCTGGGGCTGACCCTGAAAACGCCTAAGAGCCAGAACATGGTCTCTCCGCGCGATCTTGGCATACTTGAAGCATCTCTCTATCATGTGTCCATCCTTCTGACAGAAGGTACAATGAAACTTCGCCTTCTAGGAGGTCGAAGCAACAGGTGTTATCACCTTACTGTCAGATATCCCTTAGACAAAGCCCGCAGATTTGAACTCAACCTTTTTGGTTCTAGGCTTGACCTCGATCACACCTGCTGCTATGGGTTTGAGAACAGCAGGCGGATGCTTCCTAACATCCTCAAGAAAATCATATCCTAGACATTGATTGAACTTGCAAATCTTGGACTGGTCTAGAATCAGATTCAGCTTCTTCTTGCCTCCAACAAATCTCTCAAGAGTGTTCATAAGATACTAACACTCCCGAAAGAGAGAGAAGCAAGAAGAGTAGGGGAAGAAGAGACAACAGAAGGAGAGGAAGAGGAATCAACAGCAGAAGAACGGATGGCATGTGCACGCACAGCCGCCTCAACTTTGAAGTCTTCGCAAGAACCAGGAGGGACAGTCCTACTTCTAGCCGTTTGGTCCTCGTGCCTAAGCGTCTCTACCACTTCCTTAGACTTCTTCCCCACCACAGCACAAGCATCACAACACGATTGTTGCTACTCTAGTAAGTCCTTAGTTAGCTTCACACATTTATCATCCAAAACAACAAGTTCAAGTTTTAGTTTTTCACAACTATTGCATAGTGAGCTAACAGGGTCCTTAGTTGCATACTGAACCAATTTGTTGTTGCAGTCTATCATTTCTTGAAACTGTTTTGAGACAGATTCAAGTTCAGCAGTTAATTTGGGACAATTGGTGCAAGAAACGACGGGCTCTAGCAAGGAAGCATGCAATTCAGTAATTTTATGATCTGCCTTCTTTAGGTTCATTTTCAAGTTATTGCAGATTTCACATGTTTCATGCAGATCAAGAAGCATAGTGTAAAGACCTCTAAAAGCATTATCCTTATCCTCACATGACGTGCAAGAAGTAGTAGATGAAAGAGCAGCTACCCTACTCATCTCTAGTTCAGCAAGCAGACTAACATTCTCCACCTTAATCATGTCAAGCTCAGAAATCATACTATCATGCGAGGTACTTAGTTTCTCCATATCTCCAAAAAAAGCAATGCATACATCACACTCGTCACGGGAGGGAGCAGATCTAAGTGAAGTAAGCTCTCGTCACAAGTTCTCTACTTCCTTCTCCAACTAACTACACCTAGCTCTAAATCTAGCATGAAATTTTCCTAGTTTGACAAATGCATCATTGAGCTAGTCATAGGGGGGACATATCTCAGCGGAGTCGCTGTAAAGCTCGCTGTCGCTGACGTCAGCCTCGTGGGCCATGAAGCACATGCCGATGAAGTTGTCGCCATCCTTGGGGTCTTGATCATCCTTGACGTCGTCGTCACTCCACCCCTCCACATCGCTGAAGTCGATGTCGTCGAAGGCGGTGAGGACGTGGTGGAAGAGTTTCTTGGCTTTGCCAAGGTTGCGGAACTTCTTCTCTTTGCCTTGGGCATGTGCTAGGGGCTTCTTGTTGTGGTTCTTGTTGGTGTAGTCGTTCTTGCTCATATCGCCGTAGTCGTTCTTGCCTTTCTCCATCTTAGGGCAATTCGCCTGAATGTGGTTGGGGCCACCACACTCGAAGCAGATCACAGGCCCTCCTCTCTTTTTGTCCCTCACTCTCTTGTGTGCATGGGAGAACTTTCTGGCTAAGAGGGCTAACTGATCTTCTAGTAGCTGCTCTAATTGATCATCGGTTACTTCACAAATAGCAGTAAGAGAGAATCCAGAAGCTAAGTCAGAAGAAGATCCAGAAGCTGGACTGGGATCGGTGACTAAAGCCATCGACTGCGACTTCGACCTACAAGAGACTATGTCAATCTCATGAGTCTTGAGGCGTGAGTACAACGCATCAAGAGTCAAGGTCGAGAGGTCTGTCGTGTCCTTGATGGTAGTCACCTTTATCTCTCAAACACGCAAATCCAAGCCGAAAGCATCTGTCGAGCATTGTCCGAGTCGGGGTATGTGAGACCGACCGCTCGGAGGTTGCTCAGAATCTTGTGAAATCTCGTAAAACACTCATCAAGGGACTCTCTAGCGAGCTTTTCAAACTTGTTGTAATCTCGCTTGTACTGGTCCTATTGTACCATCTTGATCTGAGTGGTGCCCTCATGGTATGCATCGAGGGTCACCCAGATGTCGTAGGCTGATGAGAGATGAGAAATGAGATCGAACTCGCTTCGGCTCAGCCCCTGGATTATGATGTTCCTCGCCTTAGCATTCACCTCAACATCGAGCATATTTGCCACATTGATGTTCTCATCGGCAGGAACAACATATCATGTTTTGACTTTTTGCCAGATTGCATAGCCCTGAGCCTATATGTAAGACTCTATCCTACTCTTCCAGAAGGGATAGTCGATCCCATCGAAGATAGGGGGCTTGGTGGAATACTTGTCCATTGCCATGGCTCACAGACCAGTTAAGATCTATAGAAGAGATCTAACCGGCTCTGATACCAATTGTAGGATCGAAAACGGCAAAGGAGGGGGGTGAATGGTGCCTTCAAACACCGCCCCGAGTATTCAACTGACCTTTTTCTCCTATAGCTATTGCAGCTATGAAGACAGAAGGAAAGTGCTCTCTGAAACTGAAAGAAGCAACAGAAACCACGCAGTAAAAAGAATGAAAACTGCAAGAGCCAGAACACCAGGCGGTTTGCCTGCAAGAGAAGGAGCAGTCAGACAGGATGAATCCTGCCGGTCAGACCGCAAGCATTCAACTGGACAGATTGCAACCCAGCAGCCGGTCAGACCGGAGGAAGAGAAATCATAATTGAAGTCTCAAAACAGGAAGCTGTAGAACCTGAAAACTACTCACTGAACTGAACCAGAAGGGACAAAACTGCACTGACCGAAAGACTTAAAATACCACACGCTGCAGACTATCCTGACCAGAAACAGACAGCACAAGATTACCACAAAGCAAAACAAAATGGAACAGTCGACAAAAACAACACAACGGCAGCCGACCAAAAACTGAACACCGGTCAGACGGTCGGACTACCACTGGTCTGACTGCAGGAGCAAACTCGGTCTGACCAGTGTTGTAAATCCGGTTTAAACGGCAAAAATTCATGTCAGTCTGCTGTCTAGCAGTAGGTTTGATCGGAAGAAGAGAAAACACAATTGAAGACTTAGAACCGAAAGCTGCAGAAACTGAACTAGCAGAAAACAAAGACTGAAATTTAGAACCGAATCAGCAGAGAAAAGAAGGGGCAGGAAGCATGCATTTATCTGCAATTTCAGAACCGAAGGCTTGACTGAAAACTGTCTGACAAAACTGTTGACACAGTAAAAACTGAAGACATCCGTAAAACAGAGAAATCATTGTATTTTTGCTGCTCTTCTCAGGATCTTTGGACATGACTTCAAATTAAATAGCCAAACAATCTTAGGAACGAGAGAATGCAGACCAAGATCAAATTAGTTGAAGAAGAGCACAGTCATGACATGAAGCCGAAAATTGAAGTGTAGAACTGAGAAAAGGTCTTAACTTCAACAAGCTTGAGAAACTTGAATCTTTTGCTCATGAGCCTTTAGATTTCACCAAGGAAATGATTTCAGATCAAAAGAACTCATTTCTCTAACATCATTTGGTTGGCACAATTATGAGGACGTAAATCCTCTGCCTCCAAACCCTAGAGAATGAAAACAGGGGAATTGCGATGAAGACAATCTTGCAAAGCGATAAGACTATTAACAATCCTGCTCTCGGGAATAAGCTGGCCAAGGAGCCTTGAATCGATTCCCAGTTCAAAGCAAAAGGATTCAGCAGCTGAACGATCAAGGATTTCATTCAAACGAGAAAGACAGAGAAGAACTGAGAGCAAAATTGAATCAAGAACTAGGAGACCAAAAACACAGAAAAGATATAGAGCTTATAAGGCAGAATCATCTCAACACAGAATAACTTCTCAAATGGATACATTGAGATGAATGATTACAAGGGGTTCATCTTACAGCCATCTCACATCGAGAGCACACAACCAGAAATCAAATCAAGAACTCTACTCCACTACAGACTCTCACGAAGACATAAGGGACAAAAGCAGAACAGACTCTGCTCTGCCCAATTACTCCACAACAGAAAAAGAAAGACCCAAAGAAAAAAATCCTAATCACTCCAAGCCACCAGGAGACACCCCTCCTATTTATAACTTTTGATACCGGGTTTTCATATTGCTTTGCCCATTAGCTCCAACTACTCAGTGCTTTACCTGTTAACTCAAAACCGAGTCCGCTTTTTCTTTTGCAGCCTTGCGCATTTACCAAAATGCCACTCCTGCAACTTTCGGGAAGCTTCCTCATTTCTTACCGTCCAAGCTTCGCAACCACCTCAAGTCCTCGCCGTTTTCGGCATCTCCTGACCGCTTTGACCTTAGCACCGCCTATGTCTAGTCCGGCCATCTCATACCTCGCCACGACTCCGCCTAGACAAGAAACACATCACATAGCACCGCTCAAAACAATATAAACAACATTAGTATTAGTGAAACATACTCAAGCACGAAATTGGCCAAACGACCAATAAGAAAGAAAGACAAGCGTCCCAAGCACGTTTATTTGAACTAGACTGCGCCATGCGCCGACTTGGCGCGAACCAACAAAATCAAACTCAAACTTTCTAGAACATGTGTCAATTACTCATCACAAACATGGGGTCATATCCACATGGTCTCTCACAACCACCTGTGAATTGGATAATATATGTGTGTGTGTGTGTATCAATGCAATGTAAATAGTTAGTCTCCAAATATAAATTAGTAAAGTTTTATATGGCTTAAATATGCTCATTTGAAAGGTTTCGATGAGATCTACAAATTTGCAGTTGGGGTAAACCCCAAATTCCTTAGGGAAGATAAAAAAAATTGGCAAAAAAACCGAAAACTTGCAACACAAATTTAGGGCTAAATATAGCCGATTTTGGGGGTCTTAGAGGGTGACTAGTGCAAGTGAGCCATTGTTTTACCGAGCTCATCGTTAGCTTTTCAACGAGTATAAGAACATCAAAAACGGATACCGTATGCAAAAAGTTATGCTCGTTTTACTATAGGTGTCCCGGAACGGAATTCTACTCTGACTCAAGCGGGAGATTATGAAATTTTAGGGAATTACGAGGCACGAAACATATCACAGATGGTTTAAATAAAAAACCGTATATGATATCTGGTAATATCACAGATGGTTCTCTGTGCAGTATCACAGACGGTTCTTACCAAGAACCATCTATAATATTATCTCTTCACAGATGGTTTTTAGCGCTGGCAGCAACACAAATGGTCTCTAAACCTAAACTATCTGTGATTGCATTCAACACTGATGTTTTTGGTCAACCATTTGTGATGAGGCGTTTAATATAAGCATTTTTGTAGTAGTGACATAGAGGTTAACAAGCGCTACTTCGTAACTGGACAGTTATAAAGGTAACTTTCAGGTACGCTATGAAACATACGGAGAAATATAATTGGTCAGATATGCAATTTGCTCCTCCTAACATAATAGGAGATATCTATGAGCCTCTCAATATGGTTGGATAAAGAAAGTGCATGGCTATGTGACAAGTGATCAAAGAGTTGACCATATAAAGTTATCCATCACTAGATCGAGAAAGAATTGAACAGTCCATGGATGACAAGAGTCTCACCTGGAGTTCGATCAAGTATCGTGAGGCAAAAGGAGAATACACAAACATGTCGTTTAGCCTGATCAGATATGAACTAATCGTATGGTGATACAGATTGGTCATGAGCTGGTCAGACATGATCACAAACTAATCGACGAACTCGTTATAAGGAGCTACAAATTAGCCGTGAGTAGATATGAACTGGTTTTAAAGAGTTACAAACTGGTCATGAATGATTAGGACCTGGTCGCAAATCATATTGCACAAGGTTTGTCTGATTTTGATCTTTATTGACACTCGGGGGGTCATTATGTCATGTTAGGAACCGCTACTGACTAATGATCGGAAAATGGTTTCTGGCTAATGGCCAAGTATACATGAACCTATAGTATCACACGCTTAATGAGTTAGAACATATTAGTTCAAATAGGATCCATTGCTAATGGGCTAAGTGGGCTTTGCACTTTGATGAACCCCTAACATAGGTTCCACCGAGGGGCTATATTAAGGGAGGCGTGGGGCTGAGAGAGGCGCGCATACACACCCTGCAAAACCATAGCCACCAGCTTCTGAAGGCCTTGCCGTATGCGATGGTATTAGCATACTAGCATACGACGTTCCTCCCCTAGATGTGTGGAATCCAGTAGAGGCGTTGCTCCATTGCGGTGCTAATCGGGACAATCTTGAGAAGCTGGTTGTGATGATAACGAGGAGGAGACGATCAGCTTCCAAGGATTCATAATCTCTTACTCGCATGGTTTCCTGATTCAAATGGCAAAAATTTTAATTTACGTTAGCCGCTGGATGGCTGTCATCGTTGGTAGGAGGTATAGGGCGCACACGGCGAGGGCCATGGCCGCCGTGCCCAGTATTAGCTTCTGCGTAGTATCCATATACACTATAGTTAGCTAATTTTGGTCATGTTATTTTTAGCTTTTCTTTTCTTTTTTTTTTTTTTTTGCTTTTGACTTCGGTTTCTCCGAAAGCCGAAACAAATGGAGCGGCTTCTCTAAGCTGCTACTCAAAACGGTTTCTCCAAACAGCTTCTCGAGTCAAAAACTGTATGCATCGACGTCTTAAGCTTTTAGCTTATTTGGTATTGTTTGAGACTTTTTTTCTCTGTAACTGTTGTTAGCTTTTTTTACCTAATTAAATGTAAAAAATAAAAAAGAGGGAAAAAAGGTTATGTAATTATGGACAATGCAAAGAAATTAAAAAAAGCCAAAAAAAAAAGAAGCTAAAAACTAAAGCTCAAATGAGCACTTTGTTGCTTCTCATAGGAATGCCATGCCTGAGTTTACACCTAGCCCGATCGAAGGTGGCCCAAGTAGATTTGTTGTGGTGGGTTAGTCCTACATTATATTGAAAGTCTGAAGTTGAGTTCTACTAACATATAACGCTTTTGGATCCCAAACATAGTATCTCGAGTTAAATCTGTTACAGGAAGCAAGGATAAAAATATAAGCAAAGTGCTATAATTGCATGAGCCCATCCCAGGTGAAGATCTGCATTGATCATGCAAATTTTAGGACTAGGGTGCTACAGAGAAGGTGAAGAGTAAATTCATGGAAAGTACCTACATAGTTAACTACTCCTACGCTTATCTTCTCCATATCCAAGGATCGAAATTCGAACCCCAGTTTCATTATATATGAAATAACCAACAAGCTAAGCCGCTGGTATGTCATCAGCAGTTGGTAGGAGTAGTTAACGCCGTCAGCAAGCGAGGAAAATCGCACAAAATTCAGACCTTGTCCTCGTCTGACCTAAGACTTAGGTATTTTTTAACGACTTCTAAAAATAATTTTTAATTTTTATTATAGTACCTAACTTTCAGACGAAGTATTTTCGCAAGACGGGATCTACAAGTTAATTGTAGTACACGTTAAAAGTCTAACATCTGCATCAACCAAAATCACAAAAGAGTGTTTCTCTCTGTAATCTTTATTGCAAATAATTAAAATTCAAAAATTTCAGCTAAAAATCATAAACCGTAACTATATAAAAGAAACCCTTAATTTGTCATCCGAGCTTGGATCAACTCGTACCGCTGAAACATTTTGTGTAGGAATCGTACAGACGATAGTACGGAGCCGATAAAATTCAAGTCGAACGAATCTCGACGTCTCATGTATTAATCGAGATGGCACGAACAAAAACGCTAGCTGGTGCATTTGCTTTCTGGGCCGGCTAGCTGTGAGTGAGAACGATGGGCTTGCACCCATCCCAAGGTGCATGAGCCAGGAACCAGAGAAGGGACGGGCCATCTGCCTGGCCCGTTGCCACTGTGTATGTAGAATGTAAGTGAGATTCTTTCATTATCAAATTTGTTAAGACGACGGAAGCAAAAGCACGAGGGAGGCGAGGCCCAGACAAAAAGGCTGACGACGTGGGCCTCCCGAGCCGTCAGCAAGTAAAGATCCCGGCCCGTCACCAGAGTCTTTACTTGTTTAAATCTGAAGTTATCAGCACTTAGATGCTAACAACTATAATTTACTAGTATACGAGATTTGCTACTTACCAACACTTTAGTTGCTAAGAAACATCACCTATAGCTGCTAGGAAACATCACCTAGAGTTGCTAGCTGTGAACACTTAGGGTTGATGATTATGGGCAACATAAGTTGCAAGTTGTCAACACTTATAATTCATAGCGATTATAGTTGCTACTAGAAACTTTGAATTTCATACCTGCTAGTAACTAGCAGTTATTATTGATAGATACTAGCAATTAATGTAGTAAGTGAAATATAGAGTTGCTAGTAACTAATATAGCAAATACATGAAGAGCTAGCAACAAATGTAACAAATATTCCCTCTATTCTTTTTCACTTAACTTTCTAGAATCCGTGCCGTCAAACTTTCTGAAGTGTGACCATCAATAGATATAAAACATATCTATATTGGCTAGACGAAAATTATATCATTAAATTTATTGTTAAAAATACTTTCGTAATATTATAATTTTATTAATATATCTTATCGTAAAGTTATAAAAGTAGCAGTCAAAGTTGTATCTCGAAGACTATAAAAAATTAAAATAATCAAGTAAAAAGAACAGATGAAGTAATATGTAGAGCTAGTAACTAATGTTACAAGTAAAAATGTAGAGTAAGTGACCAATGTAGTATTTGATAGTCATATCACCTAGAGTTGCTAACTACCAACATGTAGTAATAAAATTTAAAATTAATAATAGAGGAGATCGGTAGTTGCTAGCACCCTAAAGTTACTATTTGTCATCACCCAAAGTTGCTAGTTGCAAGTACTAAGGCAATAAAATCTGTAATTACTAGTAGCAAAGAATTGCTAAGTTTTATCACCTAGAGTTGCTCATAGCAGACACTTAGAGTCATTTATAGCAAACACTTAGAGTTGCTACAATTAGAATAGTCTTATCACATGACAGGTGAATCAGTGAAAAGGGTAGTATTGATCTATAGGGTGAGAGTGATCACAGCCTTGTACTAATTCACAGTATTCATATTGATTTTGTATGCTAGTGAATCTTGCCTAGGGGAGGATACAATTAGTCTTGGTAGAAATTAGGTGATTTCTATTACCTCGTAATTTAGTTCTTGGGATTAAATCTTTCATACAACATTTTTGTTAGTAGTAATTGTTCATCTTAGTTGTAATCCCAACTATTCCCTGAGATTGATAACCCTAGAATACTCAAGTGAAAAGCTATAATCGTCCTGTGCGCTTACAGTTATCATTGATTGTGCATAGATAGTGTCAATAGTTGCCATTCAAACCGTCGCTGCCGTCAAATTCATCGCCTCGATGAGCCTCTCCACAATTCCCTTCACTGGTAGCATCACCTCCAACCCCTCTATCTTTTCCCCAAGCCAAATCAATCGATGCACTGAGTGCCATTGCCACTGCCATAATCTTTCCCAGTGCCAGCCACCGCCTTCTCGTCGCCCACACCTATGGACTCCCCTCGCCATTGTGTTGCTCATGCACGTGCTAGATCACGAAAGGAGTCAATATACTAAATGAAACCAAGAAACTACAATTGAATCAATTTAGAGTGCTATAAGTTCAAAGTTGAAACATTTCGTTCAAGCACTTGATACCACTTGTAATTAAGCAAATTTAGTACATTTGGTATTTTTGAAATTCATCTTTGGTTTTAGATGAGCTTCAACCATTTTGTACAAAATTTTATTTTCTTAGCCATATGCTGGATCTCAAGCCTTATGCCACCATCCCAAGTATAAAGTTTAAGGAAGTGACCTTGGTTACCCAAAACATCCACTGAGTTCATGTATATTGCAATGGCAATCAGTCTCATAAGAAAGAATTAGTGAGATCAATTTTTTTGCACAAAAAAGATCATTTTGCATTTCCTTAGTCCAAGAACAAAGAACCAATACTAACTCATACTTCAATAAAAAAACTAGCATAGCCCAATCTAAATCTCAATTTAGGTTTAAGGCTTAACTTAGCTTATTTGATACGGCATGAATTATAAGAGAATCAACAAAGCAGAACTAGTCACCAGATTCAATAAGACATGACTTAATTCAAGTTTTTCACATTTAATAAAACTAGTATAGCAAAATCTAAGCTACAAATAGAAGGACATGATAAATCATAGCACAAGATATCGCAAGATGTGAAGCACGAAATCATGTCGCATGAGGATAATAGTCAAAGCTCCATGCAATTATATTACAATGAATATTGCGAAATTAAAATACAATATAATACAATAAAGATCGTAACTCCCCACGGTGAGTCAATTTTAGAAATATTTTGGTTCAAGCTGAGTTATGTCAACATTAAGCTCAAGAAAATCATAAATGAACTTTCCTTGAACTAAAGTAATACGCAAGAGAGAAGCTTGGGAAAACTAAGAAATGTCAGTCCTTAAAGCATAGACAAGATAGAGGGACCACTATGGCTCAGACTTATTCTCATCTATCCCATATGACTCTAGGACTATTAGCTGGTCATCTAAACACAAGTGATTAAACACATTCCCTGTCTACCCAGAGGACCCAAACCCTGCTAGACCTAAAAGAAGTAAGTGAACTCAACCTAGTGAGAAGAGAAGCAACTAATAAGTATCATCCTAAGGTCACAAATAAGAGGAAGAAATCTAAACAACATAGGATGATACCAACCCTGGTCTATGCTACGAAGACTAACCAAAAGGCACTCAGAAGCAAAGTGCAAAAAAGAAGCAAATGAACATATGATACAAAAAGTACATGATGCTCCCCTTCAGAATGTGCCATGAGGACAGACTACCCAAGCTCTCTCCACAAATCCATAAATCTCAAGCTATATAAAGGCTTGGTGAAAATGTCACCTAACTGATGGTCACTCTCCACAAACTGAAACACTATGTCACTCTTCTCCACATGGTCTTTAAGGAAATGATACCGAATATCTATATGCTTGGTCCTAGAGTGCTGCACTAGGTTCTTGGCAATGTTAATGGTAGAAGTGTTATCACAGAAAAGTGAAACACTATCTATGGCAAACCCAAAATCTCGTAAGGTCAAAACCATCCAAAGCACCTGACTATAGCAACTAGCAGCTGAAACATACTCGGCCTCTATGGGGGACTATGCAACACTAGACTACTTCCTTGAAGACCAAGAAATAAGAGAAATGTCAATAAATTAGCAAGTGCCAGAAGTGCTCTTCATATCTATCCTACAGCCAACAAAGTCTGCGTCGGAGTAAGCTCTAAGGGAAAGACAGGAAGCAGAAGAGTACCAGATACCATAGTCTAGAGTAGCTCGAAGATACCTGAAAATGCGCTTCACCGCCTGACAATGAGAGGCACGAGGAGAAGTCTGAAATTGAGCACACGGACACACGATAAAGTATATGTCCGGCCTCAAAGCAGTGAGGTACAGGAGGAAGCCAATCATGTAGCAATACTCCTTCTGATCTACAGACTCACCATTCTCGTCAGGATCAAGTGTGGTCGAGGTCGCCATCGGAGTTGATACTGGTTTGCCATCACTCATGTCAAAGTATCTTAGGAGGTCTCGAGTGTACTTACCTTAATGTAAGAAGGTACCCTCCCGAGTCTGCTTGATCTAGAAGCTGAGGAAGAAGCTCAACTTGCCCATCATTCTCATCTCGAATTCTGTGCTCATGACATAAGAAAACTGGAAAATAAGAGCATGAGAGGAGCCACCAAAGATAATATCATCCACATATATTTGGACGAGCAGAAAGTCATTGCCATACCTACAAATGAACAAAGTCTTATCTACCTTACCCATCTTAAATCTATGACTCAAAAGATAGGACTTAAGCCTCTCATACCAAGCTCCAGGTCTTACTTAAGTCCATACAAGACTTTGAAAAGCTTGAAGACATGGTTTGGGTATTTGGGGTTCTCAAAACATTGAGGCCATCTAACATAGATCTCTTCCTCAATATACCCATTGAGTAAGGCACTATTGACATCCATCTGGTACAGCTTAAAGCCCTTAGATGCTGCAAATGTAAGCAAAATCCTAATGGCCTCTAGTCTAGTTACAGGGGCAAAGATCTCCTCAAAATCTAAACTCTTAACCTAAAAATAACCCTGAGCTACTAGTCTAGTCTTGTTTTGAATGACTACCCCATTTTCACCCTGCTTGTTCTTAACGACCCACCTTGTTGTATGACATTATGACCACTAGGGGGCTTAACAAGCGTCCAGACCTTGTTCCTCTCAAAATTCTCTAACTCCTCATGCATAACATTGATCCAAGACTCATCAGACAATGCATGACGAACATCCTTGGGCTTAAAAGTGTTGGCAAAAGTGAGATAAACCAGACTTTGAGCGTGTGACATGCTCAAAGAGATCTCCTATGATCTATTCAGAAGGATGACGATGTTGAATGTGTTGGGGAGGTCCTAGATGAGATGAAGAAGTGGCCACTATCTCATGAGCTATGGAGGTAGGAGCAGAGCCATAAGCTCCAGAAGAACTAGAAGGTAAGGGCTGATCTCCCTGATGCACAGTGGTAGAAGCAGGCACCTAGGGATAGATGTGACTGGATCAGGAAAAGAACATTCATCTCCATCATCCTTATCGTCCACAAAGATGATCTCTGACTACATAACCAGACCTAAGATATCAGGCCTAGTACCAGGATTAGCCTCATCGAAGGTAACCTCATATGTCTCTATTATCCTACTCATCTCACAGTTCCAGACCCTATAACCCCACGAAGAAGTCGACTAACCCAGAAAGATACTATCAGATGAACGTGACTCGAACTTATCTAGGTTCCTAGACTTCAAAATAAAATACTTGCAACCAAAAGCATAAAAATGTGAGATATTGGGCTTTCGTCCATACCTCAACTCATAAGAAGTGTGATGCAAGTGTGCCATAAGAAAAACTCCATAAGAAAATCTGGATTTGCTAGAATACTCAGATTAAGCAGCCTGACCGCCTAGTATTGGCTGGCTTTAACCATGATCGGTAGTTGGTGGTCCAAACAGCCTTGTGTTGAGAGTTTACGATCACATCAAATCGACCATGGCAGATCGACCACAGTAAATCGAGCACGGAAAATCGACCAAGGTAGATCGACCATGGCAGATCGACCACGACAGATCGACCATGGCATTTCTACCACAACAAAATGACCATGGTCGGCAGTCGGTGGACTTTGACCTCGATCAGTGAACCGATCATAAGAATTACTGAACCGGTCGATGCAACAGTGAACCGGTCGATAATTGTAGCCTTGTGTTGGGCTGTTCGATCGACAGACTACAACCACGATCGGTAGTCGGAGGCATCGACCACAATTGGTGATCGATAGTGTGAGCTACAGTAACTAGTCGATGGTCGTGGCTACAATATCTTGTCAATAGTCGTAGCTATAGCGCTTTGTTAATGGTTGATAGCTACAGTAACTGGTCGGTCCTCGGAGCTACAGTACCTGGTCGGTGATCGGTAGCTGTAGACTTTGTGAGCTGTAGTCATAAACTTCGCAATCTGTTGTCTTAAACTATATGATCGGTAGTCGTAGACTTTGCGGTCGGTAGTCATAGACTTTGTGATCGGTAGTCATAAACTTTACGGCCGATAGTCATAGACTTTGTGATTGTTAGTCATAGAATTTGTGATTGATAGTCATAGACTTTGTGATTGATAGTCATAGACTTCACGGTCGGTACTTGTAGACTTTGAGTAGTTAATTCTTTTAAACTTCAAGTACCCCAAGTACTCGTGTTGGGTCAGCGATCTGACCGGCCTGTGCATGGCGGTTAGACCGACTTTTCCCAGTGGTCCAAAGTTGGTTTTTAGAAAGCATGAAAATTGATATTGTGGATGGTCTAGATTGTGTTTACTGATGGTTAAGGGTGTGATTTGCATTTGTGGACTGATATCGGTCAAGTTGGGGAGAACTTGTGTTAGAAAAAAGTTCTTTGGTCTTTGCATATATAGGTTGGCGTGGAGACGATCATGGTCGGTGATGAGGAGGACCGGGACTAGAAGGGAAAATTTGAGGTCCAGGCGGTCGAGGAGTTAGGAGTTATGGAAGGTGTCCATAAGTTGGAAGGTTTAGAGATTGTATAAAACCCATGTTTGGAAGGGTTTCGACTCCCTTGATTTCAGAATAGATAGAGTTTGGTGTTCGTGTTTGATGAGGAAACGGGTTGGAGCGTTTTTGGGAGAAGATTGAAGAGGCTTTAATCTTGAATAGGCTTTTAGGGGTGCTTGTGATGGCACTTTGTAAATTCACGAAAATCCAGCAATAAACATTATTTTGAATCAGTGTGTTCTTGATTTGCTCAAAGGTGCTGGTGATTGCAGTTGGATTAAAGTTTACGACTACATGCAAAGGTGTCGAATCACTGCCTGAAAGATAGAGGAAATACGAGTGCTCGAAGGCGCTGATTTCCCGAAGACACAGGTATTCGAGAGGTTCTGCTCTCGGTGTCGAAGGCTTTGAGTATGTGCAAACCGAGCGGTCAAAATCATTACGACAACTAATCGATTGAGCGCCGAGCGGTCAAAACTTTCTTCGAGCGCAGAGACAATCATTCACCTTCCCTCTAATTACGGTATACAATCCTACATACTTAGTGGTTGATGTTGTTCAACTGAGACTGAGGCTGCCCAGGGAGTAACATATATAGAAATTTAAAATATATTCCCCAAATTAAAGAACTCTTTTAAAAGAACACCAATCAGCAAAACTAGCTAGATGTTGTTAGTTGCCTAGCTAGATGTGTCGTAAGTCATCTGTGGATTACACTAATAATACCATTATCTCCGTGTTGTATGTATCTCGTTGCATATTAACCAGCTTTTCGTACTTAGGGAAAGAAGGGGAGGACCCATTGATTCGTGCTGTTGTAGTTTTGTACAGACATGTGCCCGACAACGTCAGCCGGATCACTCAAAGTAGCATTGTTAATTAGCTTTGAAGGAAAGAAGGGCTGGGTCTTGCTGCCCATGGAGGCGTGGACAGCTCTCTGGGTCCGGGGAGAGACCGAGACAAAGAAACGAAACTGATAGATAAACAACAGCTTCTCTCTGCATGATGCACGCCGTCCAAGTTCGTTTAGCCCCCTTGATTAATTATGCTACTCGATTACTCGGTCAGTTCTTTGTTGATGCTGTGAGATACCGGAATATTACCAGTCATCATCGACTGTAGCAGTAATATATATACTCCATATTTCTGCCGCAAACGAATCTGCAAGCACAAGTTGCCGATTTGACGAGACGTGCGATCTTGCTCTGAAAGATGTCAGCCATGGCCACGCTGCTTCCTGCAGGCTCTGCAGCAACGGCCGGACGGGCCATTCTCCTGTGTCTTTGGCGAAGCAGGGATGGTGCCATGGTGGTGGCACATGAACGCATGCTGCTACACCTACTCCATCGTTCTTGGTCATCAAGATACATAGGATCAAATTAATCCGCGCGCTGCAGGCAGCTTGAACTAATAATTGTGTAGTTAGCAGCCATCAAAAACATCAAACTAATATGTAGTCCACAAGCTGATCGAACGTGGTGTAGTTAGTTAGCATCCTGAGGTGACCATGATAAATAGCGGCCATGTGGATCGAATTAAAAGAAGAGGAAAGCTACAGAGAATGTCAGTTGGAGTCTCTTTTAGCAGCGTTCTGAAAAGGGCGGTGCGCTCGTCGTAGGATTAATAAACCACGAACCCTCTAGTCGTCTTGTCAACTGCATCTGCACCTTTTGTTTGCATTTACCTACTCAATACTCATGTAGCCTCTGCCTCTAGTCTTTCGTAATTTTCTTTTCAAGGAAAAAGCCCACCAGGGATTTTTTTTGTCATGCTGCTCAAGTCAAGCAAATCATGAATAGCGTTAACACATTCTAAAGATCTTTGGAAAGGTTTCTTTCGACTGCTACATATAATTTTTATCCTAATACAAGCGCTTATGTAAACAAATTGAATACCGATAAGTCACTTTAGAAAGACTGTCATGATAAACCGTTTCAAAATGATCACAGAAAAGTCGTCACGTTTGTTTGTTCAAAAAAAACCATAAACCATAAGTCGAAAACAAATATGTGTTTGTTCTTTGATAAGAAAAGGACGAGAGTAAGAGGGTGCGCAACAATCCCAAGAAAAAACATTTTGTTTGTCTTCATCCTATCCTTTTCAAGGTTAAGTTTGGAATACTGAAATTTTATTGTAGGACTTGTTTCCTTTAAGTGCCTGTTTGAAAATCCAAAAATGTAGGAATTTCAAAAACTTGGGAATCAGATTGCATGTCCATTAGAATTTTTGGGAATTCCAAAATGCGGGAATTGCTTCATTGCGTCGTTTGGATGCTTTACAAGAAAATGTTTCAGAGAAAGATAAGCACAAAGGAAAATTTTCGATGAGGTTAGACAGGTTTCCTCCAAAATCTCTATGGATTAAGCCATGCTATAGGAATTTTAGCAACACATTTCCTTGTTCCAAAGGAGCACATACGAAATTATTCCATAGGACTCCAATCCCACAAAGTTCCGACATTTTGGAAAGAGTAAAGTCCATTACCGATCCTTAAACTTTTTATGCTGTGTCATCCCGGTCCATAAACTTTTAAAATATGTCATCCCGGTTCTTAAACTTTCAAAGTGTGGCAATTTCTTTTGAAAGTCTATGGACCGGGATGACACAGCATAAAAAATTCACTGCTACAACTACATAGGATATTGCCACACTTTGAAAGTTTAAGGACCGGGATGACATACTTTAAAAGTTTATGGACCGGGATGACACAGCATAAAAAGTTTAAGGACCGGTAATGGACTTTACTCTTTTGAAAATGAGTTGCATGCGTCCTATTTTCAGATCTTGAGTATGATGCTACAATTGCTTATGAATTAGAAGGACGCTCATTTTTTTTCACCTCTGCTCCACCAACTACAAGTGAGGTGAAAAATGCAGGAAGGCAGCCAGGAGTATTCCGTTTTTCAAAGGGAGAAGGAGCCCCTTCCCTAATCGGTTCGGCTTGAGCTTCTGGCTTATTTTTCACTATTCATAAATTTCGTCTTTTTCTGAACTTTTGGCTTTTTGTTGAGCTTTTTTGCTGGTTCTTTTTTTCCCGTATTCGTTTGTATTATACATATTGGGCTAACATATTTTTTTATATTTTTAAAATTTTTAAAATTTAATTATGCTAAATAAGTCTCTGCCAGCTACAGTGTTTTTTCAGCCAGCTACAGTGTTTTCAGCCATAAGCCATGAGCTTTTAAGCCCAACTGATCACCACCCAAAATTTGCGACAGGCATCCATACCCATGCATAAAGCGCTTTCCGAAATGATGCAGCTCATGTTTTAGCAGCCAAGGCCGGGTTTTTTTGGCTTAAAATTAGTTTATATTTGTACTGTCTACAGTAACTAACTTTTAAACGATATATTTTTTAAGATGATGTTAATGGTAAAATTATAGTAAAAAATGTACTGAGTTAAGCTGCACCGACTAAAATTATATGTAATTATTTCTCTTTGTATAATATTACTTACGAATAGACAGAATTTAAATATTTAACTAATAATTATAAGTCATCAGTTTAAAAGAATTCATTCAAATATAGTCGGTAGGTGAGCTGCTGAGGTCAAGAAGATTTTTAGATGAAAAATAAAAACCCAACAAATGGATGTTAGAGCAAGTTTAATAAGGCTGACTGTGCTAGCTATAAGGGAATCCATGTCAGCATAGTCCTATGTGGAGGGGAGAGAAAAGGAGAGAGAGAGCCAAGCCGACTCTCATGCAAGAGTCAGGCTATAGCACAGGAAAAGATGCATTATCCATGCATGTACCCATAGAACTAATTGCTATACTCATGCATGTATTAAATTATCAATATCCATGTATGTATTAAATGATTGAGGGCTCTTGTGGAGACAACTTATAGCTAGCTTATTGTATGAGTTGACTGCATCATTATCTATTGATGACATAGAAATGTATTGGAGGTAGCAGTTATCTGTACTATTAAACTTGCTCTTAGGCAAATAAAATGAGAGGAGTCGTTAGGCGAAGTGGGGCCCACAAGATGGGGTTGGTGACCACGCGGTTGGTGAGGGAGGAGGAGGGCTTTCGCCTTCCGCCCAGCGGGGAGAGAGGGGGAGAGAGAGAGAGAGCGAGTCAGCCACGGAGCAGCGTCTGGCTGTGCGGTCGTCACGTGCACGCGAATTACTTTTCGCACGCGGCCCGCGCGTAGCCCCCCGCACCAGCACAGCACCCCGTCCGCACCCGACGCTGGCTCGCTCGCGCGGCCTCCGCTGATTCCTATAAATGGCGGCGCTCGGGGCCATTCGCATCCACCTCTTGTTTTTACCTCCCCTCTCCTCTCCTCTCCTCGTCTCCCTCCCGAATAAAAGCGGCGGCGGCGGCGGCGCAAGGTGAGAGCTCCCTCCTCTCCCGTCTGCCTGTATTACCACCTCTTCTTCTCGGTTGCTTGCTTGGATCGGCTCGTGTTGGATTTGGTCGCGCTCGCATATATAGGTCCGTGCGCGGGGGATTCTCGCCGTGGTTCTCTCTCTCTCTGTGTGTGTGTGTGTGTGTCGCGCGCGCGTGCGTGCGTGTGTGTGTGTTTGGCCGTGTTTGGTGAAGGAAGGGGGGCAAAAGAGAGGGCTGATGGTGATTCCTCTCGGTTCTAGTTCTTGGTTGCAGCAAAGGGAAAAAAGTTTGAAATATTCTTGCTTCGTTTTGGTAATCAAGGCTTTGTTTAGATTTAATTTAATTTAAAATTACCAATCGTCTTGCTGTAAATTAGATCAAATATTTTCTTTTAGATCTACCAATCGGTCGGCGTAGTTTTACTATGCATTCTGGTTGATATTTTTTTTATTCTAATCCTGGACCTGTGTTTTTTTGCGTCCGCAGAGGTAGATAGGTGGAGTATCACCGACCGCTAAGGATCGAGGAAGAAATGGCGGCCGAGACGTTCCTCTTCACCTCCGAGTCCGTGAATGAGGGTCACCCGGACAAGCTCTGCGACCAGGTCTCCGACGCCGTCCTCGACGCCTGCCTGGCCCAGGACCCCGACAGCAAGGTGGCCTGCGAGACCTGCACCAAGACCAACATGGTCATGGTCTTCGGCGAGATCACCACCAAGGCCACCGTCGACTACGAGAAGATCGTACGCGACACCTGCCGCAACATCGGCTTCACCTCCGACGACGTCGGCCTCGACGCCGACCGCTGCAAGGTGCTCGTCAACATCGAGCAGCAGTCCCCCGACATCGCCCAGGGCGTGCACGGCCACTTCACCAAGCGCCCCGAGGAGATCGGCGCCGGCGACCAGGGCCACATGTTCGGCTACGCCACCGACGAGACCCCCGAGCTCATGCCCCTCAGCCACGTCCTCGCCACCAAGCTCGGCGCCCGCCTCACCGAGGTCCGCAAGGACGGCACCTGCGCCTGGCTCAGGCCCGACGGCAAGACCCAGGTCACCGTCGAGTACCTCGACGAGGGCGGCGCCATGGTCCCCGTCCGCGTGCACACCGTCCTCATCTCCACCCAGCACGACGAGACCGTCACCAACGACGAGATCGCCGCCGACCTCAAGGAGCACGTCATCAAGCCGGTGATCCCCGAGAAGTACCTCGACGAGAAGACCATCTTCCACCTGAACCCCTCTGGCCGCTTCGTCATCGGTGGCCCTCACGGTGACGCCGGTCTGACCGGCCGCAAGATCATCATTGACACCTACGGTGGCTGGGGAGCCCACGGTGGCGGTGCCTTCTCCGGCAAGGACCCGACCAAGGTCGACCGCAGTGGCGCCTACATTGTCAGGCAGGCCGCCAAGAGCATCGTCGCCAGTGGCCTCGCGCGCCGCTGCCTCGTGCAGGTCTCTTACGCCATTGGTGTGCCTGAGCCCCTGTCCGTCTTCGTCAACTCCTACGGCACCGGCAAGATCCCTGACAAGGAGATCCTCAAGATTGTGAAGGAGAACTTCGACTTCAGGCCCGGGATGATCTCCATCAACCTCGACTTGAAGAAAGGCGGCAACAGGTTCATCAAGACCGCCGCCTACGGCCACTTTGGCCGCGAGGACGCCGACTTCACCTGGGAGGTGGTGAAGCTCCTCAAGTTTGACAAGCCATCCGCTTAAGAAGACGACATGACATGAGGAGTCTCTCTCGCTATCTACCTCTTGCTGCATTGCTGCTGCTGCTGCTCCTGGATGTGCGTCTTCGATCAGTGACTGGTTGCTCCTTAGAACGAACAAGGATTCGACAATCGCCGCCGCACGCTACGCCGGCGCCTAGCGATTGGTATTTTGGTGTGGCAGCCAGAATTACGTGCGTGCTGAGTACTTTTACTCGTCGGGTCTTTGGGGTATTCATTTTTCATTTTTTGAGTCTGCTGAAACTGCAAGAGATTTGTGGTTTGCTCTATCGGTCGTTCTGTTATTCCTTAGGCTTTGTGTAACCGCATTCGTAATACTCGTGTTTTCTTTGAATGTCGAAGAAACATATGTGATACTAGTACTCTCTTCTCCCCAATATTCTCGCTCCTTCGAGCAGTGTACGTTCTAAACGGCCTCATCTTTCTTTTTTGGTTTTAGTTTGTTTAAATCAAAATCCACTTCAAACGTGTCGTTTTTTAATTTCAATTTTTTTAACTTTTTTGGTTTGATTTTTCTTTTTTCATTCCATTGTTCGTAGGTATATAACTGTGTTTTTATTTCTATTATTTTTCTCTATTTTTCTTTAATTAAATGGTCTAGAAAGAACTAATTTGTTTCAATTAGCATCTTTGTTTCTGCAATTGGTAACCGCATTTACTGAGATGACAGCCCGTTCGACCAACCGGAACATTTGGACTGATTCGAGCGGAATTCACCCAAACATTTCGTTCAGTATTATTTATGATCCTATGAATCCTCTTCCACAGTGTGTGTCTCGATCATGAGCATTCGTCCTGTTAGGTAGGAGGAATCAGACTATCAGTGAACCGACGGGCTTCTTTGCAAGTTGCACACTCGATCGTTAGGGGCACGTGGCTTCTAGTTACCGCCCGTGGTGATGGCCCTTGCCCATGGCGAAACGGTAGGCTATGGGCACTGTTATTTTGGTTTTTGATGGTTTTTAATCATTTTTTGAGTTTGAAATTATATATGTTATATATATTGGTGTATTTATCATTTATTATCATATTATATGGGAGTGCCTAGGCATCATCCGAATGTTTTCTTCCTAACTATCATTCAAATTTGTGACCTTTGGATTAGAGATCAAAGAATCCCTTATTTTTTAAGGGAGAAAATTTTCCAAGGAAAGGGATAGAATTCAAGGGGAGAAAGAAAATTCATGTCATTAGCTCTCTAATCTAAGTGTCCTAAATTTAGATAATAGTTAGAAAGAAAATATCTAGATAATATTTAACAAAATCCTAAAAAATATAGATAAAATTTATCGACCGTAATTAAGAGTTACCAATCACAACAGAAAATAACAGCGCCTTCTCGTACGAAGGAGAGCAGCAGCAAGCACTCCATGTGAAGACAGTGGCAGGTGAACAACCGGGCATGGTGCGCGCATCCGTCCAGCATGTCAAGCCTACCTTCCGCAGAGCGACGGTACAATCCTTCTGATCTTGTCGGTGATCCAACAACGGAGTGCCACGCGTCCTCCTCCTGTTTACAAATCCGTAAATACCTTTCTATCCCGCCGAGCTCATGGTTTTACGAATGCATCTGGGGATGGGGATTCGGTCGGACTTGCGGCGGTTCTACCTGCTTATACAAGTATACAAGCAGTATCCAAGCTAGAATAAAATTATAGGTGAGTTCTAAGTACTAAGCTAAACTAAGATAGCAATTCGAATTCTTGCGTGAATACAATATAAGTAAAACACAAAAAAAGCTAAACGTAGTGAAGCAGACACAGAATTAACCCAAGCCCTAGGTTGGGCCAACTCTGTTTTTTTTATAATTTTTCATAAATTTTATGTGGGCCTTGGTTGCTAGGTCTCGGGCTACAGTCTAGATAGCCCGAGGCCTGGTTCCGCCATAGTGAAGGTACCTGATCAGTCCAAAGATTAAAGTTCTCAGCCTTCCGCCTCCCACTACTCCACTCGGCGTTTCTACAATTAGGTCTAAGATGACACCAATCAAGATCTAGAGCATACAACCTAGCACAACAAATACAATCCAGCTGACACAAACATAGCCCAAGGCATTCGGCCAGCCAAGCCAATTTACAAAGGGGAGATAGTAGGCAAAGACCACACAACACGCGCATTGCATTGCCCAAGTCACCTACGTCTCGTTCTATCTCACCATCTGTCCCACCTCGCGTGAAAGTAAAATTCACCCTCTTGCTTGATCGCAGGCTTGTTGTCACCGATTGTCGGAGCCTGGAGGCCTAGGTTGCAACCTGCCGACTGCCGCGTCTCCTAGTTGTCATCACCTATCAATCATCTCGTCGAGCACTTGGCGACATGAATTAAGTCTTAAATTGACACAGGGTATTGCTAAATTTTTCTTGATTCTTTCGATTTTTTAAGTAAATGGATTGAATTTATGAGTTATAATTTGAATGATATGGTTGTTGGTTGGTTTTTGTCAAATTGTAGAGTTCGAAATTAGCAGTTTAATTTTGGTTTTTGGAAATTGAAATACCCACCAACTTCATTGCAAATCGGAGGTAAAATTATACATGTAATTATGAGGGTGTTCTTTTGTGTTGCGACTGATGAGTTTTGCCTGCGCTTTTCAATACGACAGCGGATAATAGAGATGTCAACGCAGATGACGCACATGGTTTTGTGCTCGTGAAACTATTTAGAGAATCCACTTTAAGAGGTTGTACCGTTTTGACGTTTGGCTTTTTGACTTTCAGAAAAGCAAGATCTAAAAAACAAAAAGAGCACATGTTATATGTAACACCCCCGTTTCCGGGAGTATTATGAAACCCTCGCAGCTGCCCAGGACTGTTCAACTGCGAGTACATTCATTGAGTGTATAACATTGCCAACACAAGCTTAAGCGCAAAAGCGAACTTTATTACAATATAAAGGCTAAAAGCCAAGTATTACAGCAGGCCAACGGCCTTTAGTTACATTACAGCAAAAGATGCCACAGGCACGCCTGAGCGGAGAACGACCCTAATTTCACGCTTCATCGACCTCGTACAGAATCGTCCCTTCGTCTTCTCTCGCATCCTCAATAATTAGTTGGTTCTGTTTATGTTTTTAGCAAGCATGAGTACTACCACTTGTACTCAACAAGTCACACGGAGCTTAATAATAATTTCATGCATGGTATACCAAGAAAAGGGGATCAAGTCTATTATTTTATGTGGATGCAGTTTTGGTTGGAACTATTTGGAAACCTTTAAAATGTACTTCATTAAAGTAAATGGGGGGGGGGTTTCAAGCTTGATCACCATTAATCAACATTACCAAACCATTCCAAATCTACTTATGCCTTGATACTGGATTCACCCACTAAACACAGCTTCGTTTACCGGAAGCACGGCGTATTCGAATACCATTTGTCATGACTTTGCAAAGCTGTCCTGCTTTACCCACAAGATCCCTTAACTCCCGCGATAGAGTTAAGACAACAAGGATGTTCACTGCTCAATTCTTTGTGTAGACTCCGCCCAGTAGGTGTTTAATCTCAACAAGCTCGGATGACCCCACGGATCTCGTCCGACTCATCGCAGCCCTACAGTTGTATGGTTAACCACCTCCCATACGAACTCACCCTCTGTCTCCCCCTTTCCAGTTGCAGAGGTTCAATTGAAGTTGAGCAGTTACTAAGCCAGGTTTGACTAAGCCAGATTTGACCAAGTCAACGCTTGTGGTTGGGCGGATACTATGTCCGTTACTCAGCATAAGGGTCTAGTCCTTACATTTTTAGCTGAGGCGTCAACCACACACGAACCCAAATTCAGTACACACTGTACTGCCACCAATCCACAACCAGCCTCCACCCTAGGATAAGGTCTTCGGATCGATCTCTGCGATCCTCACTTATTCTAGTTCCCACTTTCCAAAACTCTAAGCCAATACCAAACCTTAACAGTATAAAGATTCAATGTGATTCTAAGCCACCATGTTATTAATAATCTTATATTTTATGTTACTAGGTCTTGTCAAGGTGAATGTGGCTATCAAGTTAAACTGGGCTTTTTGGGTGGTAGGACATAACTAATATCATGTCATTCTAAGCATTTGATGTACATAAAATAACAGTGCGCAAATAACATAATGAAAATACGGTAAATAAATAACTTAGGGAAATGTAGGATCAACATGTTCAAAAATATGTGTGACTTGCCTTGCGGAACTTCGATTTCGATTATTTCGCATTTTTCAGTGGGCCAGGTCTGGACTTGAGCTTTTCCCTCCTGCTCTTGCGAAATCTCGTCTTCGTAAACTAACGCAAAACAAATACAACAAATTAATTCCATGCTCGAAGGATTGAGCTAGGAATAAAGAAAATAAAGGAATAAAGAAAACCCGAAAAACTCCATTAAAAAGAGGATATTGGGTTCTAGGAGGGCTATATGGGGAAATGGGCCTTGGATTTGGGTTGGCGGGCTCGAAACGGATCCGGGGAGTATAAATATGTATTTTGGGCTTTGGGTCGGTTACTGTTCATTGGGCTCGGTAGCACTGTTCATCGGACTCGAGTCCGACGCGGTGAATTGACTCGGCGCAACCGCAACGCTTCGGTCTGGTCGGCTGCAACGGGCGCGGGGCGATCAGGTTCGGTTCAACCGCATCGCGGGGGTGGCTCGGGTCGGGCGCGTTCGGTGCGGACGGTGCGGGCGACGGGGTTCGGTCCAACCGCAACGCGAGGCGGCTCGGTCGGAGCGGTCGGCGCCACTGTGCTTCTTCTTCCTCCGCTCGCGCGCGCGCAGGGAACAGGGGAGGAGGGCGGTGGCTGCTGGCGGCGGTGGGGAGTTTTGCGACGGCAACCAAGGACATGGACGGGTTCGTGATGATATGGGGATCCCATTTTTGGTGGTTGGGGGCCCGGCGGATGCGGCGTTCGCCGGCGGTGAGCTCTCACCTTGCGCGGCCATTTTTGACAACGCAAGCTCACAGGGGGGTTTCTAGGCAATTTGGTGGGTCCTTGAGCTTCACTGGGAGTTAGGTAGGCTCGGGGAATGGTTGGCCGAAGCTCGGGCGGCCTGAGCTGGGCCAGCCACAGTGGCCGGTTTTGGTTGCGGGGAGGCTCATGGTGCCGGGGAAGGAGAGGGGTCAAGGAGCTAGGGCAAGGTTTTGGGGAGGTTCTGGGGAGCTTAGGGACGCTACTGAAGGAAGGAATTGGGGAGTGGACGGCCGGAGATGGGAAATTGCGCTAGGGCGCGAATTTGGGGATTTTTCGGATTACCGGCGTTGGGAGGGAAGGGGGACGCTCGGGGGTGGCTGGTGAGCTTCAGGGGCGCTGGTGGGTCTTAATGGAGAGTTCGACCGGGCTTAAATAAGCGGGAGAGGCGGTTGGCACCGAGGAGGGCGGGGGAAAATATCCGGCGGCGGTGAGCTGGAGCTCGGGAAGGCTCGGCCGGCTTGGGCGTCACTCTACGGCTGTCGGGGGCTCGGGGGTCAGCAGTGTACGGGGCGGCTGCAGCTGTGAGAGGTAGGGGCGAGAAAACAGCAGAGGTGGGCAGCGGCGGAGGCGAAACAGGGCACGGGAGCGGCGGGAGCGCTCGGCGACGCCTGACACCGGGGCAGGCGCATTTAAGCCGGGGGTACGGCTGCTGACAGGCGGACAGAGGCTGGCAGGGACGAGCGGGCGCGCGAGGGCGCGAGAAGGAGTGGCGGTGGCAAAAATCAGAGGCGGCGGTGATTTTTCGGCCGGTGAACAGTGTCGCGCGAAAAATCCCGTTTCCCACCGTGATCACGCCGTGATGAAGAGGGTTAAGGGGCTGGGATGCTTTGAGATTAGTGTGGATTAGATTGGGGAGGCTAGAGAAATCCAACTCAAACGCAAACTCAAATCCAATTTGATTTTTGCAAATTTTCGGTTTGTTTCAACCTTCCCTCCTTAAAAAGAATCTCGACCCCGAGATTCACCCAGGTTAAAGAATGGGTGCAAAATAAAACTTGTTACAGTTCTAATTCCTTTCCATAGATCTTGTTTTACTCAGGGTAATCTTCCAGTAGTGACTGTTAATTGAGCTCCCGTCAGTACTTTGTCCCCTTCTGGTTATCTGGGCTCTCAAAATTTTATGAAGATATTTTCAAAGTACATATATGACTTGTGCTCCTTGGTTTAAGATAATCTCATCTGGAAACTTATGTAATAGCATGACCATGGTCAGACAGAGTTCTGTTAAATTTATCTCTGTGGTAGGTTTGTTTGCCTTGTAGTGTTGGTACCAATCAACCAATCCATGATTACTCATAATCTCATATACTTTTTATGTCTTTGGGAGTCTGTAACGTAGATCTATACCAATATCCATTGATTCCTCTTCTCCATTCAAAGACTAGTTATGACTGTGGTAACCTGTCCTTCATTTTCTAGCAAATGTTATAAGTATTATACTCTGAGATTTCCCTCTTTATATTACCTCATGAAAATTCTTTCTTCAGCCCTGGATTTATCTTTATTCTATCAAACCGTCTAGAGAGCTATGAAGTGTGAGTTTCCTTTTATGATTGCGTCCCTGAATTTCCTCTTCATTCAATATTAGGAGTGACCGTGAGATCCCCAGGTTTCTGGCTTATTCCCTAGTGGATTCTGTTGAATTTATTTGTCGTAGTAGAGATAATACTTAGTGACCATACCAAGACATTTGCTTTCATTGACTATCCAACTCACGGTCCCTGATTATTTATAACCATCTTCATTGTCGGGAATTTAATCTCAGCTGACCAATGTATGTGCTATGGCTACTAATTCTAGGCCATAAGTAGTGAACTTCTCTTCAGGTGTCGGCATCTTAATGCACAAGTTATAATCCTTCCATCTTGTATTAGCATACATCTTAGTCCTTGTCTCTGAGGCGTGACTGCAGGGTTGAAAATCTCTATTAAGGGATATTAGAACTGGAGCTATAATCTTTATCTTCTAAGAACTCTTCTTGTTACACTCGAGCTTATACATGCTCCCTTTTCTTTCTCTCTTTTACTGTACCTGTATATCATCCTTGTATATACCACATCATTCATGTCTTGTATCTTCATATAAACTTTCCTGGTTTATTTACCGTAACCTTTGCAGGTATTTTATACACCGACATTCCCATGTAATTTCCCCTTAGTATCTCTTGAGACGGTTCTGATTTATTTGTTCTAATGTCCATACTCCCATTGTAATATTCTGATTTCCTATTCAAACTGAATTGGTTCTTCCATCCTTTACGCAGTCTTTTAAATATTGCCATACTTCTCTTACATAAAGTTGGAAAGTAAGTTCACAGCGAATTGCGATGCAAACTTCTTTATTCCTTATATCACTGTACAGATAGCTCACGGATAACTCACGGGTACATTCGATACCTTAAGAGACTACTTGCTTACACAAACGTACTTGCTTATACAAAAGTATGACATAACACTCATTTCATATTCCACTCTTAACCAACAGTGTTGTCTTAACTTTCTGACTGCCTCCTTTACCGCTTCTTCTTAGTTACTTTTTTAGGGTGCATTTGTCTCCTTTTCCACTCGAGCTTTTTTGGGGTGGCGTCCTTCTTCCTCTGTTGGCAGTTGATAAGATGTTGATGTCTGTTCCTTAGCTTGTATCCACGCCACTTCCTTAGGTAGGGATTCCCATGGGCATTGGGAGCGAATATGTCCTTTCTGGTTACAGTGAAAACAAGTCTTGAGTGTCACAGTCACAAGATTGTTTTGCTTGATAATCTTCACGTATCCTGATATTCTTTCCTCTATCCGGAGAGCTTGATTGACTAGAGTCCGTAAATCTGGAAATTCCATAGTCATAATGTAGCACTTTATCTTTGGTTGTAAACCTTGTATGAAATATGCCACCTTTCTTGCTTCGTCATTGATATCCTCTTGGGCATATTGTGACAGATGATGGAATTGCTGCAAATACTCCATAACGGGCCTGTCTTCTTGTCGGAGATTAAGAAAGTCCTGATATTTTTCTGTGACGACTTTGGGAGGCATATAAGTCTTGCGAAATCGAGTCACGAACTCTGCCCATGTAATATCATTCTTGTTCGGATATATCCATTGGATAGAGTTCCACCAATTGCTAGCTGGTTCTGATAATTGGTAGGCGGCGAAAAGAACTTTTTCTTTGTCCGTACATCCGATGGTCTCTAGTCTCCTCTCGATGCTCTGTAACCAGTTATCAGCACTCAAAGGTTCCGTTGCCGAAGAAAATTCCGGTGGTCGAGTCTTCATGAAAGTTGTAAACTTGAGTGCAGTCGCACTTGACATTGATACTAGTTCTTCTGGCGACGTTTTTGTAATGGTCTGTTCCAACACCCTTGCTTGTTGTTCTAGTATTCTGACTTGCCCTTGTTTGATTTCAATCCGGGTCTTCTCCATGATGGATACAACTTCGTTTATGTCAGATAAGGCTTCTGTCATGGTGGATAGGGCTTTCGACAAGGTGGATAACCTGTTCTGATTTTCATTGTCCATCTGTTGCACCATCAAAGCTTTAGTTTGCTCAGTGATAATTCCTTTGACAGTAATCGAATCTTAGGAATCAATCCTGTAACATTTTTGGGCTTAGCAGAGAGAGTGAGACGAAAACGAGGGAAGAGCAAGAAAGAGGTAGGAAGGAGAATGAAGAAAGATTAAATGATGTTTCTGATTGCTTTTGTAGGACACCTCTTGAAAATCTTCTTGCTCACTTACGAGGGTAATCCCATATCTATTAGCCTTCAACCTTCGTAAGCTAATTTATTCTCATACTACTCTTGTACATGGGCTTAAAATCCAGGGCCCTTTTTAATTTAATTTCTACTTCACACTAGGTCACATTACATTCTAGTTATGACCTCATTTTTTTTTCAATAACCTCAAACAAATATAATCATTCATTTGATCCACCGAAGACATAATTCCTATTGCATTCTCCTAACTTTATTAATCATATCATGGTTATCCAAATTCAACAAAAATTCCAACTTCAACCATGACTATAAATCCAATATCAAACCTGTTATAATCCAATATCCTTATTTTAAACCCACTGATATCATTTGTATTTATATTTCCTAAAAATCCAATTATTTTTTTATTATCAACTCATATTCTCAGTTGGCTTAATTAATAATCAACTAAGCTTCTTGCTATCTCCTTCTCATTTCATTCATCATTTGTAAAATCCACCAAGGATAATATCATTAATCAGATTTATAATCCAATAATCATTATCATCAATATCCACCAAGAATATTATCATTGATTAGGCCTAAAATCCAATAATTATCATTACCACATTTCTTTTTTTTCGATCCAACAACTTCTATCACTTTATCCATTCAGACTTTTCCAAACATAATTCTGCCAATATCTTCGATTATCATCGTCTCATATTTTAATCCCTTATGGGTTATCTACTCCTTTCTCTAAACTCCATGGCTATAATTCACCCTATTTGTTGCAATCGGAAGTTTGCATTTAATTCCTTCTAAGATTTTGCCTGATAGGTAAGGAGAGATCAGAACAGAGTAGGTAAGAATTAAAGACGAAATGGGATAGGAGCAGAGTTTTTAACATACTCTCTACTTAAAACCAGAAATTTAGTTTTGCACAAATTGCTTATATAGCAGCCTACAGGCTAAAAGTGCAAGTCGGCTATTAATACAAACAGAAATTTTCGTCTATTTAAATGGTTTTACCCTTTGCATCAAGGATATCAAACGGGTATTATTTGCTAACCACTCGAGCAGCGACCTTATAACTTTTCAGAAGGAAAAGTTTTTGGTTAGAGTATTTATACTACTCCTTTTTAGCATCATTTTTAATGTTTCTTAAGCTAGGGTTAGCCTTGGTTTCATTTGGTCAGCATGAAGTTAGTCTAAACATCTACTCGCATTTTAAGCTTTTGACAAAACCCAAAAGGAAAGCTTTTGCTTTTTGTCTAGGGGGGGTGAGATAGAAATAGGAAAGGTGAGACAGCAATAATACTTATGGTTTTCAAAATTCTTTTGTATTTGAAATTATGGTTTTGTGAAATCATAATCTTATCGTAACCAAACCTACACTTAGGGTCATCCTACGGTCAAGCAAGCGGGCTCTGATACCACTCTGTAACACCCCCGTTTCCGGGAGTATTATGAAACCCTCGCAGCTGCCCAGGACTGTTCAACCGCGAGTACATTCATTGAGTGTATAACATTGCCAACACAAGCTTAAGCGCAAAAGCGAACTTTATTACAATATAAAGGCTAAAAGCCAAGTATTACAGCAGGCCAACGGCCTTTAGTTACATTACAGCAAAAGATGCCACAGGCACGCCTGAGCGGAGAACGACCCTAATTTCACGCTTCATCGACCTCGTACAGAATCGTCCCTTCGTCTTCTCTCGCATCCTCAATAATTAGTTGGTTCTGTTTATGTTTTTAGCAAGCATGAGTACTACCACTTGTACTCAACAAGTCACACGGAGCTTAATAATAATTTCATGCATGGTATACCAAGAAAAGGGGATCAAGTCTATTATTTTATGTGGATGCAGTTTTGGTTGGAACTATTTGGAAACCTTTAAAATGTACTTCATTAAAGTAAATGGGGGGGGGGGTTTCAAGCTTGATCACCATTAATCAACATTACCAAACCATTCCAAATCTACTTATGCCTTGATACTGGATTCACCCACTAAACACAGTTTCGTTTACCGGAAGCACGGCGTATTCGAATACCATTTGTCATGACTTTGCAAAGCTGCCCTGCTTTACCCACAAGATCCCTTAACTCCCGCGATAGAGTTAAGACAACAAGGATGTTCACTGCTCAATTTTTTGTGTAGACTCCGCCCAGTAGGTGTTTAATCTCAACAAGCTCGGATGACCCCACGGATCTCGTCCGACTCATCGCAGCCCTACAGTTGTATGGTTAACCACCTCCCATACGAACTCACCCTCTGTCTCCCCCTTTCCAGTTGCAGAGGTTCAATTGAAGTTGAGCAGTTACTAAGCCAGGTTTGACTAAGCCAGATTTGACCAAGTCAACGCTTGTGGTTGGGCGGATACTATGTCCGTTACTCAGCATAAGGGTCTAGTCCTTACATTTTTAGCTGAGGCGTCAACCACACACGAACCCAAATTCAGTACACACTGTACTGCCACCAATCCACAACCAGCCTCCACCCTAGGATAAGGTCTTCGGATCGATCTCTGCGATCCTCACTTATTCTAGTTCCCACTTTCCAAAACTCTAAGCCAATACCAAACCTTAACAGTATAAAGATTCAATGTGATTCTAAGCCACCATGTTATTAATAATCTTATATTTTATGTTACTAGGTCTTGTCAAGGTGAATGTGGCTATCAAGTTAAACTGGGCTTTTTGGGTGGTAGGACATAACTAATATCATGTCATTCTAAGCATTTGATGTACATAAAATAACAGTGCGCAAATAACATAATGAAAATACGGTAAATAAATAACTTAGGGAAATGTAGGATCAACATGTTCAAAAATATGTGTGACTTGCCTTGCGGAACTTCGATTTCGATTATTTCGCATTTTTCAGTGGGCCAGGTCTGGACTTGAGCTTTTCCCTCCTGCTCTTGCGAAATCTCGTCTTCGTAAACTAACGCAAAACAAATACAACAAATTAATTCCATGCTCGAAGGATTGAGCTAGGAATAAAGAAAATAAAGGAATAAAGAAAACCCGAAAAACTCCATTAAAAAGAGGATATTGGGTTCTAGGAGGGCTATATGGGGAAATGGGCCTTGGATTTGGGTTGGCGGGCTCGAAACGGATCCGGGGAGTATAAATATGTATTTTGGGCTTTGGGTCGGTTACTGTTCATTGGGCTCGGTAGCACTGTTCATCGGACTCGAGTCCGACGCGGCGAATTGACTCGGCGCAACCGCAACGCTTCGGTCTGGTCGGCTGCAACGGGCGCGGGGCGATCAGGTTCGGTTCAACCGCATCGCGGGGGTGGCTCGGGTCGGGCGCGTTCGGTGCGGACGGTGCGGGCGACGGGGTTCGGTCCAACCGCAACGCGAGGCGGCTCGGTCGGAGCGGTCGGCGCCACTGTGCTTCTTCTTCCTCCGCTCGCGCGCGCGCAGGGAACAGGGGAGGAGGGCGGTGGCTGCTGGCGGCGGTGGGGAGTTTTGCGACGGCAACCAAGGACATGGACGGGTTCGTGATGATATGGGGATCCCATTTTTGGTGGTTGGGGGCCCGGCGGATGCGGCGTTCGCCGGCGGTGAGCTCTCACCTTGCGCGGCCATTTTTGACAACGCAAGCTCACAGGGGGGTTTCTAGGCAATTTGGTGGGTCCTTGAGCTTCACTGGGAGTTAGGTAGGCTCGGGGAATGGTTGGCCGAAGCTCGGGCGGCCTGAGCTGGGCCAGCCACAGTGGCCGGTTTTGGTTGCGGGGAGGCTCATGGTGCCGGGGAAGGAGAGGGGTCAAGGAGCTAGGGCAAGGTTTTGGGGAGGTTCTGGGGAGCTTAGGGACGCTACTGAAGGAAGGAATTAGGGAGTGGACGGCCGGAGATGGGAAATTGCGCTAGGGCGCGAATTTGGGGATTTTTCGGATTACCGGCGTTGGGAGGGAAGGGGGACGCTCGGGGGTGGCTGGTGAGCTTCAGGGGCGCTGGTGGGTCTTAATGGAGAGTTCGACCGGGCTTAAATAAGCGGGAGAGGCGGTTGGCACCGAGGAGGGCGGGGGAAAATATCCGGCGGCGGTGAGCTGGAGCTCGGGAAGGCTCGGCCGGCTTGGGCGTCACTCTACGGCTGTCGGGGGCTCGGGGGTCAGCAGTGTACGGGGCGGCTGCAGCTGTGAGAGGAAGGGGCGAGAAAACAGCAGAGGTGGGCAGCGGCGGAGGCGAAACAGGGCACGGGAGCGGCGGGAGCGCTCGGCGACGCCTGACACCGGGGCAGGCGCATTTAAGGCGGGGGTACGGCTGCTGACAGGCGGACAGAGGCTGGCAGGGACGAGCGGGCGCGCGAGGGCGCGAGAAGGAGTGGCGGTGGCAAAAATCAGAGGCGGCGGTGATTTTTCGGCCGGTGAACAGTGTCGCGCGAAAAATCCCGTTTCCCACCGTGATCACGCCGTGATGAAGAGGGTTAAGGGGCTGGGATGCTTTGAGATTAGTGTGGATTAGATTGGGGAGGCTAGAGAAATCCAACTCAAAGGCAAACTCAAATCCAATTTGATTTTTGCAAATTTTCGGTTTGTTTCATTATATATACGGTGAAGTGATGAATCCTGATCATTTTCGTTTTGATTTCACCACTGCACACCTTATGGCAGGCCGCATTGGGTTTTGGGGGGGGGGGGGGGGGGGCATTCAGGGCCCCCGCGAGGTCACGCGATGTTCGGGCGAGGCTGCACGATGCTCCTGGTGGTGGAGATGCACGATGGAAGGCTACGGCGACGCTGCACTGAGGGCCAGACAGAGAACATGGTGGTTCGGCGCGGGCGGAGGGTAGGCTCGAGCGCACCCGAAGCCCACCTGGTGGATTCGCGTTCTGTATACAAGTGCACGAGCGTAGTTAAAGATTCCTAGTCGATCTTTGGTCAGCTGCTTGTATGATCACTGAACCTTTTGCTTGTTAAATTATGCCAATCCGTTCTGTGCTTGACACAAGTCGGACCACTGAACATACATGCGCAGCCTAACTAAAAATCATTTGCTAAACGTGAGATTAGGCCTAGCTCAGATAATTAAGTAGTGTTTGGTCCAAATAGTCAGCTCTGCCATGAGGAAGGCGAGGTACAACGAGGGGATTTGAGCGTCGGCGACGCGTCTGGCCCTGAGGCCGACATGGCGGGCGGTGGTGACGGCGTGTTGATTCCATCGAGCTGTGGCGGCCATCACCAACCCCACAATCACTCGGTCCGTCACCTGCAGTTGTAGCAGGTCCATGTCCAACAGCTCAACCTCATCATTACCATGGACATTTTTCCTTGCCAAAATGCAAACATAATTTTCATGCATGCAAGATCAAGGATGGTCTACTTCTAAAGGGAATGTCTGACCCGATCCTTAAATCCCTCGCATGATTTTCAGGTGATGTGTGTGTGGTGAGGAATAGGACGGTTCCCAGCAATTCTGGTGACGGCCGGAAGGGTACGTGTTGCTGTACCACCAAGGTTTCTGGGTAATTGATAGCTGTCTCAAGGGAAATTCATTGAGAACACTCCCTCCGACTCCTGTTATAAGAGCATCTCCAAGAGATGCTCTTTCTCACCCCCTATCTTAAAATATTGGGTATGAAAATTAAAAACAAGCTCCAACAGATACTCTAAAACACACCCAATAATTTTGGTACTCTAAAATTGAGGTGGATCACCATCAAATATACAGTGCCTAGATAGTAATTTTAGGGATCCAAGTTTAGAGGAGCTGCTGAAGGAGGGGAAAGATTTAGAGGATAATTTTTTTAGAAAGACTCCCAATATGAGATTTTAGAGGACAAAATATTGAGCCTCTCTTGGAGATGCTCTAAGTCCTTATTATTAAGAAACGTCGTCACATAATACAAATCTATTGTGGAAACTAAATATATAGTTATTATAATATTTTTATCATATACTTATAATTTAATGTTTTAAAAAAATAAGTAAGTAGTTATAGTATGCTCTTTAATAAAGGTATGTATGATATAATGATATTATTTTTTAAAAAAATTTAATGTCTCATTGTCTGTGCGTATAGTAAGTTTTGGACTTATATTGCAGGACAAAGAGAGTATCAAGCAAGATTGAATAAACACAGAGATGGAGGGAAATATGGAGAAGAAAGAAACGGAATTTTCATCCAGAAAACCACTAAGGAAATCGGCCGGTTTCTGGCTATCGGCTGAGGTCCAATAAATTTACAAAATGGATTTGCTATTTTTATGTGGCCCGAAAATTAATTTAGTCTATGTCAATTTTTATGGCTATCAGATTTATATAGATATTGATGTATCATATGATTGGATATTGATCTCATGGATAAAAAATGTGAATTATACTTAAGAAAATTTCAGCCAGCACCATACAAATAGACAACCCTTTGCAAAATATAATTTCGTATCCTGGGTGAGATCACTCCAGTTGGAGTATAGCATCATTTTTTAAAAAGAAAATCACACTTTGTCGGTAGAGGAACTGAACTAAATTTCACTACTGAAATAAAATCTCTATCAAAAATAACTTTAGAAAAAAAGAGACATGATTATTTTTAGGTGATGTGGGTGACGTGAGGGATAGGCGGGTTCCCAGAAGTACTGCTGAGGGCCGGGTGTTACTGTACAACCTAGGTTTAGGTGTATTTTCATGCATGGCGTGTTAGAAAAAGCTTGGAGAATATCTAGCTCCCTTGAAGTGCTTACATGTTTTACACGTGATGTTAGCAAGATAATCCCGATTATACTGAAAATATTTTCAGAAGAAACATATTCTTTTTAAGACTGTCCAAATGAAATGTTTATCGGTAAATAAATTTAGAAAAACGACAAAAAGGCTAATACTCTACTTCTTAGTAGTAAATTGGGCCGTTCTTTTAGACTGTAGTTTATAGTTTATGGCTGTGGTTTAGAACTTTTGACCCTAATACGAGCGCTCATATAAACGAATCAAAAGTTGATAAACTATTTCTAACAGGATATCTAGATAAGCTGTTTAAAATGATGGCAAAAAAGTCGTCTGTTAGTTTATTTAAGAAAAATTATAAATTATAAGTTCAAAAAAGAAACCATGTCGGTAGAGGAACTGAACTCCCTGATCAACTCGGCTTCGGCTTCTGACTTATTTTTCACTATTCATAAGTTTCGTCTTTTTCTGAACTTTTGACTTTTTGTTGAGCTTTGCCGGTTCTTTTTTTCCCGTATTTGTTTGTATTATACGTAATGTGCTAACATATTTTTTTTATTTTTAAATTTTTTTAAATTTAATTATACTAAATAAGCCTCTGTCAGCTACAGTGCTTTTTTCAGTCAGCTACAGTGTTTTTAGCTATAAATCACGAGCTTTTCAGCCGAACCGATCACCACCTAAATTTCACAGGATGACGTGCTGTCTTTCCTTCGCGGAGTATCATCTTTGTCCATACCATAAATCATGTGCTACTTAAACACGTTTTCCTCTTAAATATTTCTTCAGTGATGCAGACAGCAGAGGATGCCAACCAGGCGCGGAGACGGGGCGAGCAGGGCCTGTCCCTTTCCCTTTATTTCTATTTCTCTTTATTAGTTATTAAGTATTTTAATAATTATCTTGTAAAGTATTTATTTAACCTCCTCATAAGTGAGTAAAGTTCGCTTTTGATTAAATTATTGACACCTATAACTTTGATAGGCATAGAGCCAAATTTAAATTAACAGAAGTGTACTTTTTTATTGTTATGTTATATTTTTATATGATTGTTACTTTTTTTATAAAAAAATTTATTAGGGCATCTGTAGTGTATGAAAAGAGGAGGTCTTAAGTCACCTTAAGGTCAACCTTATACATTACAGGGGTGACCTTAAGCAGACCCTAAGCAAAAAAAGCTTAAGGCTGGTCCTCAAGCTAAAGACCTGGCCATAAGCATTAAAATACAATTTTTCTTTATCTGCCATGTGGGACCGTCTTAAGCCCCCTTGGGTTATATACACTATAGAGTTGGTCTTAAGGTTTAGATGGGACCCACCTTAAGACCCTTTGGGTTATATACACTACAGATGCCCTTATCTATTTAGCTACTTTATGTTTAAATTCTGGCTCCGTCCACAATGCCAATCACCAGTCAGTCAGACACTCAGCTTTGACTAGAACGTGTACGCGCTACAGGCAGGAAGATGCTTACACCACTATTATCTGAACACGTCGAGCATTGACATGTGAAGCACTAACCAAGTGATGGTTGCCACGAAGGAGGAGAAAAAAAAGAGGAAGGAAGGAGAGGCAAAAGCTGAGCTGAACTCTTTCTGCATGCGCTGCTACTGGGAAGGTTGGGTTGGTCGCACCACTCCTAGTTTCGCCTCGTTCAGGTTGAACTGAACCACCCAGCCACATACTGCACAAGGGTCAACACGAGAGAGGAGGCAGGCATGCATGGCTAGCTGGAGCGAGTCGTTTGACTGCAAGTCTGCAACTCCACTCGATCGCCAGATGGTTCCTCTTTCTTCTTCTCCTGCTCTGGAAAAACTTGAAACGAGGAAAACTACGGAGGAAGGCTACAGGAGAGTTTCGCATCACTGTGACGTATCGGCTGCAGCCAGCGGCGGATCTGGAACCTTGTACCATGGTCGGTCAAATGAATAACGATATATATATATATGGGAGCATATCTAGTGCTAAAACCTTATTCAGTGCTAAGGTGTTAAAGCTCATCAGATCCGTCTGATCTGGCCCGTGCGGCTCAGATCAAGGAGGGTGGGAGGCCCCAACTCACTTAATCCATTTTTCACAAAACCCCCGTACAGATTTTTATTTTTATGAATGAACCCCTCATCCACTCCTCTCTCGCCTCCCTCCCCGGCGGCGCCGCTCCCGCTCCCTTCGCCTCCCTCCCCGGCGCCGCTCCATCTCCCTCTCCCTCTCGCCTCCCTCCCCGGCGGCGCCGCTCCATCTCCCTCTCGCCTCCATCTGCGGTTGCAGCGCTACCACCAACGCACCGCCGTCGCCCGTTCTTGGCTGCCACTAGATCCAGCTAGGGTTTGGGCCGTCGGCGCCACCTCCCTCCTCGGTCACCGGCGCCGCCCCCCAGTGCCTCCAACCCGGCCTCCTCCCCGCGCGTCGACGCCCTCCGAGGCGGCCTCCTCCCCGAGCTTCTTCCCCAAGCGCCGCCGCCCTCCGACCTGGTCTGCTCCTCGAGACTCGCCGCCCTCCCGACTTGGTCTTCTCCCCGAGCGCCGCCCTCCCACCCGGTGTGCTCCCCGAGCGTCGACGACCTCCGAGCTGGCTTCCTCCCCGAGCCCCGCCGCCGCCCTCTGACCTGGTCTGCTCCCCGAGCGCCAACGCCGTCCGAGCCGACCTCCTTCCCGAGCGCCACCACCCCCAAAATCAAACTTCTGTAGTGTTACTCCAATTTTTGTGGTGGATAAAACATGTATGTGAAAGGGATGTGTACTGAGATTCTGATTGCATAATTGAATTTGTTGAATTAATTTGCGATTGATCAATTCCCTGAGCTTGAAATTGTTTTGATTATTCAAGATTGATCAGTGAAATTCTAAGAAACCTGAGAATGCTTTGGTGCGAAACCTGAGCATGCTTTGGTTCGGCTGTGAAAGCCTGAGACAAACTCAATTCTTGTGAATGATTTGTTTGTGTGTGAAAGCTTGCAACCTGAGAATGATTTGTTTGTGTGTGAAAGCCTTAGACATTTTTGTGAGGTTTTAGAAACTCAATTCTTGTGACATTCTTGTCCAGTTGTCCAGGCAAATGAAAATGAGAAGTACTTTTGTGTTCTAATTTCTAAAGATATGGCAGTGGAGCTTTACAAATTTTGCTCATTTGTTGTGATCTAACTGCAGGTTTTAGAAACTGTTCAGACTTATTTGATCAGAGGAAGCTGTGCAGATCCATCAACATCCCGTACTGATGTCTTTTAAAAATGTTGACCTTGAAAATGTTGTGGCAAATGAAAAGTGATGTCTTTTGTTACTGCACTTACTTCACACACATTTGAGCACAAGTTCATGTTTCCAAATTTAGGATGTTCCCACACTTGATTTCAGTTTACACTTTCGATGTGAGAAAATAAATTTATTATTACCAAGTCTTTCATAATGAAAAATCACATTCTTGGAGCAAATAAGAAGAAAAGAAAAGGACTTAGCCCTGCCACTGTAATATCCTATTTATAAACCGGCAAACATGAGAGAATGAATCCTCCAACTGAGGACTTAATCACATCCCATTTTGCAAACCTGTAATGTTCTTCTTTGGTATTCTGAACTAACAATGAGGTTGGTTGCTACTTCATAACATGAATTCTTTGCAGTAAACTAAATGTCTTCATTAAGTAACATTTGAATCTCTCTTAAATTGACTTGAACATCACAACCAACTTGAAGCTCAAGGAAACATCTGCATCTTATTCACAGTGAGGACAGGCCAGGAGAGTCAGTAAGGTTGATCAGGTATTCATTTCCATCTCTCTCACCCTTGTAACTCTGACATTACAATGACACACACAAATCTGACATTCTTTACAATGACACACAAATCTGACATTTTTTTGATAGCAATCACACCTGAATTCTAGAACAAGCAGCCAAACGTTCCATTCTAGAAATTTGCAATCCAAAACCACCAGCAGAAATTGGCATTCCAGAACATTGCATTCCACAACAACAATTAACCATACATTCCGGAAATTTGCAATCCAAAACAACCAGCTGAAATTGGCATTCTTCCAGAGCAAGCTTACAATCTCTATTCCGGAATTTTCACTGACCAATGTTAACAATTGCAATCAAACATTCTACATTGAACTATCCACGAAGCCATAATACCACCATTGTCGCCGTTGCCGCTAGGGGTGAAAACGGGCCGGGTATTTCCCGCCCGCCCGCCCGCCCGTATTAAAGCGGGTCAAATTCGGGTCGTAAATTCGGGTACCCGAAAACTTATACGGGTATCGGATCCGAATACGGGTATTTTTTGGCGGATACGGTATCGGGTTTGGGAGGTCGGTATCCGACGGATACGGATTATCCAGTACAAAATTCGGATATTACCCGGTAAACTATCCGGATATTACCCGGGTAGGTATTAGCATGCAGCAGCAGGGAGGAGGGGGGAGGAGGAGGAGGCGCGGCGCAGCAGTTCGGCGTGCAGACGCCGCCCGAGATGCCGTCATTCTCGCAGGCCGGCGGAGCCGGACAGCGGATCTCGCTGGCGGAGGCGCCGTCGCCCATCAGCAGCCGGCCGCCGGCGCAGCAGTTCGACGAGCTTGTCGCCGGCGGCGGCGCGGGGGGCTTCGACTCCGAGGGGCTGGCTGCGGGGGCGGTCGGCGAGGAGGGCGTGAGCGACGGCACGGCGGGCAGCCGGTGACCGCGGCAGGAGACGCTGGCGCTGCTCAAGATCCGGTCGGACATGGACGCCGCCTTCCGGGACGCCACCCTCAAGGGCCCACTCTGGAAGGAGGTCTCCAGGTAAAATCCAAAGCCACGAGCACCCCCACCCCAGAATTACCACACCGCACGCCGGCGCCACCGTCCCGAAGCCGCGAAATGTCGCCACGGCGGAATTCTCGTCTGCGAAATGCTGCATGAAATCTCGGCGGCCTCCGGAACCGGCTGGTGTGATTTGGTTAGCCTCAGTTAATTAATCACCAGCTAAAAAACACTTCTTTTTCTATTTTTTTCCTTAACCCTCCATCACGACTCACGAGCACAGTGACTTTTTCATTTTAAAAAAATACGGGTATCGCTCTCCTTCCCCACTTTTTTTCCAGAATTTTTTTCCCCATAAGCTTCAAATCCGGATGCATCAATCCCAAGCTTTCTGTTTGGCCTCTGAATTTTGCAGCATACTTGCACAAGGCAAGATGGAATTTTTATTCCCGCTTTCTTTTTCCCCTGTGCATTCTTCTTAGGATTTGCTATACTAGATAGTGCTGCATGTATGTGCGTATGGATATGCCTTTCTTGTTTCTGTTCCATGGGTGCCCAAACCAAGTAAAATTCTACATGCATGCAACTTTTGTCTGAGGGTTTACAGTTACATGTGTATGTCTGTGCAAACATGTGTGCAATTGTGGTGGTGGTAGTACAGTACGCCATTGACGAGGTTTTTGGTGATGATGGTGGTTGGTTGGGTGCAATCAAGTATAAAATGGTTGTTGCATTGACTTGATATCCGAATAAGTATTCGTGACCGATAGTATCTGTATCCGTTTTGGTACGTATTTGTTCTATATTTGTGCCCGACATTATCCGTATTTGTATTCGTATTCAATACTATCCGTATTCGACCCGATTCCGATTAGAAAATATGGGTTAGGATATGGGAAGGGTGAGATCCAACCGTATCCGACCCGATTTCACCCCTAGTTGCCGCAGCCACCTACAACAAACCCTAGATGGATTTGGGGATGCACGGTTGCAGGGAATCGGGGAGGTGGACGAAGGAAGATCGAGGCGGCGCTCGGGGAGAAGACTAGGTCGGAGGGCGGCGGGTCTCGAGGAGCAGACCAGGTCGGAGGGCGGCGGCGCTTGGGGAAGAAGCTCGGGGAGGAGGCCGCCTCGGAGGGCGTCGACGCGTGGGGAGGAGGCCGGGTTGGAGGCACCGGGGGCGGCGCCGGTGACCGGGGAGGGAGGTGGCGCCGACGGGCCAAACCCTAGCTGGATCTAGTGGCAGCCAAGAACGGGCGACGGCGGTGCGTTGGTGGTAGCGCTGCAACCGCGGATGGAGGCGAGAGGGAGATGGAGCGGCGCCGCCGGGGAGGGAGGCGAGAGGGAGATGGAGCGGCGCCGCCGGGGAGGGAGGCGAGAGGGAGGGGGAGCGGCGCTGGATTGATCTGAGGGGAGGGAAGCGAGAGAGGAGTGGATGAGGGGTTCATTCATAAAAATAAAAATCTGTACGGGGGTTTTGTGAAAAATGGATTAAGTGAGTTGGGAGCCTTCCACCCTCCTTGATCTGAGCCGCACGGGCCAGATCGGACGGATCTGGTGAGCTTTAACACTTTAGCACTGAATAAGGCATTAGCACTAGATATGCTCCCTATATATATATATATATATATATATATATATATATATATATATATATATATATATATATATATATATATATATATATATATATATATATATATATATATATATTCTTGACAGATCGGTTATTTGTTTAGAATCATAGTGTTAGGGGCCATAGGCGGATCTACTATAGTTCAAGGGTGTTCACCTAAACACCTAAAATTTTTTATAAAATACCAGATATATTAGATATATATACTATTAGTTATGTTAAAACTATATTTTATGCCTGCAAATAAATTCAGCTCGTACTCCCCGTATCTCACACGCAGCCTGTTAGAAATAATCTTAACTTAGAGTTTAAGACGTAGTAGAGTCCGTCTCCGTGTGTAACTTAAGTTGAAGTTGTCTCCAACTTGAAGTCCGAATACGTATGCTAGTAGGAGATTATTAGCCTATATATTGAGAAAGCTTGTAACCAATTTTATAAAAGAAGCAAGAAAGAGGGGGAGCAAATAAGAGAATAGAGAAATTCAGAAATTCTCCTGTGTTCTCTTAGATTATTTGCAATGTATGCATTTTCTCCTAGATCAAAGTTTTAACAAGTGGTATCAGAGCAATGGCGAGAACCGAGTTGCTGGAAAAATCGTCTCGGTGATTCCGTTTTCAGCGCGTCTCACGCGGCGCTCCTGAGGCGCATGTCGCTTATCTTCGCGCAGTTCTCTCGGAAAAAGACGTGCGTGCACGTCCTTCCATTCCCCCGGTCCAAGAGCCACTTCAAAGTAGTTCGAGATCTTGATCCGTGTTTAAGATCATGTCGCGTTCTCTGGGAAGTGGTGTCACCGGTGACGAGGCATCATCCAGTATGATGGCGAAGAAGAGTTCCGTTGTCTCGCTGCATTATCCGATGCTCATAATGAGCAATTATGCAGCCTAAGCAATCAAGATGAAAAAAACATTTCTTGCTAAAGCGCTCAGCGATGATGAATCAACTGTGTTCTGATGATGAGTTGAGTCAGGGACATTGAGAAGATGTGTCACCATCCAAACTCAAGTAAGGTGAAAAAAATGAAACGTTGAGAAGCTGTGTCACCGTTCTGTGTCAAGTATGAGTTTAGTAAGTCGTAGTTGAGACCGATTACCTAAATGTTTTAGAATCTTTGCATCTGGATGGACCCGATCTTTGATCGATTTGCATGTACTCGAAATCTCCGGCACCAAAAGCAGAACCTCTCAATCACCAATGCCTTTGAGTAGACGTGCTCCGGTCTGCTCTCCCTGTTGATACTGTTGGTGATGATCTAGTGGACGACTTGGTGTGCGATCAAGTCAACAGAGGGATGCTGTCTCGCCACGCGCAACTCTACTTGGAATAAGAACAAGTCAAAAAAAATGCCCAGAAAAACATGCCACTGGTGCCGACCAACTTTTTGCGGAATAGATTTGATCTTTTATTTCTAAATATGTTATGTGGCTATAAAGTGCCCTCACGGCACCACTCAAACCCTAACACAAAAGCTTTCTCTCCAAAACCGTCTCAGAGCCACAGCTAAACACTTAGCCTCTCTTTCCTTTTATATGCTAGAGCCCCCAAACCGTGTCCCTATCAAACACGGACACTAAACTCTATTTGTTCCGAAAATCAAGAGACCTGAAACTCTTACAAACACAAGTTTTTCGTAATCTCTGAGCCTTCTTAGTTATGGACTCCTTCCATAATTTTTTCAACTCAGCACGTGACGAAGCCTTCATGACCGCATCTCTCTTAGCTTCTTCACACATCATCGACCTTTGATCTCTATGTGCTCTAGCGTGAGCCCGACCACATCATGACATTCTCGACCATCTGGACCTCATATTTCTCCTTCCTAGTACCAGTCCTCCTTGTTACCGATTATGATCGTCTCTACGCTCACCTGCACATGTAAATACCAAAGAACATTTTTCGGCATAAGTTCTATCCAACTTGATTGACATTGGTCCACACAAACCATACCTTTAACCATCAACAAATATGAACCAGATCATCCACGATCTCAATTTCCACACTCTCCAAACATCTACTCCAAACCACTTAGAAAAGCCGGTCTGACTGTCATGCCTAGCCGGTCATACCGCTAGCCTAACACACATGAGTACTGGAAGATTACGAGCACCGATCACAAAATCTTCGACAACCAATCGCGAAGCCTACAATTACCGATCGCAAAGTCTACAGTTACCAATCACCGACCAGGCATTGTAGCATCAACTATCGATCATCGACTACCGATCAGATACTGTAGCTATCGACTACCGATCACTGATCGCAGTTGACACTTCCGACTACCGACCGTGGTCAAAGTCTACCGATCAAACAGCCCAACATAAAGCTGTGACTATCGACCGGTTCATTGTAGCTCACGACTGATCCATTGTTGCTTACGACCGGTTCATTGTTGCATAGATCACCGACCAAGTACTAAAGCTATGACCAATGACTGGTTCACTATAGCTCCGACTGGTTCACTGTAGTTCTGACTGGTTCGATCATTCGTGATCGTTCTGACGTGATCGTTAGGCCGTGTTTGACCTACCGTGGTAGTTCTCCCGTGGTCGACATACCGTGGTCGTTCGGTTGTGGTCAACATGCCGTGGTCGTTTTACCGTGTTTGACCTATTGTGGTCGTAAACTCGCAGACAGTAATTCCAAATTTTCAAAAGCGTATCAACCGAAACTTTCACAAATGTAAATTTTAATGCAACCCAAATATCAATTATTCTTCATCACTAAATTTACATCCTATCCACATGGTCTAACACCGTCAATCCACAGGTATTCTGATTTATCTGGACTACAATTGCACGAAGGCCGAAAATGGATGCACATATCGAGCATGCGATCCGTGGCTCATTCTGATTAGGAATTGCGTCATTGGCCTAAATTCCTGAACAAATACGTTCACTCACTGTTCAGTTGCGCTACTATGCTGTCGATCGGTAGTGATCCCAATGGTGCCGATGACTCCAAACGCTCAAACATATCGTAATCGAAATGATCGTCCTCGCTGGTATCAGGTGACTGCTCAAACCGATTCTCTTGGGGCCCAACTGTGCCTGCTTCAGACTCATCTTCCATGAATTCAGCATTTAGCACATCAGGATTCCCCTCTCCATTGGACACAAGCAAGGCCGGAAATGAATGCTCAACAGCCTGAGATGTAACACTGAACTCCTCGACCCTCGCAAGAAGGGAATCAGGTGTAAGTGCATTGAATTCATCGTCATCCAGCAGCAACGCTACAGATGAGTCCACTGCACGCTTCCATAGTTTGAACATTCTAGGTCTCAATAGTTCCCTTATTGCCACATTATCGCTGGAATCAGTGGCCTCATCTGCATCAAACAACAGATTGTCTTGTTATGTTCAGCCAGAGAGTACAAAGGTCTTGAGAAAAATGTCAAAAGTTAGTAAGGGATCTTATTCAAGTGCAGAACAAAAGGCGTGATGTTTTCCATGTAACACATGGACACCTGAGTGTGTGAAGTTGAATAAACAGCAAAATGTACGAAATATAAGCAGCTGATAACACTTGCCGAAAGGGATGCAAAATGCAAACAGGAAAGAATAATCGATCGCAACATTTTCTATTAAAAATGAGAATGAATTTTAAAGCAATGAGACCAAGATTACGTTGTTTCCAGTTGACCTTGTATTGATGTACTCATAAGTCATAACTGCTCCAAAATTTACTCCTGCCTTATTTGTGATAATCATTGTAAGTTACAGCTACACACCTGAACTGCTCACATCAGATGACACCGCCAGATTATTCTTATGAACTTTTGGAATGAGAGTCAGAGGCTTCGAATATCTGGACTTCCATTCTTTGCCTCTGTACATTAGTATCTGCTCATTGTCAAATGACAAAAGAACACAAGGAACAAGATCCTGCATACATAGAAGCACAGAATTTATGAGGGGGTAAGAAAGTATATACAGGATCACTTCCATTATCTGAATGACATGAAAACAGAACAGACGTGTGGAAATGAATACCCTTAGTTTTGCTCCTATCTTTTTGTAGTCGCTTGGATTCAACCCCTCACAGTCAATCTTCACCAGGTCATTTCCCTCGAAAGCATTTCGAACATCCTTTACAAGATTGATATATATTCCATTTTTTGCTGCAAGATAAAGGAATAACAAATGAGATGCATCAACAGTTTTTTTTGTTTGCTTGCTTCTTTTATCATCAGTAAATTTACATTAAAAAAATGTGTTTATTGCCATGCTCCCTTGATCCCTTCAATACGGAGTAAGAAGCACATAGCATCTACAATCCAATTTACATGCCAGTAACTTTTATAGAGGCATGTTCCCTTCAACATACAGCGGAAGGTAGAATACAAATCATAGCATTAGCCACATGTCTATTATCCGAGGCATATGGTGGTGTTGGTGTGGTCATTTGTGATCACCATGGGTTGTTCCTTACTAGAGCAGCTCATTTTTTGCCCACTGTAGCTCATCCAAGAGTTGTCCAAGTTATTGGCTTGTAGAAGGGCTCTTGGGTTTGCGTGGGAACTGGAGCTATCTTGAGTTGTCTTAGAAACGGATTGCCTGTCAGTTTGCCAGAAACTTCAAGACAGAAGCCTGGATCGCTCGGTCTATGGTCCAGTTGTAGAAGAGATTAAGCAGAGTCTGCATCATTTGCAAGAGCACAGGGTGGTGTTCGTCAGGCGAGCGGCTAATGAAATTGCTCACTTATTTGCTAAAGCTAGCTGCAAGTTTAAGTTAGTTTCTTCTTGGTTCAATGTTCCTCCTTTTGTTTTACGCTCTTTGCAATCAGATTGTACTGGTGTTGGACAATTGAGTTGAATATGCTAAGCATTTCTTAAAAAAAAAGAATCATAGCATTAGCCACATGTCTATTATCTGACGTGCTAGGCATAAAATCTTGCAAAAAAAATTCAAAGCAAAACAAAATGAGGAACCATGAGCCGACGGACATCCTTGACAATTAGCTCTGGACTCGTGAAATTTAGTTAGGATTGAAACTTAATGTATTAAATGGTTTAGAACAGGGTTCAGGTTCCAGCCTAAAACCAGACAGTTTCCAACACATGGTCCTGTACCGCTTTGTGTGTATAATTGGAATTGGTGCCTATTTTGCACTATTTCCAACGAAGTATGTGCATTAGTGCTTTTTTAATATGCTGCAAACATGTCAATTTGAAAAAACACATGGAAAAAAAACAAACCAAAATGGAGCCGGTCGGGAAAAAACTGGAAAGCGGTTGGTTTCAGAACCAGCCAGGTTCCAGGATTGACCCCAGTTCTAAAAACCTTAATATTGGTGTGTAAATCTTCAGCCTAACCCATAAAACCATACCTAATTTGCAAATTGGCAGCAGATTCTGCCCTCTGCTCCTCATTTCATCTGCTTCTTCTTTTGTAAGCCCTTCTGGAGCTTGCTGGATGAGTTTTGGATACACAGGAGTGGCTGGCTTCCATAGCATTAGTGGATAACGAGGACGGGTGCGTGGGTCATAATTTCTTCCACGATATAAAAAAACAACGCCACCTACTCGGTGAATGACCTTTCCGCCTGATTTTTCCTGGAATAGCAGATGTTATATGTCTGAGAGTGCAGCTCAATAAAGCCCAGATTCTTGTGTTGCAAAAATGTGCAAGCATGCATATATGACAATGGAGGTCTTATTCCACGAGCTGCTAACAAACACAGAAGCCTAACAATAAAGAAATAGACAAGTCCTCTCCTGAGTCATGAACTCATAACTGGAGTGAAGAAAATATGTAATTCTATTTTATGAAGATTCCCAGAGAGTGGAATCAATACATGCACATGAGTACAACTGCATACTTATATACGTTATAAAGATAGATACCTCAAGGTGATAACAAAGATTGTTCATATCAACAGTCGGTACTCCTCGGCATCTTACTTTGCAGATTTCCTGGCGCCTCCAATGACAATGTATCATTTCCAACATGTTGTGGGTCAATCCATCCCTTCCTAGAGGAAATTAATCAGCCAATGCAAAGTGCATACTTAGCTCTACGCTCCAACAGCAAAGTTTAGCTCTGCATAAGATTATTAAGGAAAATGTCGATGTGTGCTATGCTTCAAGTGTCATAATGTTTTCACAATACCTCAAATGAAATGAACTTATCAGTGGTTGCCAAAGCAAGTTTTAACTATGTCAAGTTCCACCACCTTCCATTTGGAGTATTTCTAGAAGCTTTTGTCAAGGGCGTGGGCCTTAGACCCAGCCGGTTCATTATTAGGAAGTAGCACGTTAGATATTAGTTTTCTTTTGTTAGAGATATGATATTAGTTTTTATATTTATTAAAGATATGATTGAGATTAGATTCTACCTGTTAGGGGAGCCCATCTATATAAAGAGTTGCTGTATGCTATCGGAACCAAGCAAAGAAATAACAAAGTCATTCTCATCTATAGTCTACTCTATCCCTCTGCGCCAATGCCGCCCGGCCATCTTCTCGTAGTGTTTACCCTCTATGAACTAAGATTCATGACAACTTGGTATCAGAGCAGTTGATCCCTTCTTACGACTTCTGCTACTATGGTTCCTGCTGCCGAGTCATTGGCCATGATAAGTGCTAACACCATCAAGATGGCTAACATCGACAAGAAGATGACGGACATCTTCCTCAACATGCATACCATCTTGGAGAAGATCGTGAATCAGAAGAAAGTGCAACAAGAGACGGCAGCAGCGCTGTTTCCAGTAGCTGCCACGGAGATAAAGAGCCAGGCACATCATCATCCACTGCTAGATCCCGATGACCACGCCGCTAGACAAGCTCTGCGCGCATCGCCGATGTTTCTGCCGTGTCTTCTCCCTCCTTCACCGCCCTAGCACCGCCTCCTTCTCCCTCATCCCCGCCCGCGCCGACAAGATCTCCGCCACCGCCGTCCTCTTCTTTGGGCAGCCGCCGCCACAGGGGTTCTCACCATTGCTGGATCCCACCGGGATCGGACCCAACTCGTGCGCGTCGTCTCCCTCGGACCTAGTCTTGCCCCGCTCGGTGCTTGTCGCCATCGCCGTTCATCGTCGACAAATCCAGGCTCATCGGTGCTGGATCTGGGCTCTACTGGCCGAATTCGGCCATCTCCTCATCAGGCCGGTTGTCGCCGCCACTACACCTCTTCGGGTCACCGACCTCCGCCACATCCTCCCCTCCACCGGCGAGAAGCTCGAGCCGCACGAGTTCGACGAGTGGATTTGTGAGGTCGACGTTGCCCCCAACGGCACCATCAGCTACGACGACTTCATCCGCCATCTCAACCGTCCGCTTGCCCGCCTCCGCGTCTCCCTCTCCGGCATAGAGTTGGTCTTCTCTGAGCCCCATTCCAAGCGCCTCCGTCGCGAGATCCTCCACGACGTCATCCTTGAGCCTTCCCTAGCCGGGGCTCTCGTCGCCTTTGCCGCCGCCGTCGGGACTCTCTATCTTACTCGCTCGTAAGGCCACCGCCTCCCGATCTGCTCTGGAGCCGGTCACCGTCGGTGCTCTACGCTTGCTATAGCTACCACAGGGCTCTCCGACCGCTGCTGCTCCGCCGACCTCGAAGTAGACCCCTGCCGCCTGCGGGGTCGTTGCTCCGACCGACAAGTTGTCGGAGTCAAGCTGTCGGAGCCAGAAACTTGTTGGGCATCGACCACGTTGAAGCTTCGATCTCCGTAGTCGTAACTCGTTTATGACCACGCTGTGGTTTACGACTATGTTCATCGTTTCGACCACTCGATTGTTTCGGCCACATTCAAAAAGAGAGAGAAAAGGAGAAAAAGAAAAATTATTCTTTTGCAGGCGTTGATTAGCTGAAAGCACTACAGTTCGTCGACGAGGAACTGCAACCATAGCCACCACCTAGCAGCTCGAGGACGAATTGCATGTCCGGGAGGAGGTGTAATGTCATGGGCGTGGGCCTTGGGCCCAACCGGTTCATTATTAGGAAGTAGCAATTTAGAGACTAGTTCCCTTTTGTTAGAGATATGGTATTAGTTTTTATATTTGTTAGAGATATAATTGAGATTAGATTCTATCTTTTAAGAGGAGCCCATCTATATAAGGAGGCTGCCGCATGCTATTGGAACCAAGTAAAGAAATAACAAAGTCATTCTCATTCTATAGCCTCCTCGCTACCTCTGTGCCGACGCCACCTGACCATCCTGTCGGTGGTGTTTACCCTCTGTGAACTAAGGTTCATGACAGCTTTCTTATCGAATTTGTTACACAGATTCCTATCTGAATAACAATCTTGATTCTTAATGTGCAAGCAACAATAACACACTACAAGTTCCTGTCCTTTGAAAAATAATGGAAGGTGGGTTTCCTACCTTCTATATAATAAGATTTATATGAGATACACAAGCAAAAGGCCAAAGCGAGGTGAACACAATCCTTTCCCTGCCCAGCTCTTGCATCATTCTTTTTCTACATTACAGGGCTGTAATATGCCATCCACAGCATTCAACTAATCTCAAGATGGAACCCTGGATGTTTTTGTATGCAGCACCATATTTCACTAAGATTAGCTTTTGTATACAATACAGCAGGGACTACCCTAACATCAACATCTGTGGCTCCAAAGAACTTCTTTTCCTGCTTAACCATATCTTCCGCAGCACAGCAGCAATTAGTGTCATTTACACGTTTGAGGCTGACATCTCGATTGTTAGCACATCAGGTTTCCCTCCCCTGATTTCGTTGCTCCTCAGTGCATCCAATAAATAGTGGGCACTAGGAGTTAGATGAACTCATCATTAATTAAAAGTGCTTTGATGGACAAAGTTGAAATAGGATGCTTCTACATGTGTCACTGGGTGCAAGTGCAACACATGCCAGAGAAATAATAATGAACATCTGCCAAGTCCTGGTATGCTGAAACCTCTCAAGTCCCTGAGTAATCCGTGTCCATATATATTTTGGATGAGTTAGGGTCATGACATGATATGTTCTATATCATTAGCTCACTCTTTCCACACAATTCTGGTCTTTACCAAATTAAGTTAATAAGCTGCATGGCATGTCAAATTGCCCATGGCAATTGAGATAGGACCCTTAAAATGCTCTGTGACAAGAAAAGTATTGACACGGAAAACTATTCAGGGTGCATACATTTCTTGAGTTTGAAGAAGTGGTTGCCCCAGGTTACTTTTGGCCGATAGAAGATAGACCATATTTCTTTCCTAAAAAATTGCAGTGTAGTAGCTTATTACCAATGTTGAGCTGCCGATTGTGCGAGATGTGGGGCTTGACGAGCGCGCGGACCTCGGCGGGGGTGAGCGGCTCCCCGAGAACCTCCTCCCGACTTCTACCATCGCCAGGGTTCACCCTGGCAAGGTCCCGCTGCCTCCTCCCCCTCACCTCCATCATGATCCCGTGCGCGCTCACCGTCCGCGGCGGCTCCTGTCCAAGCGGCGCGTGCAGCCGCACGCCCCTCCGCCGCGCCTTCTCCTCCTTGGTCAGAAGCGGCGCCTTGCCCGTCCACGGCCGCGGCATGGTCGGCGGCGCGAAGGGCAGGAACGCGGGCTCCCGGATGGCGAGCGGCGTGGCGCGGGGCGCCTCGGAGTAGCTGAACTGGAAGTCGAAGGGCGCGTCGGGAAGGCGGAAGGACAGGCCGGAGGGGCCTACGACGACGGCGCGCCCGGCGGCGGCGTCCGAGGGGTCGGCGGCGAGGAGGGCCTCGCCCTCGCCCGCGGCCGCGGCGGGGGGAACGGGCTTGCGGTAGGCGGTGCGGAGGTGGGGCGCGCGGAAGGCCGGGTTGGCGGTCGTTGTTCTTGGAGCCGGTGTGGCTTCTTGTTCTTGGGAAGGTTGTTCATGGTGGTTCTTGGGGTGGCGGCGGCGAGAGGGGAGAGGGAGGGAGCGGCGCTGGGGATTGTGGCGGTTGGGGAGGGGCGGGGGAGGAGACGAGAAGAGGTTGGCGCGGCCGGCGTGAGAGGGGACTGGCCGCTGCGGCGGCGGCGGCATGGCGGGAAGTGTTGGTGGAGGATATGGAAGGGAGAAGACGAGGAGGGAAGGGGATAACGAATAGATTTTTTTTCCCGCTGTGTGCTGCGCTGCTGTGGCCGTCGTAGTTTTTCTTTGGAAAAATTGCTCCCATGCCACACAGTTTAATGGCGTTTGTTAAAATGCCCCATGATGTCTCACTGACATGCGGGTCCAGGACCCGCATGTCAGTGAGATATCATGGGGCATTTTAACAAACGCCATTAAACTGTGTGGCATGGGAGCAAATTCCCCTTTTTCTTTGGGGGTAACGGTAGCTGCTTATAGCTTCGCGGAATAAATAAATAGACGGTATTTTCGTCGACGTTTTGAAACGATTTATCAATATTTATTTTATTTACATAATTACTTATACTAAAACAAAAAATTATAAGTCATAATAAAAAAACACACACAACGTCGAGCGTCCTATGGATCAGACGCCTCAGTCTCTGTCATCACTTTTGTATCTTCATCTATCCTCATGAGCGCATCTGCTAGGCTGTCTCCCTTCCTTCCTATTTATTTCTCCCTCCTCGTCCTCTAGCGAGCTAGAGCTCCGACGAGCCAGCGACGATCAGAAGATCTCTACTATAGATGAGCTCATCTCCTCCATGCATCTCTCTCCCTACTATCCCCAAAGTCTTCTCCCTCCTCCATATCATTCCTCTACCCAACTCACCCCTTCCTCCTAAAGCGAGTCAAAGCTCAGATCGCCACCATAGATGAACTCCTTTCCCGAGGAGGTGTTCAGGTGATGTGCTAGAGAAGTTAGAGCGTCAAATCTGTACAGTGATCGCGTAGGCGGGCGCCTAGGCGCTGGGCACAAGCCGAGCGCCATGACTCGGGCATAGTTGACGGCCTGGGCGCTCGGCCCACCTAGATGGTCAATGGCAGTCTCAAACGGACCTAGGTGGGCCGAGGTGGCAAAGGCGCAGTGGCGTTGGTCATCCTGAGGCGACCCTAAGGCGATGCTGGGCAAGCTGAGGCGGTGACAGACGTGTGGGCTTTGTGATGAAAAGGTAACCTTAACCTCTCCTCTGTCTCCTCGCACAAATCTGGTCTTACCTCATGCATTCGCGCCGCCGCTTCCTCTGTCATCTCCTCCTGGTCTCCCCATTCCCCGGCGGCCACTGCCTCCTGTGGGTCCTCCTAGACTGCCCATCCCCGCCGGTCGCCTCCTCCTATGGGTCCTCCTCGGCTCACCGTTCGTCTCCACCGCCTCCTTTGTCTCCTCCTCCTGGGCTCCCCGTCCCCGCCAGCCGCCTCCTCCTGTGGGTCCTCCTTGAGCTCCTTCTCGGCTTCCCATCCCTGCCGCCTTGTCAGGCTCACTCCTCCCTGGCTCGTCATCACCGTCGCACGCACCTCCAACCCTCCCCGTCATCGCGCCTCATCCAATCACGCCCGAGCCCCCAGGTAACACCGCCTCCTCTTCTCCTCTACGGCTGTAGGGACCCAGATTTTACAATCAAGATTCCTCTGTGATTCCACCACACTATTCTCTGGATCAGTAGATAGTGCTCACAGTTTATAGTTCTGAATATCAAATTACATATCATGCAGAAGCGTAAATATAATAGTAAACTTACTCATGGGCCGATTTGGCCAAAATCATTAAATTGCAGCAGCGGAAGAACGAAGCACGCAAATGGGACCTTCAGGACATGCCCACAGGCAGCCAACTGGAGGTTCGCGACCTAGCCTTTGTTGACTTCACCTTCTACTCCATCATAACCAAAAGTATTGCTGAAGCGTAGTGATCTGATTCCTGCTTCTGGATTTATTATGAGAGCGAATGTGAGCACACTAACCACCGTGCTCTGCGAGCCAATACATAGGATGCAAATAAATAGTATGCATGGCTTATCAAAGGAAAGGCTCGGGTTATTTTATTTGCCAAAAATCGCTTTTAGTAGCATTATTATTATTATTAAATCATAGTGTTATTAATTCTACCTAAACTCCACACGGTGATTGCCATAATTGATTTAATCCACCAAAGACACACTTTCCTTACTGATTGTTGTTTAAGACTCCAAACAGCGAGTGTCATCATTACTTAATCCACCGAATATTCTCTTTCCAAATTGATTGCTATCTAAGACTCCAAACTGTGAGTGACATCATTTAATTATTTCATCGATCATACACTTTCTATATTGATTGCTGTCTAAAACTCCCAAATAGTGGATAACATCAATTATGCAATCCACCAATCAATTGCTTCCTAAATCCCCAAACAGCGAGTATCATAATTTATATAATCCACTGATTAATTGCTGCCTAAAACTCCAAACAGCTAGTGACATCATTTATCTAATATCATTTAATTAATCCACCGAACACACACTTTCTATATTGAGTGCTGTCTAAAACTCCAAACAGCAAATATCATCAATTATACAATTCACCAATATCTTTTGTATTCCAAATTCCTAACAACCCATTCCTTTTTGCTATTGATCCACAACCACAATTTGCTCTTCTAATAATCAACCTTATTGTCCATTATCTATCTCTAACTAATTCACTATTATACCTCCACCAAAAATATCATTGATCAAGTCTACGATTCACTAGTATTCATCCACCAAGAATATCATTAATCAAGTTTACGATTCACTAGTATTCATCCACCAAGAATATCATTAATCAAGTTTACGATTCACTAGTATTCATCCACCAAGAATATCATTAATCAAGTTTACGATTCACTAGTATTCATCCAACAAGAATATCATTGATCAAATTTATACTCCAATAATTGATATCATACCTCCAAATTCCCAAAAATTCAATTCATCCATCCAGTAATTGATCAATTCCTATTCATCCCATTATCGCCAACATCTCCTAAGAATTTATATTAGTTATCAGTGTTATAATCCAGCAATTACCTTTGCACTCCCTAATTCTTCAAAATCATTTAAATCATCTACCTAGCCTATGTATTCATTTAAGATCCACCAATGTATTTATCCCAGAATCCACTCTATCGTGTCCTTTTTATGATCGACATGAATCCACCAATATCTTTATGTATTCATCACAAACATCTATCTCCTTTACTCACAACTCTATTTATTCCCCCTTGTGTTTTATTTTGCAAGGATAGAAGTGCCATTATTTGAAATATAATACATAGAAATTTCCTGAGACCTAGCAGTTTTGACCGAAGACATAATGTGTAAGGGGATGCAATAATAATAGTGATCCAGATTCCATCCACCGTTACATGGTCTCTGCACCATATGCTAGACCTTCAGCGTTATAGCCGCTTATATTACCACTGAGACGACACCCAGGACAACTCAAATCAGGGCTTTCCACTGCCCTTCCACTTTTTCATTCCCACCCACAAAGTTTTTGAAATAGAACTATATCTGGTTAAGTTCCCATGTCCACCCTTGACTGTGGGCACGGCTATTCGAATAGTTTTGACTCTGCAGAGTTTGCACACTTTACCCACAAAAGATAAATCTACTCGTTACCCTACATGATTCCTTAGCCATGCGGTTGAGTAGACTATCACAGGATTGTTACAATGCATAGTCCTACTGTGGTTATGCCCGCTAAGGTCTATCTTGCGTAGGATACGACCATCCCTCGGGAAGGGTCCCTCGTGAGCCATGACGGGCAAAGGCGGGGATGAGACCATCCATCCCTTTGCTCGTGGTCATACCTTCATGTAACCACCTTAGAGCCATACAAATTAATAAACCCTGCCTACACTTTGCCAGCTTATGGTTGTACTGTTTTACACTGGGAGGCCATCAGAGATTCAGTCCTTAGGGTTATCTGGGCGGTGCTACCACTAACCACTTTGTGCTTCCACTGCACCACACTCACACACACCCTCGATCCATCCGCCCAGATAAATAAGCAAGTTGGGGTTTTTGGGAACATAAACTAATCATACCAATATATACCAGTCATTACCACCATGACTGTCCAAACCAGTTTCTCACGATTAAAAATGACAATGATGTTTGGGGTATTTCAGCGCCCTCGAGTATCTGTGCAGTACTAAGCATGGCGTACAATTAGGGACTTAATTTTGAAAGGTTACTGTTATAATTTTGCTAGGGCGACAAGGTTCACACATTCAGATATTCCAAAGGAGGTGTAATATTATTCAAGGCAAACAATGGGTATATAATTAGAATATTAAATTAAACATGTATTTGCATATAAAATAACAGCATGCAATTTGATAATTTAAACCAAAGTAATTTACAGAAAATGTAGGATCAACATGATCAAAGTATTGACTCGCTTGGAGCGGTTTACAGCGGTCTTGAGCTCACACAAAGTTGTCTCATGCGATGATCTTTAATTCCTAGTCTTCATCGATCTCGGTCTCGCTTGATCCATAGAATCTTCAGGACTCCAATTTCTAATTACGGAATAAACGGCTGAATCCAAATAAAAGCAAATAACTCAAAAGATCCAAATAAATCCGAATAAACTTAATTTAGTGTTATTTTAAGTTAATGGGTAATTCATGTGATTTGAGGCAAGGCCATGTACCTCCATCTATCACTAGGTTAAGTGTAATTTGAATTAGGGTCTATTTATATGGGTCCTAGCTTGTTATATAAATTTATGTTTAGTATCGCTATTCATTTAAAACTAACATTAAATTTAATTAATGTCACTTTCATTATCTTGCATTTACTTTAGCTACCATTAGGATTGTCTTTATCCCTAATTTTAGTTTAAACTCAGTTATCGGGGCAAAGCTTGATATATAAGGTTATATTTCAATATTTGTTATTTTAGCAAAATCTACGGTTAAAATTTATTTAATGAAAGCATGTTGAATATTGGGCATAGATTTAATTATGATTAAGGGTATCTTTACTAAAGGTGGATATTTAACCAGAACCACTTTTCTTATTAATGCCCTTAATTAATATTTAGATGTTTAAATAATTATTTAATCTACCTTAATTATTCATATATGATAACTAATCTGTTATTAAATATTTAACATTCATATCTATTTTCTTATACTAATCAAATTTATTGGTTTCCCTTAGTTTATTTGGCAACATATTGTTAGTTTACATTTCTACTTGCATTTTAGTTCCATAACTAATTTTGGGCATTCGGACCTTTAGGAAATGTGCCATTTATCTATTTCGGGTGAGATGTTAGTCGAAGCCTAAGTTAGTATTTCACCCTCCTACTTATTTTGTGAACTAGCCAATTTAATCAACTATATGTAAATATTCCTATGTTCTGATGGCGGCGTTTTAATGTTAGGTCATAAATTATAATTAGGGGGAGATCTCTAATTTAAACTTTGCTTTTAATAGGTAAACGTATTATTCATTTTTCTTAATCTTAATCTTGAATGCATTTTTAATTAGGATTTTTAATTAACTTGGATTATACACTAAACCACATTTTATTAATGCCTTTAATTGATAATTAGATCCCAATCAAATATTTAAACCACATTAGTTGCTCATGCTGTAAATAATCAGATATAAAATGTTGAGTAACCTTATTTTACATACTAACTAAATTTATTATATTCCCTAGATTATTCCTTTTTTTCATAATCTTTACTAACTAGAATGAGGTTCAAAACTTGAAATAAAACAAAATGGAGAATGGGGTGGTCGGTGGGATCGAACCCGGGACCTGACAGCAAGGCTTAGGGCGTGCGCTCGGCTACCAAGTGGGCGAGCATGGAAGACTGATGGGAGAGGGGTAGTATTCCTCAAGAGGTGAGCTGTGGAAGGGGCTCAAAACAGAGCAATGCCGGCGGCGCTCGGGTTGGCTTCGCCGGCGGCGTTGGAGGGGGAGAAGAGGGGAACCGAGTTGCGCGGGAGCAGGAGGGAGCTCCGGGGAGTCTCACCTTGCCGTCATTCGCACCAGTGGGGGTTTGAGGCAGGCCGATGGCGCGGAGCGGGGTCGGGCGGCGATGGCGTGCGGTGCCGGCGACGTACCGGCGGTGGTAGCTCCGGTCGGCCATCGGAGGAGGTTCGGGACGCTAAGAGGGTGCTCCCTCCGCGATGAATCGGAGGATGGCCCACCGAGGAGGCGGCTGTGGGAAGAATGGCGGTGGCGGCGGCCGATTTCGGAGAAGAATAGGGGTAAAAGATGGGGAGAAAGAGGAGAAGGGGCGCGGGGCAAACAGGGGGAGAGCCGGGGCTTCTTATGGCCACCAAGGGGGCAGGGAAGCGCGGAGAACCGGGCGGCGGGATTGGACCGTGGGGCAATGCCGGCGCGGGGCTCAGTGGTGATGTGATCGGGCGAGCGGCGCTTGCAGAGCAGAGCAGTGAGGGGGAGGCAACACGCAAAGATTTGGGCAGGATTCGCGCAGGGGAGAAAAGGGGGAGTGAAGATGTGGAGGTAGCTCGGCCGCAGAGGAAGTAGAAGGGAGAAGAAAAAGAAAAGAAGAAGAAACAGATGCGCGGCGCGGGGAAGAAAAAAAAGAAGAAAGAGAGAGAGAGGGGGCGGCCCGGGCCCGCTGGCGGTGGGAGAAATCAGGAGGGAGGAAAAGAAAAGGAGTGCGTAGGTGTTGGGCCTTGCGGGCAATGAAAGGAAAGGGGAGGGAGAGAAAAAGAAGGAAAGGGGAAGAGAGAAAAGGGCTGGGCCCACATGGAAGTGACAGGATTTGATAAAACATAAAATGTTTAACCTTGGCTTTGAGATTTCAAATTTCTAATTTAATAATTTTTTTGTTTCTTATTTATGATCACTGATTTTTTTCATGACATTTAGATTTTAAGCCTCAATTTTTCAACTATTAAATGAGAGTTTCTATTACTACTATTATTTAGGGTATATGTGTGTGTGTGTGTGTGTGTGTATATATATACTTATTTCTTATATTGCTAAACTCTTTCTTGCGCAATTTGTATATACACATAGGTATATGTATGTATATGTGTTTGTATTTTATTCATTCACTTTTATTGCTATTTGTGTTATTATTTCCAAAATAAGATTTCATATTTTAACGTAGGCTCCTCCATTCTTTTTAGGTTTGAATTTAAAATTTTTGGGTTTCCATTATTTGCACATTTCCTTTTATGGCATTATTTATATTGGTTTTATTTTTCGAAGCTTTCTTAAATTTTTGGATCCTCCACCAAAATTCAGAAAATCGCCATAAAATCCAAATTTCAACAAAAATTATTGCAAAATACTTTAAGAACTTCATATTTTCAAATTTGAATTTTTCAGGATGTTACAACGCCTCCCCCGGTAACATTGTAGGAAGATATTCTGCAGGTCCTGATGACAAAGGTTTACTTTTTGTCCCTCATAGTTTTGTTTAACTATTTTAATTCATAATGATGTTGATGGTTTGATACTTTGATCACAAAGCGTATCTTGCTTACTATAGCTTTCATTCCAGACATAAGGAGAATTCTAGATGCTGAGTATTGGTGTATGGCTTTCAGCTTTGTAATGAAAAGGTTTGACTAAAAGTAACCTATGCATTGCTATGCTAGGAAAACATGAGCAACCAATTTACTAAGTATTTGTGTATATCTTTCTAATTGCAGACTGAGGATCTATCTTGGGCTACTACATTTTTGTCATCAACTCATCAAGGTCATTAGAACACGTCATCAAATATTTCGCATCATAGCAAGCCACCCAGGTAACATCTCTACACAATAATTACACATATACATACAAAGAACATATACATAAGCAAGCTTGGACTGAATGACTGATGCTTGGCTGCCTAATATTCTGGAATTCTTGCTATTTTTGTTTGGCCACCTACGCCCCGCCTAGTTGCCCTAGGCACTAGGCGGCCACTCATCTCCGCCTAACGTCTAGCGCCTAGGAAAACACTGGATCTATACAAATCGGAGGAATCCAGTGAAGGATCAACGATGAGCCATCGGGCTGGCCTTGGCGTCGCCCAGATCTGGGCTTATCAGTGATGAGGTTTCAAGCTAGCTGTCTCCTCCCTCTCTAGTAATATCAATCATCAAAGCTACAGGTGGGGCCTCCAGCTCAGGTACGCTTTTGTTGCAAGCATTTTCTCGAATTATTGCAGACTTGTTTATTGATTGATATATGAATTGTTATATTTTGATGTAATGAGGTTTCTCAAATGTTGCCATGAGAAGTATTTTTTGCAATTGTATTTTTATTTATTTATGCAAGATTAAATTTTTGTTGCAATGCCTCTTCTCAAATGTTACCACAAGAGGTATTTATTGCAATTGTGTTTTGATTTTTGTTACACGAAGATAAATTATTGCTGCAGTAGGGATGTCTATTTGTTGCATTAAGTAATCCGTACTTGTTGCATCAAGTTGCGAATTTGCTATTTTTGTTGCATAGGGGTGGAGGTTTGTGGGAGGCTTACCATTTAATTGTTGCGTCTCATCATTTTTGCCATGCCAGATCGAATGGCTGAGATCGATCCTTTTAAGTTAGATCCGATAGTGAAAAGGAGCGTATGATGAGAAGCTTCCCATCATATGTCTAGATGCTAGCACGTTCCTTGTGTTTGACGAAGGTGCATTCTTCCTGTCACAGCCTCTCACTCTCAGGTAATGGTACAGTTCGGCATTTGATTTGAATTTTTGCAAAGAAAAAATATAATCATGTAAATGACAATCTATAAAAGTAATTACAAATGCCATACATGTAAATTTTATTCATACCCTTCAAACTATCTGCTAAGCCAAAAGAAAGAAAGAGCCATCAATAAGCAAACCAAGCATGTATCCAATCAGTCATAGCCAAACTCACCTCAACTAGTCCTAGCCAAACTTGGCCAAATAGGCCACTTGGCACGGTCCGACAAAAGCCTATGTAGGCATGACCCCTTTATGCACGGTTCGATCGCCCTAGTTATCTAAATAGGTTGTGTCATGTCGGTCCATGGGCTCAGCCTCAGACCTAAGCATGGCCCAATGAGGTGCTAGGCTGTGCCATGTTAGCTCGGGCACGTGTGGCATGATGGGCTAAGGAAGGACCTTTAGGCTAACCCCACTCTCTTTATCTCCCACGGTCCCGCTCCCCTCTCTCTTTCTCCCCACCGCCAATGCCACTGGTGGATCCCACCACTAGACACTCTCCCGGGGCCAGCACTGGTCGCTTCGTGTGTCTCCTTTGCCAGATCTACCATGCCTATCTTCCTCCAGCATAGATTGAGCCCGTGGCTCTCTCCCTAGTCGCCATCGGTCCTCAGTGGCCTCAGCCATGGCACCGACTAGACCTTGTCGATGCCGAGTCGGCCTTAGCCTTTACTGATGTTGTGCCATCCGACCTCCGCCTCCCACCTCTCGGCTTTTGCCCCCTCCCACGACCTCCGTCAACGTGCCGTTTTACCTGCCCCCACCTGAGCCACCTCCTTTGCCTCTCAGCCACTCTGCCCCGTCCTCACCTCCAACACTACTCCACTCAGCGCTTGCCCCACATCTCCTTCGGTCACTCTGCTCGTGCCTGCTCTGCCCACTCCCTCCCTCGGTCCTTCACTCCTTCCTTCACCAGCGTGCCACCTCCCACCCTCGCGCTCCTCCCCACTCCCTCTGCCACCCACCTCCTTGGCTTCTCTACCGCTACCACCCACTAGATCCGCTGCCTACCACCCCTAGCCCCCACCTCTTGGCTCGGTTCCCTCATGGTGGGGTCTAACGAGCCATGCTAGGCTAACCTATGCTTGGACCTTGCTTAGCATGGAATGATACTATGTGTGCCGGACTAGGTTGGCACACTGGGCTAAGGTCGTGACCCAAGCACGGCTGTGGCATTGGGCTAGGCCAGCACGACCCGTTTAGTCTTGGGTCATGCCATGCCTGAGTCAGACCAACAGTACCATCCTTTGGACAGGTACGATTAGCCCAACCCATTTGGCCACCCTAGTCCAAACCATGAACCACAACCACCCCCACTTGAGCCAACGCAAGGTATGGCTCGATCCCAAGGTTGTACCAATCGATAAAAGGAAAAAAATTGTATCGTATCTCACATGGATGGAGGGAAGGTTTTACATCGATCAAGCACATGGCAGTAGGGTGCAAGAGATGGCAGATCAACGCATGGGGATCATCTGTGAAGGAGTTAGGCCGGGGCACATGACCATCTTTAACATGTGGCAAGGGGAAGAGGGGGTAGCCGTGGGTCATTGCAAACGCGCCACCAGGGGTGAGAGCCTTGATAGCTGTTAGCCACTATGACCCTGCCATTGCAAGCCTAGCACATGGGAATCATGATAGTGGCGGTGGCCAGTGAAGTGAGCACAAGGTGAGGGGTGGAGGGCAAGGGGCAAGAAAGATGAAGCAACAGTGATGGCGTTGTGGGGCAGAAAGAAAGAGAGAGGGAGGCACAACAAGGGAGAGAGGGGAGCGGCAGTGTGGTGGAGAGGGAGAGGAAAGAGGAGGGAGAGGGGGGAGAAGAGGTGGAGGTAGAGAGTTGCGCGGGTGTGTGGTGTGCACGGGGCTTGATCCAACATGCGAAGGATAGAAAGGGGTTAGGGTTTGTGTTAGGGGATCTCCACATGGTCTCGGTCGTTTGGCTTCAATCCAACTTAATCGATTAATTTCGCCGACAAGTACTCTCTTGGATAACACCCTTCCTCTTAAGATAAGTAATATCTATGTGTTTTCATAGATACAAGTTGTGCAAAGACACATGCACATTTATACACAACTAATCTAGAATAGATGGACCTTAATTTTTATTTTAGGTACATGCCTACGTTCGTGCATATACAATTTTGCAAAGCCTAGGCACCCAGGTGACTCATGTTGGTGGTGGTGATTCATCTGCCCCTCCCACCCCTCCTCAGATAACACTACACTGACACATGGACCCCTTCTCACAGAGAAAAAAAATAAGGGAGGTCGGTTGCATGCATGCTCCGCATCCTCCTTCCCCACCCCAGCCGAGGAAGAAGTGGGAGGAGAAGGAGTCCAGTTGAGAGAAAGGAGAGGGAGAGGCGTGTGGTGGGCGATGGGGTGGAGGAGGCAAGAAAGGCTTGAACACACTCGTTGATGCCAGTGCACCACCGTATATCGCAGTCGATGAGGGGTGGGGTAGAGCAGAGTGGAGACTGGGGAGGAAGGAGGCCACCATGCGGCTCCACCGACGGCAAGCGAGGGCGGTGCGGCACAGCTGCCACCGCTCCCCCCATATTTGCACCACTGCCACCTCCTTGCTGCTGTAGTGATATGAAGTGCAATGTTTAGTGAGTAGTGGGTAATTCAGAGTAAAGTTTTTCTCTTTTCAGTTATTGTGGGAGAGGTCATGAATTTTGTGGCACACGCCTTTGCCCCTGTGGTACTGATTACTCTTCTTGGAGCACTGAGCATAATTGTTAGGTACATATAGCAAGTTGTGATTTTTCTTTGCAATTGTTTAAATGGAATGTGATATTGAAGGTGGGTAACTGTGTATTGGTTGTGTCTTTACTCTTTAGTGCAGTGCTGGTCCATTTCATCCTGAATGAGATCTAGCTGCTGGAGGGGAGGATGAAGGCGTATCCAGCCGCCTCCTAGGTCTCTTGTTACCACACACGGCTAGTCCCCACGACACCACAACATCGCTTGGCCTGGAGCCCTGACCCGATGTGGTGGGATATCTATAGGCAGTGGCGACTCGGCCACTACTGGTGATACAGTGCCCTCGGATGAGCGCAGAGGTGACAATGGTGGCTACCTCCACCTTGCCGGCACGACGCATGGTCTCCTGTGCTTTAACGCCTCCTCCGAATGTGAGTCCTATGAAGGTTCATTCAGTCTTCTGCCTTGCAGCCATGGCCATACTATATCGTGTGACTCGTCCTCCGAGTGCGACTTCTGTGAAGGTTTGTGCCTCCTCCTTCCCCCCATGGTGAACATAATTTTGCTCTCTTTCATGTATTCTTGAGGGTGAATTGCCACAAGATGGTCAATTTTGTTTTTGCATTTTTTAGTGTTTTCTGCACTAGGTCATTGCTCGTCACAAAGTTGCTTGTCGTGATAAGGCGAGGGCATTTGGAAAACTTTAGGCATGTTTTTTTTTCGAATCTTGAATCATGTTTTATGCAAGATTTGATATCTTGGTGTAATCATGGAATTGGATTTCTTGCTTTGAGAAGGTGAGGATTTTACCATCAAGGTATGGTTGAATGCTCTAGATTGGGTATTTCAAATTCTAACAATCAGAGGCATGGGATAGTTTATAACAATCTTTACTTATGGCTACATGTAGCTAAAATATGTTTTTGTCCAAAGTGGAGTTTCTTTTTTGACCTAATGATTCTGGAGCTATTAACTCCAAATACACTACCTTTTCAAAAATAGGATTGAGATAATAAGCACTATTTTCTAGCGATGTCAGCAAATTAGCATGCATGCATGCTACTGAGTAATTCACCTTCAAACTGTTTTATAACTTTCTTACCATGGCATTTGGTTCAACTTCAAGCACTATTTTCTAGCGACGAAGAGCATGTTACTACCATAATATGTTATGTTTTCTTCACTTTGTGAGCAAAGTGCTATGTGGGCCTCATTGAACTTTGGTATTCATGCCGAACTAAGAGATGGGATTTGGCACTGATAAATCATAGTTATGTTCCCTTAAGCCCAAAAGCAAATAGTTGAGTGTACGACAATATCAAGAAAGGGTAGAATTGGGGCATGAGTGTAGGAGATCACTACTATCATTTACTAATGTATATCCTTTATTTTATAATCTATAGCCATTGTTGAGAAGTGTACCTTCTTCCAGCCCTGTTTGGTATGATTGATTTCTGAGGGTGTGTAGGTGACCTTCTGTGCTACGATGAAATGCTCCAACAATGGTGACACTTGCTAGTTGAAAATGGTAGATTCAAGCTTTAAATATAACTTGACTTAGGCCTCTAGCCACTATTTATATTATGTAATCTGTCATGGGTAAAAATTTCATTGCTCATCATATTTAGCTTAATCATCTTTTTTAATGTTTTTCTAGCCCGTGAAATATCCTACAATATCTTTTGTCCCTATGTTTTATGGGCATTTATTTTTAGGATTATCCCTCGCGCAACACCACTGCCACCGCTCCTCCCCTTAATTTGCGTCGTCGCCACCTCCCTTCCACAACTGCTCCTCCCCTAGTGCAACACTGCCACCACTCCTCCCCCTAATCTCCGTCGCCACCACCGCTCCTCCCCTCATGCATCCCCTACTCGCCGGTCCTTCCCTTGCATCCAGCGCCCTCCACCCTCCACCGCGGAGCATTTTTTATGTGTTTCAGGTCCATTCTCTACTCCCTCTATTCTTCTAAATTTTCTTTCTTGGGATGAATCATTTGCCTTTTTTATTTGAGGACCAATTTGTGTGGCTCGTGAATTGTGGGATTACTCATGTTTCATTTGTACTAAAGGTGTTCAATGAAATTCTGCTAAATCAGTTTGTTATCTCAAGCTAATTTCTCTTGCTAGAAATTTGAATTGGAAGCTTATAATAGTTCCAACAATAGCTTATTTTTTGTTCATTTATTTCTACTTTCAATGTGTAATGCAGTTGACAACCGGCATCAAGGACGACCACTACTATCAACTATCTTAATTGCATGTAATAGGATGTAGATTTTGATGACAAAAGCAGCTGGTGGTATTTGTTCAAGTACTATTGGTTGAATTGAAAACAAAGTTGGCTATGACATTTGAAGAAATATCAGTAGCTAAGTCTCAAAAGAATGGATCTTCTTTGGTTATCCGTGACAATGATATTAATGAACTACCTGATACTAATGATGAAGAAGAGGCTAATTCAGATAGTTCATCTAGGTGCCATCTAGAAAGCAATACATAAAAAAAATGAGGGGAAGGAAGAGATCAAAGCTTGTTGTTAACGAGGATAGCTTGGAAGGAAAAGAGAGCACTATGAAATCTACCAAGCAAGGCCTATTGAAAGGTAAGCTGAAGGACAGCAGGATCAAGAAACTGTGGCGATGTAGGAGGAAATGGTGTACCATCAACAGATGAATATTGTTGTTATAGACCATGTTCTTTTTTGTTAGATTGATTATTGAACAATGGAGTTTACACATGGCCTGGTCTTCGAATGATATAATATAGCTATTTTTTAGTTGTCACTCATGTTATTGATAGTTCATTATAGGAGTATTTCCTACTAGATGACTTAGAATAAAAAGAGAAAAATAATTGCTGCACTACCATGGTATTGAGTATTATTGGCTTAGTAATTTGGTATCTGCATGGTTAATATATAAGTAGAACCAAATGGTGCAAAATTATTATTCAACTTGTCTTGTCACCCGTCAGTACTCATCTTTGATGTTAATACCATTTTTATCTAGCTTTTCATAGCTTTCCTTTTTTCCTTTTACCCAACTTGATTTAGTATCTGATGGCATGATGTATCTCTGAGTATTACACTAAACATTAGAAGGGAGTGTGTTATTTTGTTATCATTTCTTATCTTGTTGTATGTTGCTTAACAAGCTAAATATGTATGCTGGTATTTAAGACAACTTTAAAAGGTGGGGGTGTCAGGACTTGAGACACTATCCTCCCTGGGGACCCCATCTATGAATACACTAGTGTGTTGAGGAGAAATGAAGAAGTAGATGGTTTGATGCAAAACAACTACATATTCGATATTGATTGTCTTCAAACCATGAAGGGTCTGGATGGAATGCAGGTGCTGATTTTCATATTCTTTAGTTTCAGTTTTCAATGTGGTACTTATATTGTGCACATTTTGTTAAATGCTGTGTATTAAGCTTGTGACAACAGACACATAATTATTCTAGAGCACATGATAGCTTATGAGCATGTGATTATTGTGTTTGTAGAGGCACATTTGAGTAGTTCACTTACAGTAAATTTTAAAGACAGTCAAGAATGTTGGATTGTTAACTATTTCACTTTTGATCTTTGTTCTAGGTACGCCCTATATCGGTGCTTCCAATGAAACCTCATATGGAGTAATGGAGTTTGTACAGGTTGCAAGGCTTCAAGGATTTCCAAAGATTGTGAGTATCCAAAACAATTATAGTCTACTTATGGGGTGCCACTTTGAAGGTGAAACTAATGGCATTGATCCATTCACTTGATTCATTGAAACTCTCTTTTGTCATGCATTTGGTTCTGAAACTAAGTGATAATTATTGAGATTCTCTTTGCCTTCTCTTTTAATATGAAACATCAGTTGCATGTTCTCTCAAACTAACACAAACAGCTGATAAACATTTGCTGCCAACTAACTTCCTTTATGGTCATTTTATTCTTGATCTTAGATATACCTAATATCAAAAAACAAAAAAGAAAATGATTCTGTTGTGGCTACAGACCAAACAGAGAGAGATGGTAGTGGAGAGTGATGAAGATGAATGTAATGGCCTGCCCCCTCCCCATGGTCGGTGTTCTATATATATACATGGGGAGTGCTTTTACAATTATGCCCTTACAGCTGATTATCCCCTTCAGGGGTATATGTGTCATTACATGTGGCCTATTCTGGGCCTTATACTTCCTACCAGGCCTGCTGGGTTTAGGTGGGGGTCACCCCTACGACAGGAGCCTCTCATGGTGAAGGGCTTCACATGGCCGAAGCCATGTCGCCGAGTCCTTTGGCCCCCTCCGTCCCCGCGGCCTGTGAACTTCTTCAGACTTGACCCGGGGCTGCGCTGTGGCCGAAGCAGATGCGTGCTCTTCCGGCCGTCCACGTGGTGAAACGTGCTTGGCGCGGTGCGGGCCTTGAGGCGTCGTGACCATCAATGTGACGGTGGACTCCCGGCGTGTGGACTTCTGAGGCGCGCGCGCTCCACAGTTGTTGCGACCTTGCCGCCCCGTGGTGGGCTTTTTAATGACGGTTGGCTTGCCGGGGGGCAGGCTGTCGCATCGTGTAGTGCGCCTTCTCGTGAGTGGAGCGTGCGACGGTTCCCGGTGTGCACGCGGTGGGGTGCGGACGGTTGCACTCACGCACCCCTGGTAGCTGAACTGCCCGACGCCCCCCGCTTGTGCTTCCACCGGTTGGCGTGCCGCCGATTGGCATCCCTCCATGCTGGCGGCTCTTCGCCTGGTGAGGGCGAGTATAAATATGTTGGCGCCGGGGGCCGCTCCCTAGACATCGCTTGCTGCACATCCCGTACCTGTTCATGGTTAGCTTCTCATATATAGGGAAAATTTTGTTCACCTGCGTTTGATGATTGCGTCGACCGGCGTCAATGCCCGCAAGCGCCGGTGAACAAAATACGTCATGTTTGTGGAAATGCTTCACAGCTTGACGCGGAAATGGCAAGGCCTGACTTGCTCTCGTAGACAGATATGAAGTCATCCATCCGCTCTGATCGTGCGAACGAGCATATGCTGGTGTGGCGACGCATATCTGTTTACGAGATCATGTCTGCTCTTGCCACAAATTGACCTTTGCATGTCCCCGCGCCCGCGCCCGCGCCTGCTCCGGTGGCGCTTCCGCCGGTCCAACCGCGTCACGACGCGCCCCCGGAGGCCTCCTCCCTCCTCCCTTGAGCAATCGGACCCCGGCGGCCCCGGCTCGCCGCGCGGCCATTTCTTCCTCGCCGCCGGCCAAAGCCGCCATTTTCATCGCCGTTCGCAACTTGGCGCAAGGCGCCTCAATTCCTCGTGCGTGGAGCACCACCACGCGGCCCTGGAGCTTCCCCGACGGTCGCCGGAGCTCCTCCCTCACCGCAGCTCGCCGGCACCGTTCCCCCACTCGCGCCGCCGCCGGCTCTCGTCGCTGGCAAGCCTCGGTCTGTCTCCGGCCCTACCGATGCTTCCGGTGAGTCCCTCATGACCCCCTCATGCTCGTGACGCGGTTGGACCGGCGGGAGCGCCACCGGAGCAGGCGCGGGCGCGGGCGCGAGCGCAGGGAGGCCGGGCGGCGGCGCGGGCGCGGGGCGCGGGGAGGCCGGGGGGCTGCGCGGGGAGGCGCGGGAAGGCCGGGCGGCGGCGCGGGGAGGCCGGCGGAGGCCGGGCGGCGGCGCGGGGAGGCCGGGCGGCGGCGCGGGCGCGGGCGACGCGGGCGCGGGCGTGACATGGCGGTGACTAGGCGCCACGTAGGACGGAGAGTGGCAAAATATTAATTGCAATGTAGAGGATGGCATTTGAGTAGGTGGCAATGTTAAGAGTGGCAAAAAGTTAAATTCCCCGGTGGGAAGAGAGGCGAGGAGCTAGAGAAGGGAGAGGAGACCAATTAAAAGGAAACGGCCGAAACAAACAAAGAAACCAACAAGCAAGAAGAGAGAGAGAGAGAGAGAGAGGCAGAGGGAGAGGCCAAGGCAAACTATCGGGGGGAAGGGGAAGGAAGGGCGAGGAAGGCCACGTCGTGTTCCTCGTCCCCCCTCTCCTCTCCGCTCTCTCTCCATCGCCTTCGCATTGCTCGCGATTCGATTCAACTGATTCTCCCCGAGAGGAGGAGAGAAGGTACTGCGTTTGTTCTTCTTGGTGCTTTTGTATGCATTTTGATAGGGAGTTATTGATCATATACCCTCCATTTAGATGGAAATTTAGTATTTACCCTCCTGACGTACGTGTCAGTGACTTATGATGACCCTACGTGTCATTGAGATGAGGAGGTAAATTCTGAATTTCCCTTTAGCAACTAAAGGGGGTATATGATCCAATCCCCCATAGTTATTTTCTCTTCTCGTTTGGATGTGCGAAATTATCGCCATCGGTTTGCTGCCAGCGTTTGATATCATCGTTTTATGGCAATTTTTTTTCAAGAACCATCTCGATTTGACTTTTTTTCCCTGACAAGAATAAAGAAGTGTGCACAAATGGCATCTTTAAGAAATTTTGTCAGATTCTTCTAAAATATTGGGCTGGGTTAAGGATTTAATGTCATATTCATGCAATCTGTTTTGCACGTCTGGATTAAATATCGAGTGATTGAAATGTATGCTGCTTCTTGAAGGTTAGGGGACGATGGGATTCTTTTCATGCTGCGGAGCGGATGTTGTTGGCAAGAGGAAGAAGCACGATGATCCCTATGTTCCGGTCCCTGCTCCAGGTTGTTAATCCTCTCTTTGTTTGATCACTTGTTGCTCATGGTTGCAAATATTGTTTTGCATGTACAAATAAAGCTGTGATTTTACGATGGCTAGCTGTTGATTGTTTCACTTGCTGGCATTATAATTTAAAGTAGTGTGCCGTTTGTTCTCCATGGATATTTATGCGTGACATAAATTTAAATGTCCAGATAATTCTTTCGCATAACAAAGACAATTACCAGGTTCCTACTAGTTTGCTTAGCTTTCTCCAAAAGGGGAAAAAGTGGTTACGAATGTCAGATGGAGTACTGAACTATCGACCTAAATTGGTGCATTGACACAAAGATGTTGAACATTGCTTAATTAGGAGGGCTCAGTATTTCTTTGAGATCACATTTGCTTTGAAACATTGCATCTGTATTCTAACAAAATTATTCAATAGAATCAGCTTGTTAGCAACTCTGCTCCAAACTCAAGTTCCTATTTAACCAGCCAGATACTAATCCAAAAGTCCAAACTCCAGGCAAGTCGAACTGTATGACGTATGTTCTCTCTCTCTCTTAAATGCTTTGTCATTTTATTTTCTCTTTCAAAGGTCGACATAGTTAATAGAAAATTGTTTCTCCCAGTATGTTAACTGAGGAATCATAAAAAGGCATGTAAATTGATGAGCGCTAATCTAACCAGTTTGTTGCTTTCAAACTTTGCAAACTGCTTGCCAGCTATCTTCATTGTGGTATTAAGGGTTTAGTTGTACCCTGTGGTACAGCCACCTTGCGGCCCTTTACAAATAACATGTTTTTAGTCAACTTTGAGGAATAATTTGACTCGATGCAAATCTAAACTATACATGAATAAATTAAAAAATGCACCTTGCTTGTCAAAATATGCATCTTTGTTGCGCCAAGTGGCACCACTGAAAAACAAGATTTTCCTGAGCACCTTAGCGTATTGTAATTTTTATTTCAATTTGTCCAAATGCAGGCGGTAACTATGGACCTACCCGCTCCCCAGCCCCTTCCCTTGCCATGCCTACAAGCAGAACTCAGCCAATTGCAGTACCAGCCATTCCCCTGGATGAAATGAAGGAAATAACCAATAACTTCAGCAATGATGCTCTTATAGGAGAGGGCTCATACGCCAGAGTTTTCTTTGGTGTGCTGAAAGACGGCAAGAAATCTGCGGTGAAGAAGCTCGACTCCAGCAAACAGCCCGATCAAGAATTCCTTGTGCAGGTTCTGGCCCTCTTTCCTTCTTTCTCAGATAATAACTCTTCATTTAGGTGCCCCAACGGATTGCCTTATCACCTCCGTTTTGGTTCCAGGTTTCAGCCGTTTCAAGACTGAAGCATGACAATGTCGTCCAACTTATCGGATACTCTGCCGAAGGGAGCACCCGTGTTCTTGCATATGAGTATGCAACAAGGGGCTCCTTGCATGATATTCTCCACGGTAAGGAACAATAAGCCTTTTATTTTCTTTCATAAACTCTTAGTTTGCTGCATTCTGATATGCTTCATGAAAGCACCTACCTACTTCTATAAAATGACATTAAACACGATGAGATAAGATACCATTTCTAATCGATTCCATTGCTGTTGCAAATGTATGAGCCAATCAAGCTTGCCGAGCAAAGCTGATGCGTTACTTGTTTATGATCGCAGGTAAAAAGGGTGTCAAGGGAGCCCAGCCAGGGCCAGTTCTATCATGGATGCAGAGAGTGAGGATTGCCTTAAGTGCCGCAAAAGGGCTTGAGTTCCTCCACGAGAAGGCAGAGCCTCGTGTCGTCCACCGCGACATCAAGTCCAGCAACATACTGCTCTTTGACAATGATGTTGCAAAGATAGGCGACTTTGATGTTTCCAATCAGGCCCCTGACATGGTTGCACGCCTTCACTCTACTCGTGTTCTTGGCACCTTCGGTTACCATGCACCTGAGTATGCAACCAAATGTTTCATTCCTTCCATTTCAACTAGGCCTGGAAAATGAAATATTATCTTGCTATTTCCTTCTGGATTCTGTTAGGTATGCGATGACTGGACAGCTTAGCACAAAGAGTGATGTGTACAGCTTCGGAGTTGTGTTGTTGGAGCTTTTAACTGGTCGCAAACCGGTTGATCATACACTACCCCGTGGCCAGCAGAGCCTTGTGACATGGGTATAGATGGATCTTTTAATTGTTTATGAAAATTCTCTTAGTTCTTGACAAAGATGAAACAGTACAAACTAACAAAGCAACTCAACTGTTGATTATATGCAGGCTACACCAAGGCTTAGTGAAGACAAGGTGACGCAATGCGTTGATCCAAGGCTTGAAGGCGAATACCCTCCAAAGGCTGTCGCCAAGGTAAAAATATATTTTCACATGTCAGATGCTACTGTGCTTAGCAGCAATACACTTGTATGCGGTATGCCTAAACGTTGAGTTGGACTAGTTCTTAAACACAATTTCGTTCCAGTTCAATTACATATAGAAAAGTTTATCAAGAACAAACGCACTTCTTTGTAAAACTGCGCAGCTTTGTTATAATACTGAAAAGTGCACCTGGAAACTGAAATTTCAAAGCATAGTAGTTATTCTGCTTAGAGAAGCATGGCAAAATAGTACTATCCTTGAAAGATTTGTGTCGTAACGTCCTTAAGGAGTAGAAATATCTAATCACAAAATATTTGTTGGTTTTCAAATTACTGGTATCAAGTATCGACCACAATTATGAATTATGTTTGTCATGATTCTTACCTCGTTTTGGCAAAACAGATGGCTGCGATAGCCGCCCTGTGCGTGCAGTACGAGGCGGACTTCCGGCCAAACATGAGCATCCTCGTCAAGGCTCTGAGCCCGCTGCTGCACAGCCGGTCAAGCAACCGCCCCGCCGCCGCCGCTACCAGCGAGGAATCTGGAATGTGACACGCCGTCTTCCCCAACGATTGCATGCGATGTGATTTTTTTGACATGAAGTGGATTCGAAGATGTCGTGATGAATGGGCGTCTTGCCGAAATCTCGTGGGGTGGTGTTGTGTGTGACTGAGCAGAGAGTTGGCCGGCTTGCCGCCATCTTCTTCCCGGCCTCCGCCTTGTACTGTACATTGTCGCGATCCCTGCATCATGTGTGCCTCTCGACCTCTAGTAGTGAGCAATGGATGATACACTTCTTGTTTGGTCACTTTTGGAATGCACAATACAACGCACTTGGCTTACGTTGGCACCTGGTTTTGTTGGTGTTGAGCACAATACATGCTCCGGTCATTTCCATTGTTAGACATTACATAACAATGTCTATAACCTCTATGTTATATAGACAAATAGACACAATAACTTCAGTTTATAGTTTTCACTAGTGGATCCAAACAATAAACTCGTAATCTCATTTCAATACAACAATTATTGTAGATAGACACTAAGTTTTTTATATCCAAACAGGGTCTTGCATGAGACACTACTCCCATCTCTCTCTTCTTTAATTTTTTCTCTACCTCAGCATCAATCCTACTTAACAGTCTAATTAATGTCATAGACATTGCTAATGTAGGATGCATTAGGAGTGCCCTCAACTCCTTTGTGATCACTCTCTCCTAGTCGTTCCAACTTCCAACAAGAGGAGAGGATCTCTAGGTTTTTACTTACTCACTAGTTATAAATACATATTGTTTTGGACATTAATACGGTATATCACTAATTTATATTATAATATATTCATAAAACTAATAAAATTAAATATTATGAAAGTACTTCTTGAGATAAATCTATATATATGATTTTTATATATCTAATCTAAATATTTTTAAAAATACTAATAGCCAACTTCTTAAAATTTTAACTGTAAATATGCCAAAACGACGTGTATACGGGAGGAGTACTTCGTAGTTCAACAGAGAAAAGAAATAATTGCAGATGGGTGAAGCCGTACCGCCTGTTTGGGATGGCTTCAACTTTTTAGTTTAAAACCATGAGAAGCTTAGGGCATCTCCAACAGTATGAGCTAGTTACTAGCTCTAAGACAACTTCTCTAATAGTACTAACTTTAGCACATAGCTCATAACATAAATAGCCTCACATGACACTCTCACATAATCTTGGAATGTGTGTATAAGACTAGCTCTTGATCAAGAGATAGCTTTTCTCTCTCTTCTATTAAAATATGAAATAATATGCTTAGAGCTAGCTCATAAGTCACTATTGGAGATGCTCTTAGGGCATGTACAATGGTATGAGCTAGTTACTAGCTCTAAGATAACTTCTTCAATGATATTAACTTTTAGCACATAGCTCATAACATGAATAGTCCCACATGACATCCTCATATAATCTTGGAATGTGTGTATAAGACTAGCTCTTGATCAAGAGTTAGTTTTTCTCTCTCTTCTATTAAAATATGAAATAATATGTTTAGAGCTAGCTCATAAATCACCATTGGACATGCCCTTAGGAGTCTGGTCTCCGGGCCCGTAAAAATAGACTTCCTGAAAAGCAAACTCATGTTGCCACCTCGGACGTAGAGGATCTGAAAGATCACATGCGATAGGCGATGAGTTTTTTTATCTTTTTTTATTCAAAATTACATAAATATACCTGCGGGAATTTTTTTTACAAAAATAGGCTCCAGTCGCCTAATGGTTGGGCGACTGAAGCCTTTCGTCCAACCATTAAGCGACACAATTTATGTCGCTACACAGTAGAGCGACTGCATCCAGTCGCTCTTCCGTACGGCGACTTACATGTAGTCGCCTTTCCGTTAGGCGACTAGCATGCAGTCGCCATCCCGTTAGGCGACTGCATGTAGCCCCCGTGATTGTTTTAGATTTTGTGAATTTTGTAATGTTGAACCGGTAAAAAATATGGTGAAGTTGTAATAAAAGTTTATATTCATTGTATATTGTAGGTGCGTAAAAAGTTTTTTAAATTTTTTTTATGAAACATTGAGTAGAGAACGATCGATACATACACTGTTAAGTGAGATAGTTTATGTGCGGAGAAGAGATGATAGACTTATGTAAATTTAAATAAACTTCATAATATAACTGTGAGTAACATGCGGCATATTTTTTCATTACATGCATAACATATATAGCATCTGCAGCACGCCTCAGTCGCCACCCTGGTGTGCCCCGTCACCGTGCCCGCGTCCTCCCATACGGCCTCGCTTGGCCCTCCTCCGGTGCAACGGGTTAGGACGATCCGAAAAAGTAAAACGAGCAGGAGGGTGTCTATCCCGCCCCTGCGCTGGTGGAGTCAGCTGCACCTCTGGCTGTGTGCCCTCTGGTGCACCGGGGAGGGCACTGCCAGAGAGAACCTCCGGTGCTGCGTCGGAGAACTTCCCGGGCCACTCCGCGAAAAACTGGTCCACTTCGTCCTGGCCTGGGGAGACGTCGTGCTGCTGGTAAGTACCTGCAATATTAATATTGTTAGTTCGTTGCATGTCGTCTTCGGATAAACACGATATAAGACCCTCTGCGTACCCGTAGCTGGCGCCATCGAGGTGGGAAAGACAGGGGTGTGCGTAGGAGGCTTGAAGTGAACCGGTGTAGGAGGCCCTGCCCAGGCTGAACCCCCTGGCTGCTCCGGGTGAGGTGGTGGAGGACGTGTCCACGTAGGTGCACCGGAGTAGTGCCACGCTGGTCGGGGTGGCACTGGTGGACGAGCAGTCGGAGCGGTGGGCGTGGAGACCGCCGGTAGCCTCGTGCAGGACAGTAGGCTAACAATACGTCTACACCCCTCGTGCATCCGACGCGCAAAGCTGACGCCCTCCTCATGGGTCAGCTGCGCACCAGTGGCGACCCTCTCCAGTAGTGTGCCGGAGTCGGCCCATAGGGCAGAACCGACGTCAGCCTGGACACAAAGACATGAAATGATCGATCATCGAAACGACATTACCATTTGGGAATCTTTGAAATGACATGTAACGTACCGCGATGTGAGCGTCGCGCGCGAATTGCGCGGGGTACGTGTCCATCGGAGCGGCGACGTGTGTGGCAGGCGGGTCTACCACATATACGAGCCTGGTATGGGTCCGCGGCTGGTACCAGCGCAGGTACTCCGCGTACTCCCTGCTGTCGTACGAAAAGTCCTCCACGCGGTCGTTGAGCGCACCCACCCACTGCTCGACCCAGGGCTGCATCCTCGACGACCAGTCCGTGCCTCTTTTCACTCCCTTCGCGCTGTGCCTGCGTATAGAACCATTACGTAATGTGAGATACTTGCGAATGCAGTAGTAAGTATGTACATATTTAGCAGAAACAATCACTCACCCATGCACGTGCCGCGGAAGCGATGGTCCGACTGGTACAGGAACCGGCTGCCGTAGCCCGAACTGCCGCATCACCCGCTGGGGTGCGTAGTCCTCCACGTAGATGAGGTACACGAGCTTCCGGCGGGTGAGCCAGAAAGCCCGGTCAAACCAGCAAAGTGAGGATAGCCCGCCAGGAGCACTGGCCTGCACTGCCATAGCGTCGTACGGCTCCCAGCGCACGTCGTCGGCTGTGATGCGGTCGAGCTGCTCCACAAAGACCCAGTACGCCCGCGTGACCTGCACGTGCGCGAACTGTACCTGCAAGAAAGACAAGTTGTTTACAATGACGATCGTCAATAAGAAAGAAATAGTTGACTGTGATAATACTTACTCGACGACGGCACCAGATAGAACCCATCGTCGGCCGGTCGACGTCTCCCCCTGGATACATCTCGGGCCCGTACGGACCCATGTCGTCTAGCACAGGTCGTCCGAGGCTTAAGCGCTCGAACGACCACAACTGCAGTAGCAGGGGACAGCCCGTGAGGATCGAGTTCGCCTTGATCCTCGTGCACGCATCGCACAGCGCGCGGTACGTCGCGGCAAGTACGGCTGATCCCCAGCTGACCTGGTGGGGCTCGCCGTCAGCGATCGCCCCCGCATAAGCGATAAGGCGCGCATCCACCGAATTGCCGTGGCTGGTGGTGAAAAGCACCCAACCAAATAGCCACAGCACGTACGCCTCCAAGTGGCGCGACACCTAGTGATCGTCTGCCTGTGGATCCATGCGCTCCACCTGAATGCAAACAAGTTGTTATTAGTACGTAATACCACAAATAAGAGCTTCGAAGACACGATTGATTGTAACCACGTACCCGGTACTGTGCGAGCCACCTCAGTGTCGGCCCATGGGTCTGATCCTCTCCGAACATATGGTGGCCATCGGCCGGTGGAACGACACCCTCGAATCTGCCTAGCAGGTCAGCGCGCCAGTCGGCCGGGGCCTCCGGTAGGAAGGCAGCATCTCCCGCGATCGGAATCCCAAGGAGCAGGGACACATCCTGCAGGGTCGGCGTCGTCTCCCCGAATGGGAGGTGGAAAGTGTGCGTCTCGGGCCGCCAACGGTCCACCAAAGCCGTCAGTAGGGAACGGTCGAACGGAAAGCGTCGTGATTGCTCCCCGCCCACCTCGTCCCCGCCCTCGTCCCCACCAGCGGCTCCATCCTCGTCCGTGGCCTGCACCATCCGGGCAAGAGGGAGTAGCCCGGCATCCCGCAGCCTGCAAACAAAGTGAAGGTCAGCACGGAACGAACTTACGGTCGCACTAAACGCTGGAGTAGTGCAAACCTGGCAGTCCAACGAAGGTCGAGTCCCCAGGCCACGCGAGGTGTGCGTGTCCGGACCACTCCCAGCTGACATGGCGGCTCGTCCGTGCTCCCCGGTGGCGGCACTAGACGGGAAGCGCGATGAGAGCGGTCCACGTGCTCGTCCAACAGCGCGTACGAGCACTCGGAGTCACGTCCAGCACGAGTCATACCTGCAAAATTTGTACAATAATTTCAACATTAAATTTTTTACATCTAAATTTGTACAATAATTTCAACATTAAATTTTCTACATCTAAATTTGTACACTAAACTTTCTACATCTAAACTTTCTACACTAAATTTTCTACATCTAAATTTGTACATTAAATTTTCTACATCTAAATTTGTACAATAATTTCAACATTACATTTTGTACATGTACATTTAAATACTATATTTTGTACAATAATGCATTATAAATGGTATACAAAATTTATAAACTTAATTTCTAAACTTAATTTCTAAACTATATTTACTAAACAAAATTTGAAAATTAAAATTTTAAATTAGATTTCTAAAGTTAATTTCTAAACTAAATTTCTAAACTAATTTTCTACACTACATTTTCTAAACTAATTTTCTACACTAACAAAAAATATAACACCAAAAAATTACCTGAAAATCGCACACTCACTCTCCTCTTCTTCTCCTCTCCCTCTCTTTCTCTCCCCCTCCTCTTCTCCTCCTCTCCCTCTCCTTCTTTCCCCCTTCTCTTCTCCCTTCTGCGAGCGGCCGAATGAACCGAATGAAAACAGTGCGACGGTGGCCGAGCGCGGTTTTATATCCCACCTCCAGTCGCCCCACCGTTCGGCGATTGAATTTCAGTCGCCCAACGGTTCGGCGACTTCATGGAAGTCGCCCAACGGTGGGGCGACTGCAGTTAATCGCTGAACGGTTGGTAGACTCTTTATGTGTCGCGGTCTAGTTGGGCGAAAGGCTCCAGTCGCCCAACCATTAGGCGACTGGAGCCTATTTTTGTAAAAAAAATTTCCGCGGGTATATTTATGTAATTTCGAATAAAAAAGGATTATCCGTACAAAAAATTCGATAGGCGATCGCGTGCGCGCCTGCCTGACTTCGTCATCCCTCGGAGCTTCTTCTGAGCGCACCCCAAGCCATCGCACGCTCCGACCAAGCCCGTGGTGGCTGTATGAATTGTAGCTGCCAGATCAGGGCGGATCAATACCTCGAGCAGGAAAGGCTTCAGTCTGGGTGTGAAAAAATATTTAGTGTATAGTCCAGATAAATTTAGTTCAGATTGGGTAATATTTTTATGGTCCAGTCCAGATAGCCTAGATCATTCCACCATTGAGCCCGGGGCGTAACCAAATCCTGGCTCCGCCATTGCGCCAGATGATCATGTCCCGTCGCCGACGGTGAGACTGCACGTGGGTATTTAATCCCTTTGTAAATAATATTTTAATAATAACCTCCACATATTTCTAAATCTCACCATTTCGATCACGTCATTGACCATTTGCCCTCCATGTGACATTTGAGTGCTACCACTCTAGTATAGACGGTGTGGCAAGGGGGTTCCTGTAGGACCAGTATAGCAATAGAAAGGAAATGAATAATGTATTCAAGGTTTTTTTCTAAGTATTTACCGATCTTTCACTCAAATAACTGTAGAGCTATTGCAATTGGAGCCAAAACCCAAAATAAATAGCTTAAGAAATCAAAACCCAAAGAAAACAGTACTCAGTCAGTCAAACCGGCTACTAGGGGCAGGTTGACTGGGCCTAGCGCTATGACCGATGACTAGATGGCGGTTGGACCGGCCCCTGGCGGTCTGACTGGAGGAAGAGCTATCTTACAGGCTTTCCTTGTTTCAGAATTGAAAAATTAGCCCGAGAAAATCCAAATCCAAACCATATAAAAGTTTGCACAAACCTTGCTTAAAATCTCAGGAACTTATTTCATCCAAGAATCGCAAGAATCCATATCAAAGTTCAGACCTTTCTTAAGAGCAAGCAAGATTGCAACAAAACCAGACGAAAACCAAAAACAAAAAAAATATGATTTGCTCATAGGTGGATGATGACCAAGATAGCTATATATGTATTTTCATATATCACAGCATGCAAGAACTCTAGAAGATTTAAGGCAAAGACACTTGAATCGAGAAAACTCATGTTGAGACCAAATCTAAATAAAACCAGGCAACCTCAAAAACTTACAAAACTTGATATCTAGATGGATGAGGATTGATCTCTATGAGTCAACTCCATCATTTATACGTTCTTGGCACAGCAAAATCAAAAAGGGAAGAGAGACAAACAGAAACTAACAAAATCACGAGTAAATCAATCAACACAAGAGTATACTATAAGAGATACACAAGATTGATAGATACATTGTTACTTGAAAATAAAAGTTTTACAACTATTCCACTCGAAGGATAATAAAGCACACCACAACACTCACACTTCTCAAATCCTAACCTTAGAACACTTAGCTAAGCTATAGATGGTTGGAAGAGTTGATTTGCAAGTCTATCTTAGCCCATTAAATATATAGGGCAACCAGCACCTATCTAACTCTAATGGATACTATACACTAGCATATTGAAAAAATCCCTTAACCCCACACAACATTAGTTTTACTCACACTTTACATTTATACATGCTTTTCAAGGCACATAAGCCCGAATCCATTAAGCCCTTAGGTTTTGATCCAATTTAATCTTCTTAGCTTCTTTTTGATCTAAACCGCTTTCTCAAACGCTGCTTAAGCATCGCAGTTTTGATCTAAAGTAGTTTTTAGTATTTTTGTCAACTTATCAAAATACCTTTTCTTGACCCGGTTTTCATCTTCTCTTGCAAGCAATTGTCATATTTGCTATATATAGGTGCATTACTGGCTTGACATGGATCGGCAATTCTCTCCTATTACGGTTTCACTGAACCATGGCTCACTTGAACCTACTAAGCAACATAGTGCAATTCGTCGCTCGAATTTTCCTTTAACATTTCTTGCCTTCCTAGTGCCATGCTTTACTTAATCCATCTCATCTAGCATCCTTAATCGTTTCAGGCCTTGGCTCCTCTATGAGCATAGCCCTGATCCTCGTTGTTGATTATAGTTAACTTCAAACGCCTTTGCACATTCAAAGATTAAGAAATCATTTTCTAGACACAAGTTCTTAATAACTTGACAACGTTAATTACAACATGCTTCATGCAATACATATGCACCGACTTAAGTCAAACAAAAACACACCACAACTCAAATTCTCAAAAGACCACATTTCGGCCGAAACAAAACAAGCTAGCCGGTCAGACCGCTCCCTAGTCGGTCTGATCGGTGGCTGGTCCTAGGGCTATGCATATTTAGACCGAACTGAAAAGCCAGACGAAAAAACAAACCGTATCGATAAACTCGGTTTGACTATTTTTTGGGATTCGGTACGGTACGCAGATTTTGAGTTTTCTGGGAGTTTGGTTTTTTCGATAAAAATTGGCTAAAAACTGAGAAAAACAAGAAGATAGTAGACGTAGAGGTTGGAGTTGGTGCTCAGTTGGAGCTTGGAGGAGAGCACTCACTGGGTAGCCCGCTATCCTCATGGCCCACACAAACCCAATACGACAATACACATCCCTCATTCCCTTTGGGCTTTGGCCTCACTACCAGCCTGCTCTGCTACTGGTGGCTTGGCTGGTGCCTGCTGCCTAGTAGTTGAATGCTATCATGCTGCTGGTGGGCCGGTGGGCAGCTCAGTGCTCATTGCTGCCTGGTGGCTACATGTTGAGCCTATGCTCATGACTCATGTGCTACCGCTAGTGGCTACTCTCTATTTCATTTAGTCAATCAGTAATAGAGCAGCCAATAGTTCTGGTAAAATGTTGTATCATTCAACCAATTAGCCCAATTTCTTGGGGCTGGCCGGCTGGCGTGGTGCAATGGTGTTGTCACTGTTGTGGTGGCAACTGGCAACATGCATTCAAGTTAAATTCGTTGAAGTGCGTCTTCATGGTTTCGTCGAGCGAATTCCTAGGGTATGTCACTACAAGATGACCCCCCCTTTGGCAACGCATATATGCGTTGCTAAAAGTCCATATATGCGTTGGTGGGGTCTATACCAACGCATTTATTATGCGTTGCCAGAAGTGGCGTTGCAAGGGTTTGTTGCAACACTTATATATGCATTGGTAACACCTACAAATAACCGTTGCAAAGTTGCAACGGATATTAATGGGCTATGGCAACGCTTATATGTGTTTGTACCAATCGCGGACAAATGACTTCTATAGTTCGTAGCAACATATAGATTTGGATTGCTGCAACGCCTATATGCGTAGCTAGGAATAAACCATCAATAAACAATATTGGAAATTATTTCAATTTGGAGCCAAATAAAGAGATAATGCATATGCAATTTAATTGGGAAATTAGAGACCATCTCACACGAGAAATAACAACAGTAAGCCATATATTAAAAGCAATTTTTGCATTACAATAAGTACCATCCACGTAATCCATGGAATAATTTTTTTGTTCAGAACACATGTTCATATGGGAATAAAATATAAAACACAAAGAAGTCCTATAGAATGCCACCAGCCGTCCAGCCCTCCATTCTCATATTCAGTCTATCTCATCCATTTATCTTCTCGATCTACAATGAAAATTGGAGTATGTTAATGCGACATTTAGGATAAACTTCATAACAAAAGAAATGACACTGATAAACTTCATAACATGAATTTGCATGTTATATAATGTCAAGATGTACTAAAATCTGTTTGTTCTAGAATGACACATAAGTCAGGAGATTTAAAAGCAATAGATGTAGCATTGGTATCTACAAATAATACAAACATAATGAATTGCTTTTCATCCATGTTAAGTTATGTGCACTAACCTTATCTTCAGTAGAATAATATTTGTAGTGTGGCTGCTCAGCATTAGTAGTTTGCTCCCTCTGTAATGGAAAAGAATAACTAAATATTTTTGACACAAATCTGGTTTGAAAATCATGCCCATTCAATCATACCGTTACACAATTCAATTGATCAACCATGCTAAATTCTTCACTTCGAGGGTCACTATATACTCGCTATTGACCCTTGTACAAGATCAATAGATTTGCTCTGAGATAATGAGATTGAGATGTTATTCACATGACATGTGCCTCAATGACAAGCACAAGATCCTTGTACAGTGGATCTTGCTCTCCATAACTAATAGCATACCAACTTATAATTTGCACTATTTAACAATATGTGCGTGTGTGCGCGCGCGTGTGTGTGTGTCTATATATATATATATATATATATATATATATATATATATATATATATATATATATATATATATATATATATATATATATATATATATATATATATATATATATATATATATATATATATATATATATATATATATATATATATATATTTGTTGATCAACCAGATAACACACATGGCACCAATACTAATATACCAGCATTCTCCATTAAAGAAGTGTTTGAGCATGCATGTATGACAAGACCCAGCAGTAGAGTGAACTGCCATGCAGATTCTTGCTGCCAATAACTAGAATGTGACAATGTGATAGACCTAGTTTAATACAACATAAGGGCATACAAGAGGTACTACATTATTCAGCTACAATTTAAAAGCCCAACAAGGCTGAGGTGACACCCATCAAAATTTACAAAATAGCAAGAATTTGCAAGACTACAAGATTACACATCTTAAAATCATGTTCATGCATCCAGACCAATGATAAAAAGATACACATCGTGATGAGGAAGTTGTCATTGTAGTAAGGCTCCATTCCAAATTTCTTGCCATAAATAATAATTGTTGGAGTCAAGGCAATAAACAATAAGTAAAAAAGTGGGTAAGACAATCCATGAGAAACTAACCTTCACCGAGTTACTAAGTTTCATGATGAGAACCTGTAGTAGGATCTACAGTTGTTCCCTCTATATCTCTTCTAACTCATGTTTGACTATAGTATAGTGGTAAGTTTCTTTTCCTCAGAATTTGGCATTTATTGTGAGATGAACTCAGATATTGGTTTCAAAACAAAATCACACTTTGATTTTCCTTTTTCGACAATGGTATTACCAAAACTTGAATGGCATATGAGAGGAAACCTTGTTTAGTTCAAGCACATCAAACTCTCTACAAATCTGCTGACATTTATATAGGATCCTTGCATAGTATAAATGCGACGCGACAATCAGGCTGATTACATATGTAGAGAGAATTAGGAGAGATCAGAATTAGCCATGATACCTAAACATTACTCCACCAAGTGCTATTGTCAAACCATTATTGTGGCAGAAGAAAATTTGTAGCCTAATTAGTTCAAATATCTAAAATATAAAGTATTAAAGGTCAAGTTTTCTAATTCTTTACACTGCTAAGGAATACTTTTGTACCAATATTCTAAATGTGTCTAATACAAAAAGTAGAACATAAGTATGTTTGTTTTAACAATTAAATTTCCAATAAACTGGAGCAGCAATATTCAGTATTTAAAAGTGAATGACTAGTATTATGTGTCCTATCTCGTCGAGTTAGCACTTTACTTGTTCTTCAGTCACTAGTGCTATATCTACACAAATTGGGGAAAATTAATTGTTCAATTGGAACTTTGGCAGCTAAACGTACCATAACAACTAACATCGACAATCATGTAATCCAATCAACCAATACGTTGTCTAGACATCTGGACCTCCTTATGAGCGGTAAAGGCACAACCTTGGCTTAATCCATCTTAAGAACACACGATTAGATATAAAACCTAAATCCACAACACATGAGATCTAGATGATATCTCAAACTTGGTTTAATCAATCTTAATAAAAAAAGAAATCAAATGCAAATACAAGGTATACACATGCTGGGAGAAAGAAAAACTAAATCCATAATTAACATGTGAGATCTAGAGGAATCCATCTAACAACAGAAAGGGAGAGATGAGGGGAGGAATCCATCTTACATGTTCACCATAGCGCCACCGCCTAGTCATGAGCCATCGCTGCTGCCATGCCCTGACGCGAGCCGTCGCTGCAATAGAAAGAGGAAGGGGATGGGGAAGAGAAGACGTCGAGGCCAGAGAGCGGGGGTGCGAAGAGACGGGGGAACCACCAGTTGCTTACGCGGAGTACTAGATGAGGTGGGTCAAACTGATCGATGCGGCGAGGTGTAGGTGTAGTGGGGGCGTGGGGCCGAACTGACTTCATGCGTTGCCGACCAATGGACTCTGGACTCTCTCAACGCATATATTCTTCGTTGCAAGATAAGCGTTGCTACATATATGTTCTTCTTGTAGTGTGTCATTCGATATTAGTCATTCAATAGTAGACCAGTTTTTTAGAAGCACACTCGAAAAAGTTAAGTAGCCATCGTGCCTTGTCTCCCCACCTCTTTTGAATGACCCCATCATATCAATTTTTTCTTGATAAAACCGAGGCTCTTCTTTTTTATTCCTAGTAGCTAGCATCCCTGAACTACCCGATCCACCAGTAGAATGAGGAGGTCAAAAGTAGCTTGCCATCATGGTTCCCTCCTATACCATGCATCCTCGTACCTATTATAAATATATGATCACGACTAGGCTTGGAAATGATCCGAATTGAGGAGAGCTGAGAGTTTAAGAAACGAGCCAGAATGACAGCTTGGCTTGGCTTAGAAGATGGCTCGAGCTCGCTCGAGACGCCTTGTGAACCAGCTGACAAATAAGGCAAGAAATTTACCAGTAATTCGTTGAGTCTTGCTTTGCTGTTAGGAGGGCAAGAAATCAGACAGCAGTTCACAAACAAGGCAGCATATGCAAATTAAGATAAAAGAATGAAAAAGACGGTATATGCTTTTCCTCCTTGGGCCTGCACAATATTACAGATTGTCAAGGAAGAGATGCATTATTGATCACTATAGTCACCAAAGGTTGTAAGAAGCATATCTTACAGCTACTGGCAACACAGTAGAAAATGAAAATGTTGTAACTCCATTGATGTTTCTCAGGAGTGGGCATCTCTCGACATCTGGATGACCAGAAACGTTCTCCGAGGATGCTGAATCACAGAGAAAGCTACCGAACAATCATCAAAGAAGACCAATGTGCTAACTTAGAGCAGAAATGCGGAATACTTCTCTTGCACAGCTTGAGGATGTCGCCTGTAAGCTGGTTCTATGTCGGTGAAGTTGTTTTGCCATAGCTTGAGTACATGGAGGGACTCGATCAGCTTAAGCGACGGGGGGATCTCCCCCTGCAGGCCACACTGGCCAGGTCGAGGTGGACCAGGTTGGTCAGCCTGCCGAGCTTGGTGGGGATGCTGCCATCAAACTGGTTGAAGTAGCCGAGGAAGAGCTACCGCAAGGTGATGAGGTTGCTGAGCTCGGGCGGGATGGCCTCGCCGAGGCTGTTGCCGGTGAAGGAGAGGAACTCGATGGCCCCGAAGCTAGGCAGGATGCTACCGGAGAAGTTGCCGCTGAGGTCAAGGTGTAGGAGTCCGGGAGCGGGACCGGCGAGGTTGTTGTCGTAGACATCGAGCACCTAGAGGTTGAGCATGGCGGAGAAGTTGAGGATGGCCAAGGTGCCGTTGAACTTGTTGTTGGAGAGGTTGAGGTGGCGCAGGCTGATGAGGGCGGTGATGGTCAGCGATAGCTGGCCGACCATGGAGTTGGCGGCTAGGCTTGCAGCGGCGACAGGGTAGGTGGAGAAGAGTCCTTGATGGAGTCAACGATGGTGGCCTGCTTCCGGAGAGAGGAGGTGGACAGGCGGGGGTAGGCCAGGGGAGGACGGCGCGCGACGGCGAAGTAGACGTCGGCACGATCACGATTTGGGAGGATGGATGGAGAGCAGGACGAGAAAATTCAAAATTGCAATTATAGGACAGCAAACAATGCGCTTCGCAATTATAGGACTCTAAACATCGACTTCGTTAAAATGACCCTTGAAACTTGGCTTCTTGTTTTTCATGACATTTGGTGTATTAAGTCTCTTTTCTCATTTAAATACATGTATTTGTTACCCAAAGTGACCCTTTTGCCCTTCAGCCATTACGTATATTTGTTGTGCCCTTTTTCATGACTTCGTTAAATTATCAACGATACGTAATGGCTGAAGGACAAAAGGGTCACTTTGGGTAACAAATACATGTATTTAGATGGGAAAAGAGACTTAATACACCAAATGTCATGAAAAACAAGAAGCCAACGTTTCAAGGGTCATTTTAACGAAGTCGATGTTTGAAGTCCTATAATTGCGAAGCGCATTGTTTGCTGTCCTATAATTGCAATTTTCCCGAGCAGGACTAGGGATTAGGAATCGCTATTGGGGATCATTCGGGACGGGAGATAGGGTTGGGGTTGCACACTTGGGCTGGTGGGACAGCACGACCGCGAGCCAAATGAGCCGCGCCAGCGGTCCACGAGTGGCTCGTTTTTCTTGCGAGCTGGATAACGTTCTCGGCTTGGCTTGAAAAACGCACGAGCTTGTTACAAATCGAGCCGGCTCGCAAGCCTCAAATTTATTTTCCAGTCTTAATCATGACTTTCCTTCCTAGTCTAGCTGAAAGACATGCATCATCGTACCCGTAGATTTGCCTCACAACTATACCCAACCCCCTTCAAGCAGATCGTAGATTATTTTTATGGCGTGTAAGGCCCACTTATACCAAGAAGCTAAAGTCCCTCACAACTAGCTTTCTAAGAAATAATCTTGCAAAAGTTAGACGTCGAACAACTTCTCGAGAAATAGGATGCTTAGGCCCTGTTTGGATCCCTCCATCTAAAGTTTAGTCACTAAAGTTTAGATCTAAAGTCTCCAAACAGGTGGTCTAAAGTTAGATCTAAACTTTAGCCAACTCCTAAAAAACACTTTAGACCATTAGACCATAAAACAGAGCTAAAGTGGTCTAAAGTTACGGTTTATCCCGACTCCCGCACGCAAAAGTCCTTTCTGCCCCCGTGAAATATCTACGCCCGCGCTCCCGGCTCCTGCACGAAAAAATTCCCCATCGGCGGCAATTTCCCCGCCAGATCTCCAGACGCCCCCGCCGCGACCCAACCGCCCCACCGCCGCCCGGCCTTCGCACCGCCGCCCCCGCCGCGACCCAGCCTTCGCACCGCCGCCCCCGCTGCGACCCAGCCGCCCCACCGACGCCCAGCCTTCGCACCGCCGCCCCCGCCGCGACCCAGCCATCCCACCTTTGAAGAAGCAGCGCCGCCATGCCCTTCCCCGCCTTCCTCTCATGGATCCCATCGACGATGCGTCCATGCGCCCCCAAAATCCCCTCCCCTATGATTTCTTGTCCCAAACCGATCCCATGCCCTCCAGTCAAGACGGCATGTTCGGTCTTGACCTCAACTCGTCGGCAGCTCTTGACTCTGGTGGGCGTGGAGGAACTAGAGCTGCTGCTGGCATAGGCGTCCGTGGTGGCCGTGGCAGCGTTGGTGGATCTGCCTCTAGTAGAGGCGGTCGTGGTGGCCGTGGCGACGTTGCTGGGCGTGGCGGCCGTGCTGGAGCTGTGCCGCGGGCTACTTCTGGCAAAGCCCCAGTGAGTGTTGAAGGTAGTAGCAATGGCCCAATGCCGTTCCGCGCTCCTCGCACGGCTCGAGCGCCTAACAATGGTGGGCGTGGAGGCTCTCGGTCTGAAGTCGCCACTACGGTACCATCCAGTGCAGCAGCCGTGGGTGGCAGCTCGTCAAGCCACCGAGGCCCTCCACAATTTGAAGTTCCTGTGGGTATGACCGAAGAAATTGGCGCAATAGGCGATGGCTTACAAGGTGCTGGTATTGAAGAAGAGGATGAAACCCTTGGAAATAATTTTTCGGTGAGCACACCTTACTTGATCCAACTTCATATTCAAGGGTAAATTGTCTGAAAATACAAAAAAGTGCTTACTATCTGTAAACATGGTGATTTATATTAGATTTGAAGTAACTATTGGGTTATGAAGTAATGTGACTGTCACTGTCATAGAAGAACATTTGGAGGGGAAAATGAAACTATATGGTCCAAAGATTTGAAGGGCTATGTTTGTCAGGCACAATCTCAACTGACAAGTAAATAGGCAAATCATGTAATAAAAGATAGCATTCAGATCACATAACAGACCTGTAAATAAAGTGGTCACACAGATAGCATTTGAAGAGCTATGTTATTCACCCACCTGTTGTCACACAGTTCCTTATTCACCTACTTGTTTTCCTGGTACCAGTGTTAGACTATTGATGTGGTTTTTGCCTCTCTCGAATAATATTTGTTTTCTTTTATGTGCTAAGTGCTAACACAAGTAGCCCAAGGGTGATTGGATGGGTTGTTTTGTTCCTCTCAAAAAAGAAAGAAAGAAAGAATAGGGGTCCTTGTATTGAAAATGCTCTAAATAGCGAAAGTGCAGGACACATTTGACCATTCGGAATTTTCCATATTCTACCATTTAGCCTAAACTGATAGCAGAAGGACAAACAAATATTCTCTTATGTTATCAAGGGCGTTTCGACATCCAAGATAACAAGGGTCATGAATGTAGAAGGGTAATTACCCCCAAATTCTTCAAGCTAATTGACATATCTTCCTGTTGTTTCTTGGCTTATTTCTTATCGTTTGGTGTGCTCATTAGTCATCAGTCATCACCTGCTTGATGAACCATGTAGAGGTGACCACATGTGTATGATGAGTATTTGACTTTGGTTTTGCTAGTCGAGTTTGGTTTGAGTTGTGTCGGAGTCTAGTCGGTACGTGGTGCGACGGACTCGGTCGTTTAGGTCAAACTTGGTCGTATCGGGTTAGGTTGCATATTCTGATGATTCGACAGGTCTGGACTTCTTCAGTGGTAAGTATGATGTTATTTACGCTTTCATGTATCGAGCGGTGCTATTTGACGTGTTTCTTGTCTGTGTGGCTGCAGGACGTCGAGGCGAAGTCGTGGCGAGACACGGTGGACCGGACTAGGCGCAGGTGGCGCTGAGGTCAGAACGGTCGGGATGTGTCGAAGACGACGTGGACTCGAGGTGGTTGCGAGGCGTGCGAGGCAAGGAGCGCGGAAGCTTCCCGGAAGGTGCACGAGGGGCGAATCGGGAAATTCGCGTGGCTGCACAGGCGGGAGCGGGCTCCGTTAGGTTTAGCCGGCGTAACGGGGCGGAGACCCGTTAGCCATGGGCTATAAAAGGAGAGGAGGGGCTGCATGTCCTCCTTGAGCACTTCAAGGGTTGGTGGAGTCAAAATAGGCTTTAGAGGTTGTTTTAGCTTTGGCTCTTTAGTGGTTGGAGGACACAGAGCAGTGCTCCCTCTGGTTGGCCTCTTCTACGATGTGTTCTAGGTGTGTGCCTGGTTGAGTTCATTCCCTCCTTCTATCAAAGATGTATGGTTGAGTGTTCTTGAGTTGGAGAGGGTGAGGAGTTGGATTGAGAGTCTTGTAATCGTGTCATCGGGACTCCTCTTTTGATCCAATGAATGAAATCTGAAGTTTTCTCTTATTTCAGTCTCTCTGTTCTTCGATGCCTCATTTTGGTGATTTATGAGATTTTGAGTTTCTTGTTGGTTCTTGCCTTGGAGGTGAAAAATGGGTTGCTTGATGATGGGATGTTAGTTTTAGACCATTTGGTTAGGTTCCCCTAAGAGCAAACTCCTTTTAATCTCAGATTTCTCTTTGGACCTCCCCTGTTCTTCACTTGCCTGTTCTAGGGTTCTAAGTAGTTTTTGATTCCCTTTGTTATATGGGCTAAGTTTTGGTCTGAGTGATCCTCTTGCTATTGCTAACTTATTTGCAAAATCCTGTTAGCAAAGGATTTGAGACCATGAAGTAATTTGAATCTTTGGCCTTCTCTTTGAAGTTTGCAGTCCTTTCTAGGGTTTTGGGTTAGATCCTGTTTCCCTCTTTGTGATGGCATGATTTTTGGTCTGGAGTAGCCCATGGGTATTCCTAACACATTTGCAAAGTATCATGGCCATATGATTAAAGATGGAGGAACAATTTGAGATTTTGTGTAGCATCCTGTAATTTTCAGATTTTGGGCTCAATCTGAAATTCATGAACTTCTGGTTGTGTTCTCTTGTCCAAATGTCAGCATTGCTATTTGGTTCATAGCCTCATTTTCTTGGCCTTTAGTGATGAGTTAATTTCCATCAATTTTCTTGTGTTAAGTTGGTCTGAATTTGGTTCCTGTAGAGAGGCTATTTTCAGTTGCATTTCAGTTCTCCTGTTGGCTGCCATCTTCAGCGCAGTACTCCCCAATCAAGTTGTTTGGAAGCTGCAGAGATCCCCTCCAACTTCCTTTTTGGCTGCTCTGTTTGTTAATTTGTGCAATCCTTTTTGGTGTACTCGGCTGGGCTGTTACTGTGTTCGGCCAGCAGGAGATTTCATCTCTCCTTGCGGTCTGCTTCGACATATATTTAGTAAAGCCGAACAAACCATTCTCCTGTACACGAACAGCAAAATTGAGTTCCTGTTATGCTAATTATGGATGCAAGTTTTGCCATGCAGTAGTTGACATTCTTGTCCTTTAGTGTCTTTCTTTTTTTCTTTTGCTGAGTGTCATCATTTTTGCATGCAGATCAAACAGCCGTATTTTCAGTTGAATTTTTTACTGGTTGGTCTCTGATTTATGCTGATTTTTTCGGTGTCACTTGCGTTCCAAAATTCAGAGAAATTAATTTTAATTTTCTGTGAGGTGCTGTGTTTTGCATCTTTCTGAAAAATCAGTGTTCGATCTCTCGGGGGCGTTTTTAAGCGAGCGACATTCACCCCCCTCTGTCGCCATTTCGGTCCTACAATTGGTATCAGAGCCGGTTAGCTCTAATTCATAGATCTTAACCGGTCTCAAGAGTCATGGCGACGGACAAGTACTCGACCAAGCCGCCCGTGTTCGATGGCATCGATTACCCCTTCTGGAAGAGCCGAATGGAGACATACATCCAGGCCCAGGGGTATGCCATCTGGCGGAAGGTCAAAGTACGATTCGCTGTTCCTGCCGATGAGAACATCAATGCCGGTAACATGGCTGATGTTGAGGCGAATGCAAAGGCAAGGAACATCATCATCTAGGGGTTGAGTCGTAGCGAGTTTGACCGTATATCTCACCTGTCGTCCGCCTACGACATCTGGGTGACCCTCGACGCATACCATGAGGGCACCACCCAGATCAAGACGGTTCGACAGGACCAGTTCAAGCGCGAATACAACAAATTCGAGATGCTTGCTGGTGAGTCCCTGGACGAGTGTTTTTCGCGATTTCACAAAATCTTGAGCAACCTCCGAGCGGTCGGTCTCACATACCCCGACTCGGACAACGCTCGTCAGATGCTCGCGGCACTCGATCTGCGCGTGTGGGAGATGAAGGTGACCACCATCAAAGACACGACAGACCTCTCGACCCTGACTCTTGACGCGCTGTACTCGCGCCTCAAGACTCACGAGATTGACGTTGTCTCTCGTCGGTCGAAGTCACAGTCGATGGCTTTGGTCACCGATCCCAGTCCGGCTTCTGGTTTTTCCGCCGATTCGCTTTGTGGGTTCTCCCTAGCTGCTCTATGTGACGTAACTGATGATCAGTTAGAGCAGCTAGAGGATGAACAGCTGGCCCTCCTAGCTCGGAAGTTCTCCCATGCTTACAAGAGGAGGAGGGATAGAAAGAGAGGCGGACCAGTCATCTGCTTCGAGTGTGGTGGCCCCAACCACATTCGAGCGAACTGTCCCAAGCTGGAGAAGGGCAAGAACGACTACGGCGGTTCAGGCAAGAACGACTACACCGACAAGAACCGCAACAAGAAGACTCCAGCTCAGACGCCGGGAAAGAAGAAGTTCCGCAACTTCGGGAAGGCCAAGAAGCTCTTCCACCGCGTCCTCACCGCTTTCGACGACCTCGACCTCAGCGAGGTGGAGGGATGGAGCGACGACGACGGGACGGGTGACCAAGAGCCCAAGGATGGCGGCGACGACTTCTCCGGCATGTGCTTCATGGCCCTCGAGGGCGAGATCAGCGACAGCGAGCTGTACTCTGACTCGGATGAGGTACTCCCTTCTTATGACCAGCTAAATGATGCTTTTCTTAAGCTAGGTGGATTTCATGCTAGAGCTAGGTCTAGGTGTACCGAGTTAGAGAAGGAAGTAGATAGACTATCACGGGAGATTACTTCACTTAGATCTGCTCCCTCCCGTGACGATTGTGATACATGCCCTGCTTTGCTTGGAGACATGGAGAAACTAAGGACCTCTCATGATAGTTTATCTTCTGAGCTTGATGTGCTTAAGGTGGAGAATGTTAGTCTGCTTGCTGAGTTAGAGTTGAGTAGGATGGCTGTTACCCTACTTACTACTGATGAGACTACTTCTCCCACCTCATGTGAGGTTAAGGACATTGCTGCTAGAGGACCTTATGCCATGCTCCTTGATCTGCCCGATTCTTGTGAAAATTGCAATAATTTAAAGATGAACCTAAAACGGGCAAATCACAAAATTGCTGAGTTGCATGCTTCTTTACTTGAGCCTATTGATTCATGTTTGAACTGTCCCAAGTTAACTGCTGAACTTGAAGCTGTCTCAAAACAGTTTCAAGAACTGATTGACAACAACAAGAAAATGGCTCAGTATGCGACTAAGGATCCTGTTAGTTCACCATGCATTAGTTGTGATAAACTAAAACTTGAACTCGTTGCTTTGAATGACAAATGTATGAAGCTAACTAAGGACTTACTAGAGAAGCCACAATCTGGTTGTGATGTGATTGATGGTGTGGGGGAGAAGCCCCAGGGTAAGGGTGAGACGCCTAGAGACGCGAACCAACCTGCTAGTAGTAGGACTGTCCCCTCAGAGTCGGCTGTGCGTGCACAAGCCATTCCTTCCTCTACTGTTGGTTCTTCTTCTGCTCCCTTACCTCCTGCTGTTCCCTCTTCTCCCTGCTCTTCTTGCACCTCTCTCTTTCGGGAGTGTCAGTACCTTATGAACACTCTCGAGAGATTTGTAGGCGGCAAGAAGAAGCTTAATCTTATTCTAGACCAGTCCAAGATTTGCAGATTTAATCAGGGTCTAGGATATGACTATTATGAGGATATGAGGAAGCATCCACCTGCTGTGCTCAGACCCATAGCACCAGGTGTGATCGAGACCGAGCCCAGGACTGAGAAAGTCCAATTTAAGTCAGCGGGCTATGTCCAGGGGATTTCTGACAGCAAGGTGATTGCACCTGCTGCTTCGGCCTCTCAAAAGGCGAAGCCTGACCGTGCTACTTCTACCTCTCAGAGGATGAAGTATCACTGCACCTTCTGTCAGAGGGATGGACATTTGATCGATCGATGCTTCAGGCGCGCCAGGATCGCGCAGAGAGACCGTGTTGCAGCTCTTAGGCGTATTCAGGGTCAGCCCCAGATTTTGAGTGCATCTAAGACCAACACGAGGTCTAGGTTTGCTTCAGATGCTTCTGATGGGTTTGGGCAGCATCGAGGACTTGGTTTTTCCGAGTGTTCTGGTTTTCGTCCTCATGCTGCTCCGGGTCATGACTTCCGCCGTCCTGAGGGTACATCTCGTCTCCCTCGTCGAGACAGTTACCCACAGCGTGATCAGCGTGTTGCCGGTGTTCCGACTCGCTCTCCCGTAGCTGTCGGACCCCGCAACAGCTTCAGGTCTGCTCATAGACCTTCTGCTTCTTTGAGTCACGGAGAGCGTAGGGTAGATAGAGGTCAGTCGTGTTTGACTACTTCATCTGCTCCACGTGTTACTCGGTATTGGGTGCCAAAATCACTCTTGATTTACCCCAGTACTGAGACTTTACTCTCTGCTTGACTCAGGTTCGCCGGGTAGGGAAGGAGAAGGTTTGGCTTGTAGACTCCGGTTGTTCTCGTCATATGACCGGAGACTCCCGTTGGTTCTCCTCCCTAGCCCGCGCTCCAGGTGATGAGACGATCACCTTCGGAGATGCTTCATCTGGGCGCGTCATCGCCAAAGGTACTGTGCGCATTAATGCTTCTTTTATTCTTAAGGATGTTGCCTTGGTGAGTAAGCTGCAGTACAATTTGCTCTCCGTCTCCCAGCTTACCGATGACGGTTTCGAGGTGAGCTTTAAGAAAAACGCTTGCAAAATTCTTGATTCTTCGGGTAGTCTTGTTTGCGGGATTTCGCGTTTTGGAAGGATCTTTCGTGCTGATTTTTCTGAGTCTTCTGGTGATCCTCTCCGGTGTTTAGTTGCTTCTGAGTCCCGCGATTTGACTTTCTGGCATAGGAGACTTGGTCATATAGGATTTGACCATTTGACCCGAGTTAGCGGCCACGATCTCATTCGTGGTCTGCCGAAGCTCAAGATGGTCAAAGATCTGGTTTGTGCTCCATGCCGGCACGGCAAGATGGTTGCCGCTTCTCATTCGCCGGTCACCGTTTCGATGACCGATGCACCAGGACAGCTGCTCCACATGGACACAGTTGGACCAGCTCGAGTGCAGTCAGCAGGAGGGAAGTGGTACGTCCTTGTCGTGGTCGATGACTATTCGAGGTTCTCTTGGGTGTTTTTCTTAGCCTCGAAGGATGAGACGTTTACTCATTTTCGAGGTCTTTTCAGTAGGCTTTCTGTAGAGCTCCCAGGTGCCTTACGAGCGATCCGCAGTGACAATGGCACGGAGTTCAAGAATTCCTATTTTGAGAGTTTCTGTGGTGAGACAGGTGTAGAGCACCAGTTCTCTTCTCCATACGTCCCTCAGCAGAATGGCGTCGTGGAGAGGAAGAACCGTACCTTGGTCGAGATGGCCAGGACGATGCTTGATGAGTACTCTACACCGAGGAAGTTTTGGGCTGAAGCCATTGCGACCGCGTGCCATGTTTCAAATCGAGTTTTTCTGAGGGCACACTTGCACCGCACTTCTTATGAGTTGAGATACGGGCGAAAGCCCAGCGTCTCTCACTTTCGTGTTTTTGGTTGCAAGTGTTTTATTCTGAAGTCCGGGAACCTAGATAAGTTCGAGTCACGTTCCTGTGATGGGATCTTTCTAGGTTACTCGCCTTCTTCGCGGGCTTATAGGGTCTGGAACTGCGAGTCTAGCAAAATGGTAGAGACCTGTGAGGTGACCTTTGACGAGGCCAGTCCGGGGACTAGGCCAGATATCTCAGGTTCTTTAGAGCAGTCCGAGACCATCTTCGTGGATGACGAGGACGATGGAGATGAGGGTTGTCTACCCGATCCAGTCCCTTATCCACCCCTTGAGGTGCCGTCTTCCACCGCACCTCCAGGTGATCAGCCCATGCCTTCTGCTTCCTCTGGAGCTAGTGGCTCTGTTCCTATCTCGTCAGCTCACGAGGTAGAGGCCACTTCTTCATCTCATCCTGGACCTCCCCGACATATCCAGAAAAGACATCCTTCTGAGCAGATGATTGGAGACCTGTTCGAGCGTGTTACCCGCTCAAAATCTGGCTTATCTCAATTCTGTCTCCATTCTGCTTTCATTGCCTCCTTTGAGCCCAAGGATATTTCTCATGCTCTTTCCGATGAGTCTTGGGTCAATGCCATGCATGAGGAGCTAGAAAATTTCGAGAGAAACAAGGTCTGGTCGCTTGTCGAGCCCCCGCGAGGTCATAATATTATTGGGACTAAGTGGGTGTTCAAGAACAAGCAGAGCGAGGATGGAGTGGTTATTCGGAACAAGGCTAGACTGGTAGCTCAGGGGTTCTCCCAGGTTGAGGGTCTAGATTTCGAGGAGACCTTTGCCCCTGTAGCTCGACTTGAGGCCATTAGAATCCTGCTTGCCTTTGCAGCTTCTAAGGGTTTCAAGCTCTACCAGATGGACGTCAAGAGTGCCTTCCTTAATGGCGTTATTGAGGAAGAAGTTTACGTCAGACAGCCTCCAGGTTTCGAGAACCCCAAATACCCACACCATGTCTTCAAGCTTTCCAAAGCGTTGTATGGACTTAAGCAGGCCCCCAGAGCTTGGTATGAGAGGCTTAAGTCCTACTTGTTGAGTCATGGGTTTGAGATGGGTAAAGTAGACAAGACTTTGTTTATCCGTAGGCTTGGTAGTGACCTTCTGCTCGTCCAAATCTATGTCGATGACATCATCTTTGGCGGCTCTTCCCATGCTCTGGTTTCTCAGTTCTCGGATGTCATGAGCACCGAGTTTGAGATGAGCATGATGGGTGAGTTGACTTTCTTCCTTGGCTTCCAAATCAAGCAGTCTCGGGAGGGTACTTTTCTACATCAGGGCAAGTACACTCGTGACCTTCTGAGACGCTTCGATATGAGTGATGGGAAGCCGGTGTCAACTCCGATGGCTTCTACGGCCTATCTTGACCCAGATGAGGATGGCGAGCCAGTTGATCAGAAAGAATACAGAAGTATGATCGGCTCCCTTCTTTACCTCACTGCCTCGAGACCAGACATACACTTCTCAGTGTGTCTGTGTGCTCGTTTTCAGGCTTCTCCTCGCGTATCTCACCGCCAGGCGGTGAAGCGCATCTTTCGGTACCTTCGAGCTACCATTGACTATGGTATCTGGTACTCTTCCTCATCCTGTCTTTCCTTGAGAGCCTTCTCGGATGCAGACTTTGCCGGCTGTAGGATAGATAGGAAGAGCACCTCTGGCACCTGCCAATTCATTGGCACTTCTCTCGTTTCCTGGTCTTCGAGGAAGCAGTCCGGTGTTGCACAGTCCACTGCAGAGGCCGAGTACGTTGCTGCTGCCAGTTGCTGCAGCCAGGTACTTTGGATGGCTTCGACCCTGCGGGACTTTGGGTTAGTTATCGACAGTGTTCCACTCTTTTGTGATAACACTTCTGCGATTAACATTGCTAAGAACCCAGTGCAACACTCTCGGACCAAGCACATTGATATCCGTTATCACTTCCTTAGAGACCATGTAGAGAAGGGCGATATAGTGCTCCAGTTTGTGGAGAGTGACCACCAGTTGGCTGATATCTTCACCAAGCCTTTGGACAGTTCAAGGTTTTCTGCTCTGCGGGGAGAGCTTGGGGTGGTGTGTCCTTATGGACTGTAGTGAGGGGGAGCTTTGGGCTTTACTGCTTTACTATATTGGTTATGCTTCTGTCTCATTTCTGTTGCATTGCATTCAGGGTGCATTTGGGTTTAGTCCTTCCAGCATAGGTTAGAGTACTTTTCTTGCCGAGTTACTTAGAATTCTTACTCTCATCTTGTGCTTCCAGGATGCTTCTTATTAGCTGTTTCTTATCTCACTAGATTGAGCTCACTCACTTCTTGTAGGATCTAGCGAGGGTCGGGCCACCCCCGAGTAGACAGGGTACGTGTTTGCTCTCTAGTGTGTGTTGTTTCAGTCAGCTGATAGTCCTGTAGTCATATGGGGTAGATGAGAGTCAGTCTAAGCCATAGTTGCCTCTATATCTTTTCTATGCTTTAAGGACTGCCTGTTTGCTGTTTTCTTTCCCAGCTTCTCGATTTATTGCTTTGGTTCAGGGGGAGTTCATTTGGGAGCTTCTGGAGCTTAATACTGACATAATTCAACTTGAACTAAAAGTTGCATCTCATGTTGAGGGGGAGCTGGATTTTCTTGCATTTCAGCATTTCGCATTGTAATATAACTACATTGAGCCCTGATTTTTATCCTATTATGACATGCTTACAATGCTTTACACCTTGCCATGATTTATCCTTCATTTGCTAGATTTATCATGACTTCATATGTATAGACTAGCCTTTGCCATGATAAGTTAATTATACTTGCTCAACTTGAATTAAAACTTGTCATGCTCACATTTGAGTCTAGTCTCGCTTTAGCAATCCTTTTATGATTCATGCCATGTCAAATAGGCTAAGTTGAGCGTTGAATCTCTATTGAGCCTTAGCTTGAGCTATTTTAGTCTCTTGATGATGCATGAGTTAGTACAACATGTTAAAAAGCAAAAAGATCTCTTTTTGTGCGAAAAAACTGATCTCACCAATTCTCTCCTATGAGACGGCTTGCCATTGCACCTGGCATGAACTTAGGGGGAGTTTTGGATGACCTAGACTATCTTCTTAAGCTTATCGCTTGAAGTAGTCGCATAAGGCTTGAGGTCTAGCACATGATAAAACAAAATCTGGTTGGCAACAACCATGAATTTCAAAAGAAAATATGTCATTTTGTGCTCAATTTGCTTAAGCTACAACAAGAACCAAGTACTTTAACAAATGTTTCATTCTTGAGTATATAGCATTCTCTTTGGACTCTATTTGAGCTTCGTAGTTACGCTTAGCTTATTGACATGGCCTGCATCATCCTTGGATGTCTCTAGCTAGACTTTGCTCTTTGATGACTTGACTTGCTCACATAATGCACCTCATTTTCAGATTGTCATCTATGTGCTCTAGCTGGCTTATATATATGTTGTCATGATCTAGATAGCGTTTATTCAGTTATGGCTTGGTGTAGTACTTGTTGGTCATATTGGATAATTCTCATGGCTCTAAATGCTTCGAATAATCAAACTTCAGCCATTCCATCCATTGACATGTCATATTCTCGCCTTTGCATTCTTGATGTGTTTATTGCCAAAAGGGGGAGAATAGAGTAAAAAAAAAAAAGCTAGTTGGGATCATTTTAGAGCTTTGGAGAACAATTTGCTCTTTCTTTTGTTGCTCTAGTGTTCCTTCTGTCGACATGGTCATTTGTTTCATTCCCTTCTTTGGACCATGTTGGTTTTGTCAAACTCAAACTCTTCTTTGCGCTTTTTCGGGGTTTGTCAATATACTCATCAAGGGGGAGATTGATGAACCATGTAGAGGTGACCACATGTGTATGATGAGTATTTGACTTTGGTTTTGCTAGTCGAGTTTGGTTTGAGTTGTGTCGGAGTCTAGTCGGTACGTGGTGCGACGGACTCGGTCGTTTAGGTCAAACTTGGTCGTATCGGGTTAGGTTGCATATTCTGATGATTCGACAGGTCTGGACTTCTTCAGTGGTAAGTATGATGTTATTTACGCTTTCATGTATCGAGCGGTGCTATTTGACGTGTTTCTTGTCTGTGTGGCTGCAGGACGTCGAGGCGAAGTCGTGGCGAGACACGGTGGACCGGACTAGGCGCAGGTGGCGCTGAGGTCAGAATGGTCGGGATGTGTCGAAGACGACGTGGACTCGAGGTGGTTGCGAGGCGTGCGAGGCAAGGAGCGCGGAAGCTTCCCGGAAGGTGCACGAGGGGCGAATCGGGAAATTCGCGTGGCTGCACAGGCGGGAGCGGGCTCCGTTAGGTTTAGCCGGCGTAACGGGGCGGAGACCCGTTAGCCATGGGCTATAAAAGGAGAGGAGGGGCTGCATGTCCTCCTTGAGCACTTCAAGGGTTGGTGGAGTCAAAATAGGCTTTAGAGGTTGTTTTAGCTTTGGCTCTTTAGTGGTTGGAGGACACAGAGCAGTGCTCCCTCTGGTTGGCCTCTTCTACGATGTGTTCTAGGTGTGTGCCTGGTTGAGTTCATTCCCTCCTTCTATCAAAGATGTATGGTTGAGTGTTCTTGAGTTGGAGAGGGTGAGGAGTTGGATTGAGAGTCTTGTAATCGTGTCCTCTATCTGTAATCGTGTCATCGGGACTCCTCTTTTGATCCAATGAATGAAATCTGAAGTTTTCTCTTATTTCAGTCTCTCTGTTCTTCGATGCCTCATTTTGGTGATTTATGAGATTTTGAGTTTCTTGTTGGTTCTTGCCTTGGAGGTGAAAAATGGGTTGCTTGATGATGGGATGTTAGTTTTAGACCATTTGGTCAGGTTCCCCTAAGAGCAAACTCCTTTTAATCTCAGATTTCTCTTTGGACCTCCCCTGTTCTTCACTTGCCTGTTCTAGGGTTCTAAGTAGTTTTTGATTCCCTTTGTTATATGGGCTAAGTTTTGGTCTGAGTGATCCTCTTGCTATTGCTAACTTATTTGCAAAATCCTGTTAGCAAAGGATTTGAGACCATGAAGTAATTTGAATCTTTGGCCTTCTCTTTGAAGTTTGCAGTCCTTTCTAGGGTTTTGGGTTAGATCCTGTTTCCCTCTTTGTGATGGCATGATTTTTGGTCTGGAGTAGCCCATGGGTATTCCTAACACATTTGCAAAGTATCATGGCCATATGATTAAAGATGGAGGAACAATTTGAGATTTTGTGTAGCATCCTGTAATTTTCAGATTTTGGGCTCAATCTGAAATTCATGAACTTCTGGTTGTGTTCTCTTGTCCAAATGTCAGCATTGCTATTTGGTTCATAGCCTCATTTTCTTGGCCTTTAGTGATGAGTTAATTTCCATCAATTTTCTTGTGTTAAGTTGGTCTGAATTTGGTTCCTGTAGAGAGGCTATTTTCAGTTGCATTTCAGTTCTCCTGTTGGCTGCCATCTTCAGCGCAGTACTCCCCAATCAAGTTGTTTGGAAGCTGCAGAGATCCCCTCCAACTTCCTTTTTGGCTGCTCTGTTTGTTAATTTGTGCAATCCTTTTTGGTGTACTCGGCTGGGCTGTTACTGTGTTCGGCCAGCAGGAGATTTCATCTCTCCTTGCGGTCTGCTTCGACATATATTTAGTAAAGCCGAACAAACCATTCTCCTGTACACGAACAGCAAAATTGAGTTCCTGTTATGCTAATTATGGATGCAAGTTTTGCCATGCAGTAGTTGACATTCTTGTCCTTTAGTGTCTTTCTTTTTTTCTTTTGCTGAGTGTCATCATTTTTGCATGCAGATCAAACAGCCGTATTTTCAGTTGAATTTTTTACTGGTTGGTCTCTGATTTATGCTGATTTTTTCGGTGTCACTTGCGTTCCAAAATTCAGAGAAATTAATTTTAATTTTCTGTGAGGTGCTGTGTTTTGCATCTTTCTGAAAAATCAGTGTTCGATCTCTCGGGGGCGTTTTTAAGCGAGCGACATTCACCCCCCTCTGTCGCCATTTCTGTCCTACACTGCTACTTTCTGTTTCTGATGCTGAAATCTTTCACACAGGTTTGGTAGACAATGAACTAATTTATAATGGTAATGTTTTGTCAGTTTGGTAACATGGTTTGGCTTTATTGGGAGGTCGAGGCAGTAGTCTTCCATAATACCATAATAACCAAGCTGGTTTAAAAGTTTCCCTTTCCCTAGTTTTGCAAGCTGCAATTACAACCATCACAACAAGGTACCAAGGGAAAAGTTGCGTGTGGCATTTTCATGAGATGTCACAGTCAACAGCCTCTTTGCGGGCACGCTAGTGCGTCATTGGTGGTGGTTGTGCTGTATATAACGCAGCTGGGGTTTCTGCGGAGCAGTTAGAGAGCGAGGCCTTTATTTTCCTCTCTAAGTGACTGTTTAGTTCTTGACCTGAATAGTGAAGGTAGTGGTGTTGAGCTCTTGTGGTACCAGAAAGTATGAGTATATCCTAAATATTGCATTCATAATTCCCATGATATATATAGCCTTTTTCATGGTCAGCTCATTTGTGTGATATACTGGTATAATCATTTTAGGTGGGTAATCGCTTTGACAAGGCAAATTGGTCAGCTGAAAATACTTCTATTTTCTGCGACATTTGTCTTGAGGAAAAGAGAGCAGACAATCATAGCAATGGATTCATTACTAACAGGGGTTATATGAATATAGCTGAGAAGTACTACATTAGTACCCACCTAAAACACAGTAGGAAACAACTGAGAAACAGATGGGATCAATTGAAGGGGCTCTATCAGTTTTGGCTCTATCTCAACGGACACACTGGTTTGGGACGCAATGCTAATGGCTCAGTGATGGCTGATGATGATTTCTGGGATAGACACACAAAGGTAATGACACTACTACCTGCGGCTTATATAAATAGTTCTATTTTCCTGCTGCAATCTGAATTCACTGCACTCCCAAGATTCTCAACTTTTTCATATTCCACTTTGAACATGACCATAACTGTACCATCTTTTCCAGTGTCATAGTCCTGTTTGATATCTTTAGCTTGGAAATGCTGCAGCTGTTTGAATATTCAAGTCATACTTAGGCTTTTGAAAGAAGAATCAAACAAGTAAACAGAAGCAGTAATAAGAAACAAAACGCATTGTTATTGACAGCAGCATCGGCACTTTGTTGGGCAGTTTGGATAACAAGAAACGAGGTGGTTTTTGACAAATGTAGACCAAAAACTTTTTTGCAGGTACTATTCAGGGGAACTCACTGGCTCCGACAGTGGGCAAAGTTGCAGCGGCGTGATGATCTACGGGATCAATTGGTCTTAGCTGGGCAACATCTTGAGTCGTCAGCTTTGCAATTCTTCGGTTCCAATGGATGGTTATCAACAAGATTTATTGACCTTTCTTAGTCAAAACTTTACATGCGTTTTGTTTATCCATGTGTTTTGCTGTAAAGTTGGAACCTTTTACAGCTCGTGTGCCAGCCTATGGGCTACCTTTTGTAATAATTGGCCTGATTCTATCGGTTGATAGATGAAGCCGGATATAACTATCCTTTATCTAAAAAAAAAGTAAACAGAAGCAGCAAGTCGTAACCATGTTAAAAGGACATGGATAACCTGCCATCTTGCCACAAGATGCACAAGAATTCCTCAGAATTAATTGACTACTTACACCGATATTATAAAATTTACAGATTGCAGATGTACTGTGATTTCTCTGTTCTGTTGCATATAACAGGTTCAACTAGATAAACTAAGCTTAGCTTTTCAACAATTATTTCTACTAAGCAGCATTAAGCTGACACACCATGAATGCACCATGACATTTCACATATGCTTGTAACAACAGTTCTGTATTGCTTTTGTACCGCATATGAAAAAGAAGTGTTGGCACATCCAGTTGTACTATTTTACATATGCTTATCACGTGATGACTACTATTATGTAAGAAACTTGCACTGGAGAAAACTAATTAACACCGCAATCAGCTTCTTGCCTCCAGACACTTGTTCTACAAAGTGTGGTCCTAATTAATGTTGACACTTGTTTACTTTATTTCAGAACAAACCCGATTGGCGGAGGCTGAGAACTGGAACATCGTAGGAGGAAACGACAATTTGCGGCCATTGCTTGCATTATTGGTACGTACTATTTTGAAACTTACATGAACAAAGCCAAGCAGAGGATTGTGGTTGAATCAGGCCTTGATTGGGTTACGAGGACATTGAACAATTCTAGATCTTGTTACGACATGTTTAGGATGAGTAGGGAAATGTTTTACAGACTGCATGATTTGCTAGTTACATCATACGGCTTGAAGTCATCATGTAAGATGTCGTCGATAGAAGGTTTGGCCATGTTTTTATGGATGGTTGGTGCCCCTCAATCGGTTAGACAAGCAGACAATCGTTTTGGGAGGTCAATTGAGACGGTCAGTAGGAAATTTGATGAAGTATTGCAGTGTGTTTACAGGCTCTCAGCAGATGTTATCAAACAAATGATCCAGAATTTAGAACAGTTCACCCTAGGTTGGAAGGACCTCGATTTCATCCTTTTTTTGATAACTGTATTGGAGCCATAGATGGGACACATATACCAGTTGTTGTGCCAGTGTCAAAGGTCGTTCAGCATACGGGTCGACATGGTTACACGTCCCAAAATGTGTTAGCCATTTGTGACTTCGATATGAGGTTCACCTTTGTTCTCGCGGGATGCCCGGGGTCAGTCCATGATATGAGAGTGTTCAATGATGCTACAAATAAATATGGTCACAAATTCCCACATCCTCCACTAGGTACAATCAATTATTCATATGGAATGTCATTTGGTAATCTCATCTAATATTTATAGTTTTAAAATATTTGTGCTTGATTCTTTTAGGTAAATTTTACCTCGTTGACTCGGGCTACCCTAACCGACCGGGTTATCTTGCACCATACAAGGGGGTAAAATACCATATGCCGGAGTTTAGACAAGGACCAAGACCTAGTGGACGAAATGAGGTATTCAATTTTCATCACTCATCTCTTCGCAATGTCATAGAGCGTTCTTTCGGCGTTTTGAAGATGAAATGGAGGATCTTATTGGGCTTACCGTCATATCCGATGCCAAAGCAAAGCCAAATAATACTGTCATGCATGGCTCTCCATAATTTTATTCGTGAAAGTGCAATAGCAGACGCGGACTTTGATAGATGTGATCGAGATGAAAACTATATGCCAATACCTGAGGAACCTTCATCTGCGCCAAGTGGTGGCAATCGACATGGCGGTGGCGAGGATCATAACATGAATACCTTCCGTGATAACATCGCTAACGCGTTGTTTGCTAGGCGAGAGTGATGTACATAATGTTGTTATGCGCTGTCATTTTCTAAGAATGTACGTGAAAATTGCTGGCATGTGACGTTTATTAAAAAAATCATCTGCTTCAATTGTTGTAACATTGTATTAGCTTTGACGTGAGGTATTGACGTACATCTCCACTAGGAGTTGAACTCCAGATCATTTGCTTTGCTTCAATTGTTGTAACATCGTATTTCCTTTCACGTGAGGTATTTACGTGAGGTATTGACGTACGTGACGTATTGACATACAGAGCCGTCGTATTGTATGGATCGTCCGAAGACTAGGGAACTAGCTGGTGCAAATCTGAAGGACGAATTGTAGGGCATTACACCATTGAAAACTCAATGCTGGCTGCTAGTTTTGAGGTCGATCCTCTGCTACAATATTGGTTAGTTCTAGCTAGTTCTTTTCCGGAGGAAGCATCATGAGGTAAAAAAAAGGGAACAGGTGGTTAAGTAGAGTGAGTGGTCAGCTTGAGGAGTTGGATGTGTATGTTCAGATTAGAACTAATCGAATCGAATAAAAGCAGCCCTTTGCTTTGCTTGCTTCCTTTGATGTTCGTTGCGCTGCTTGTTTTATTTTTGTTTCTGAAAAAGAATGGATTCAGGGCTCATTGGATCTCATATATTATTCAAAAATGGGGGTTATTCATACAGCATTAAGGTCCCAGAAAACAAGGGCTAGCCATGTACGAACCAAACCAAACCAAGCTGGATTGGACTCCGGGACTGAGCTGAAGATGATGGAAAGCAGGACTATGGCGGAGGCAGAGCGCTCTCAAGGTCTGCCGGCGGGGGCACGGAGGAGCCGTGGCGTGCTGCTGCTGCTTGTTCAGGTGATACCGCGGGCCTCCTGGCCCTCCATCTCATGATCTGGAGGAGGACGGCGTTGGCGCAGATGGCCACGCCGAACCCGGCAAAGGTGGACAGGATGATGGCGATCACCGCTTGCATCCTTACGTAGCTGGTGCACGGGAACAGGCTCATGGGCGCGTAGAGCTATCGGCAGTTACTTCAACGGCTCAAAAATCCCAGGGGTACAAAAGTCTATTTATTAAACTATAACTAAACTTTAGTCTATGATCCAAACAGTCCTTTGTGTTAGGAAACCTGGACCTGGGCCGGCAGCCCAGGGCCCATGGTGGGCACCTCATTGTAGTCTATAAATAGAGAGCCATACCTCCACATTATGTACACATGAATGAAAGCAATAAAGAAAGACCAGGAGTTCTCTCTATCTCTCTGTATGTTCAATCTATTCTTCTGTGATTCTGTGATTGATTCGTTCTTGTTCTAAGCAGAGGAATCGCTCGGACTGGTCTCCAGCGTCGGTTCCTCAACACGTTATCAGCACGACTTCGCTCCGGTGAATGAGGTAATCATCGAAGCACAGATTGAATTTTCTAGATCGCTTTTTGAATCTGTATTTTCTTTTCGCGTTCTAGATTGAAATTCTACGGTGCAAATCCGCCCTAATCTACCGCGAGCAGACTTGAAGTCGCCGGCACAATGCCGATCGGTAGATTGAGAAACGGGGTAGATGTTGATTGTACTGTAGAACGATGCAAATCCACCCTAAATCTACCGCGAGCAGATCTGAAATCGTCGGCACAATGTCGATCGATAGATTGCGAAACGAGGTAGATGTCGATTGCATCATAGATTAGAAATTTTTGCATAGTGTTGTCTGATCCTGCATGATCACGAGCACAAGAAATATATGCAATGATTTCATGTTTCTGCTCAGCATTGCAGATTGGAAAATTTTATTATTGCATCTTCCTTTTCTCTGCACGGCATCATCAATAACATTGCAAAGAGAAAAAAGGGGGGGGGGGATTTTTGGCTCACGGCCATGCATGGCCGCTGGCTGTCGGCCGGCCACCGCGCCTGCAAGCGCTGGTGCCGCCACCGGCCGGCCACCTCCGGCGCGGCGCTACCCAAAGCGCCTCGGTCCTCGCGCGCCCCTGCACGGGCCCGCCTGCCCGCACGGCGCCAGCAGCCCGCCGCCGACTCGCACCCGCACGTGCAAGCGCCGGCCGCCGCTCGGGCTCCTCCCGCCTCCGCCGCCTCGCGCCTCGGCCCGAAGCCACCCCGGCCGTACGCCACTCCGGCCTGAACCGCCGCCCGTGGAGATGCGCCAGGCCGCCGCCGCTTCGGCTTCCCCGCCGCCCCGCATGGCGCGCCGGCCCCGCCGCCTCGGCCTTCCCGTCGCCCCGCATGGCGCCCGGCCCCGCCGCCTCGGTTTCCCTGCGTCGCCGCTTGCACGCGCCCGCCCGGACTCCTCGCGCCGCCAGCTGCGAACCCCGCCGGCGCCTGCACGCGCTCGCCCGGGCCCTCCCTGCCGCCGCCTCCGGCCGCCTGTGCCGGCCCCCAACCCCGCCGGCCCCGCGCGCGCGTGCGCGCCTAGCAATGCCGCCGCCACCCGCGTGAAACAGGGGTAGGGAAACCCTACCCCTGCAGCTCTCCTTGATCCGGTCGGATGGGCCGCGGGGGATGGGCCAGGGGGAGGGTGGGCCGGGGAAAGCTCGGCCGAAGAAAAAAGGAAAAAGAAAAAAAGGGTGGCCGGTGGGGGCGCAGGCCGTTTTTTGAAAAGGCCCCCGGGTTTCCGAGTATTACCAATTGGCCCTTGAAACTTTAATATAAGTCCAGAATTTTGCAAATAAGGCATTGTCATTCCGAAAATTACGAATAAGCCCTTAAATTTACGAGTGGGTCCAGATTTTTGCAGAAAACCCCTCTGTTAATCAGAAAATTGCGTAAATTTTTCTCTGAACTGAAATTTTGCGTAAAAACCCTCTGGAATTGCAGAATTTGCTGAAATTTCATATTCTTGCATAAAAGGGCCTCGGGAATCCGAATTTTGCATCTTTTTTTTGCATTTGAAGTTTATTTATTTATGCCATTATTACTTCCTGTATTTTCTGTATTTATTTACTGTTTTTTGGTTAATTGTAATTGTTTAAATTGCTTTTAATCAGTGAAATTAGCAGTAAAATTATAGAAAATGCACAGAAAATTATGAAACATTGCGAGAACCTTTTGTACTATTTATTTACATGCAGTGAATTATTCCGTGCATGTCTACCAGCAGTAGACTTATACACATTTAGATGACTAGCATAACGAACTGGAAGTTCGAGGAGCTGGCCCAGCATGGCCAAAACTATCTGACGTAGGCATCCGATGTCGAGATTGTGCTTGGAGCCAGGAAGCTCCGCGCTGCTATTGGGATTGGCGGACTGAATGACGCTCAACCCAAACCTGAGGAGAACGATCAGGCACTTCATTTTCTCAGGCACCACCTCTGCCTCACTCTCAAGAATGAGTATATGACGGAGAAGAGCGCGCTGGCACTCTGGACCGCACTCCAGAAGCGGTTTGAGAGGCTAAAGTACACCATTCTTCCTCAAACAGAGCGAGAGTGGATCAGACTGAGGTTTTGCCGACTTTAAGACGGTCGGGGAATACAATTCTGCCTTGCACATGATTTGTATCCCAATACAGAAAATTGAGAAAAACCTTCCACCCAAATGAAGTACAATCCGCACGCAATTATCGTTAAGACGGCTATGAGGAATATGCCGAATTGATAGATATGATGCAGGTTGCGGAGGCTCAGGACGAAGTTCTCCGCAAGAACTAAGTCACTCAGCCATCTGGGAGCTCCACTGGCCGTGAAGCCAACGTTGGGAGCAACAAGGTGCGAAAGCCCTTGATAGAGAAAAGAGGCAGGAAGGGTAAGACCGCAGCCCAGAAAGGCGAATCAGATGCTCCACGAGAGAATAAGGCTAACAAGCCAAAACGGGATGGCAAAGGGCACATGAAGCCCACTCTGCATCGGTTGAGGGGGAGCATTCTGAACAGCTGCCTGCGTTGATGGTGTTTGAGACCATTACGACAGCAGTAATCCCTCTCGACCTAGAAGTAGTTAACGCCATGATTTCTCTTGAAGAGAATGTCAACCCCGAGAAAATAGCAGAAGAAGTCTAGTGCACTGAATGCATTTCGACTTTAATTGTCATTTATTTTGTGTGGAAGAATATGTTAGAATTTGCATGGATGGTACTTAAGAATTGTTATTTTCTCGTGATGGTTGGATGATATTTGATGAATTCATTCATTTATTCAGTTTATGATGGCATGATAAGTTCTGATATTGGTGTATCTTATTTATGTGTTGATTGCCTTCTCATGCATATTAATAAAATACCCTATATTAGAACACGTGTAGCACCCTATGAAGGAAGTGTGCTTAGCTAGCAGCGGCACAACACATACCATCTTAAGAGAGATTATGTATTTTCAGTCGATTTGTAAGAGCACTGGCAGCCTTACGACAATCGCCAGAAGCGATGGATGTATAATTGGTTCAGGAAGAGCCATAATGGGCACAACTTTGGTTATTGAAGAAGCCTTATTGTACCCAGAATCGACTAGAACTCTCCTAAGTTTTAAGAATATCCGCGCAAATGGTTTCCACGTTGAGACTGAAGAAGAGTACGGTAAGAAATACCTGCTCATTATGAAGCGCGAAGAGAATGGCAAAAGAATATTAGAAAAAACTTCCTTCACTGGGCTATATTATACCAACATTAAAGCGCCTGCAGCGTACACTGTTCTGAAAACAGTGTTTAGAAGCTCTTAACTCTTCTGTCTCTGGCATGACAGATTAGGCCACCCAAGTCTTAGGATGATGAGAAACATAATAACTCGCATGGGCATAATATTAATGTGAAGAATTTCCCGAATCATGAAGTTTTTGTGTGCCCTGCATGTGCCACCGGGAAACTAATTACTAGACCCTCCACTCTGTAAGTGAAGGATGAAGTCCCTGCATTCCTGGAACGTATCCAGGGAGACATTTGCGGTCCCATTCAGCCCATCTTAGGGTTATTTAAGAATTTCATGGTGCTCATTGACGCTTCCTCGAAGTTGTCATATGTGGGTTTTGTTGTCCACAAGGAACCTCGCCTTTGAAAAATTGATCTCGCAGATCATTCGCATCAGAAATGTGTTTCCAGATCATCATATCAAGTCCATCCGAATGGACAAACGCCGGAGAATTTACTTCAAAGGCATTTGATGATTAATGCATGGCGATGGGAATTGCAGTTGAGCATTTGGTACCGCATGTCCATACCCAGAACGGTTTGGCAGAGGCTTTAATCAAAAGAATTAAATTTATTGCCCAACCCCTCTTGCATAAAAGTAATTTGCCAGCTACATGTTGGGGACACGCAGTCCTTCATGCAGCGAATCTCATCAACCTTAGACCTTCGGCCTACAACATCCATTCACCTATGCAACTACCGCAAGGGTCAGCACCGAAAATTTCCCAACATTAGGGGGAGGAAATCAACCCTTTGGTGAAGAATGTCGGGAAATTACGTGGCAAGCCACGGTAACCCATGCAGATGACCCGCGCACTAGTGAAGCGAATAGAGAAGTCCAGAAGACAAGAGAAGTCTAGAAGATAATAGATTTGCAAGCATTAGCAAATCAACTGCCTGATCACTTTAGTGATTTGAAGAGCGTGACTAAGTCGCATGTGCCTGCACACACTGCACCGGAGAGGGTTGAAATACCAAAGAAAGCAGAAGGTATCCCTAATCTCGTCCAGAGGCCTCAGAAAAATAAAAAAAAGAGGACGAGAACTCCGGTTCCTCAAATCCTTAGTAACCGGGGACGCCTGGTGAAAAAGGATAAGAGGGATTTATCACAGCCGATCATTGAAGTCCCCCAGAATGAGAAGGGGAGCCAGTTGAGACCTGGCACAAGTATGACACCTTCAGAAAAGGGCATACCAGATCTGAATATCCCCATCGGCATGGATGTGTGCGCATGGGAGAGTCCCTGAATAGGACAACAGCTAATATCGATATCTACTTCGCAAAGAAAATTGCTACCATTATCGATCTTGATCCTGAGCCTGCATCGCTCGCTGAATGTAAGAAAAGATCAGATTGGGAAGATTGGAAGAAGGCAATAGCAACTGAATTGCTATCTCTGAATAAAAGAGAGGTGTTTGGGCCCGTATGCCGCACACCTCCCCACATACACCCCGTTGGGCACAAGTGGGTATTTGTTCGAAAGAGAAATGAAAGAAATGAAGTAGTGAGATACAAAGCAAGGCTGGTAGCCCAAGGTTTCACTCAACGTCCTGGAGTTGATTATGAAGAAACCTACTCCCCGGTCATGAGTGGAATTACCTTTAGATACTTGATCTCAATGGCAGTGAACTTGAACTTAGAAATGAAATTGATGGATGTTGTGACTGCATACCTTTACGGTAACTTGGATTCGGAGATTTATATGAAACTCCCTGAAGGAATATCTCTCCCGAACCAAGACAGAGCAAATAGAAATCTGTATAGTGTGAAACTCATAAAGTCACTGTATGGACTGAAACAATCTGGAAGAATGTGGTATAATCGCTTATGTGACTTTCTCTGCAAGAAAGGCTACACGAACAATGGAGACTGTCCTTGTGTATTTATACGGCGATCCCAGAATGGATTCTGTATAATCTCTGTGTATGTAGATGATCTGAATATCATCGGGACAGCCGAAGACATAAAAGAAGTAAGCTCCTACTTGGAGTCAGAATTTGAAATGAAAGTTTTGGGCAAGACCAAGTTTTGCTTAGGCCTGCAGCTTGAGCATGTCCCTGAAGGAGTCTTGGTACATCAGTCGGCCTACACCCAGAAGGTGCTAGAAAGGCTTGACTTCGAGAAGGCATACCAATCGAAAGTACCGATGATCGGGAGGTCTTTACAGCAAGAAAAATGTACTTTCCGACCTAGGGAAGAGGGGGAGGAAGTCCTGGGACCGGAACCCCCATACTTGAGTGCAGTGGTAGCATTCATGTACTTAGCAAACTGCGCTAGATCGGACATTGCATTTGCCGTGTACCTGTTGGCAAGGTACAATGCAGAGCCCACCAACAGGCATTGGCAGGGCATAAAAGAAACCTTCCGATACCTCAAAGGAAGCAAAGACATTGGATTGTCTTACAGAAAGAATCAAGACTTGAACTTGATTGACTATGCAGATGCTGGGTACCTGTCTGACCCGCATACCGCTAAGTCGCAAACAGGCTATGTATTTCCATGTGGTGGAACTGCAATTTCCTAGAAATCGTCTAAGCAAAGCCTTGTAGCTATTTCGACGAACCACTCAGAAATTATAGCACTGTATGAAGCCGCACGAGAGTGCGCTTGGTTCCGCTGAATGGTTCACCACATCCAGCAGTCATGTGGAATGAACATTGTGCAAATCCCCACAATTATCCATGAAGATAATGCAGCTTGCGTTACACAAGTGCAGACGGGCTATGTAAGCATATCAACCCCAAGTTCCTCTATGCTCATGAATTGCAAAGATGAACAAGATTAAAGTACTGCACACTAAGTCATGTAGACTTGTTCACTAAGTCACTCCTCGCATCTTACTTTGAAAAGTGCGTATGAGGGATTGGAATGATGAGACTTAGAGAAGTGCAGAATTCAGGGGAAGAATTCTCTCGAGCCCGCTAATAAACCTTGATCATGAAGATCAAGTACCCAAAGAATAAAGTCCTGAAGACCAAATGAAATTGGGTGAATTGTACTCTTTTTCCCTTGACGAGTTTTCCATGAAGTTTCTCGACCAAGGTTTTTAATGAGGCAATTCGTGCATCGCAGCATCACATGTATCATGTGCTCTTTCTCCAAATTTTTCCCACTGGGTTTTTATGGAGTTTTAGTGAGGCATGAACGTGTCGGATGAGTGCCCAAGGGGGAGTGTTAGGAAACCTGGACCTGGGCCGGCAGCCCAGGGCCCATGGTGGGCACCTCATTGTAGTCTATAAATAGAGAGCCATACCTCCACATTATGTACACATGAATGAAAGCAATAAAGAAAGACCAGGAGTTCTCTCTATCTCTCTGTGTGTTCAATCTATTCTTCTGTGATTCTGTGATTGATTCGTTCTTGTTCTAAGCAGAGGAATCGCTCGGACTGGTCTCCAGCGTCGGTTCCTCAACACTTTGGTCTAAAGTTTAGTGGCTAAAGTTTAGTTGTCTAAAGTTTAGTCCTCAACTTTAGCCAACTAAACTTTAGACTTGAGAATCCAAACAGGGCCTTAATTGGAAACCACACATTGCCAAACTTTTTGTGCTGTAGTGTGGTATGCTGCACTTTTTTGGCTAACAAATCTTGAGCCAAAAGTGAGTTGTAGCAAGTTGAGGCAACCAATCAAACACCCTCATAAACTTATAGAAGTTGTTAGGAAAAATCGGGTAATTAAGTTCCCCAGTATTATTCTCAATGGATACATTGGTTAAAGCACATGCCAACAAGTTGCAGCTATAGTTGTGTAGGAACTGACAAAAAATTCTATTCCACTCAGTTCAACTGTTTGTAGTTCTGCTTATGAAATTTAGATTATGGGCTTCTAACGATAATATCAAACCAATTATGACCTAGTTTACATTGCAAACAGTAATTCATAGTACTCTGTTAGTAACTAAAGCCTAGTCATTTTTGGCTTTGTGACAAAGAAATTCCTTTTTTGGCTTCCGCTCCCGCGAAATTTCCCCTTTGACCCCGCGGGCGTCTGCCAACCACACGAAGCATGTTGCACGGCCCCCGAGCGCACCACCTGGCCGCGCGAGGTGCCTCCCCCGGAGTGATTCGACTACGTACTTCGACTACGGCGCTTCGACCATAGCTTCAACCACGGCGGGTGCCGTGCCAGGCTAGGGTGACGCGCTCGGGGCCACACCACGTGCTTTGTGTGGTCGGCAGCCACGCTAGAGGATCAAAGGAGGAATTTCCCAGAAGGAGGGGTCAAATGGGGATTTCTACCACAGGAGCCAAAAATAATGTCATAGTCTATAGCCGCCGGCCCAGAGCTTAGCTTTACCGGTTATAGTGCAGCCAAATCCCTTAAGGATTCTATTTCAGTTTAAGCCGAATCCATTAGGGATTCTATTTCCCTTTAAGAGTTGGAGTCAGGATACAAGTCCAGTTCGGACTCTTCCTTGTAATCAGCAGTTATATATAGCTTGAGATCCAATATTTAGGGACAAGCAAGAAGTAATAAAAAGTTATAGAATTAGTTTACCTTCTCCTCCCCTGTTCCTGCTGGCGGCGTACAACCTGGGGAAACCTGGTGATGTGGATCCACTAGCAAGCTAGCTGAACCCCGTTGCTTTGGCCCTGATCTTTCACGATACGCCTTGTTGGATGCCCTCTCCAAGATAAGCCTTCTCCCACGCACACCGCAGCACGTGAACAAAGGGTAGAGAAACCGAAGTTTCAGCGAGTAGAATCCAACACCACAATTGGATTCAACACACCAAGAGCAATTCCTCGATGGAAATCTCAAGAACACGCCAACAATGGCCACCAAACCATGGTGATTTTCTGGTTTCTATTTCTCAAATCAAAGTCTAAGTTACAATGGGGCTAAGGCCCTGGCCTTATATTGGTGCACAATGCACGGCCTTGATTACAACTCACGCACTACTTGGCCTAAGGCCGAAACAAACTCCAATACGAACTAAAAAGGAAATACCTAAACTGCTACCTCTGGATTCTCTCTTAATTTGCGATCTAACTATGAGGATTTCGTGGCTGGCACCTTGTCCATTATGTGGGGCTTCAAAATAGCTTTCCAACGAGTCCAAGAACGCCCCAATCGGACTCCGTTTGTGAAAGTTATGGACGTTTTAGTATCGGTCTTGCCAGCTATCCCAATCCGAGTCCGAATCGGTTTCAAATCTTTATATGTTTTGTTTTCTGGTTCAAGGGGCTTCCAAATCCGTTTGGAACCTGAAAAGGAATCCTTCTCAATCTTTAGAAAGTCATGGTGTGGTCAGATTTTACGCTTACTTGCATTGCAATACTCAAACTCTTTATGTTTTGCAAGTCTCGCGCGTCTCTCCGGACAGCTCGTGCAACATCCAATGAAATTGCCATAACTTTGTGTAGGAAGCTCCAAATCAAGTGTCGTTTGATTCGTTGGAAAATAGACTTCATTAGCTTTCCAAATATGTCTTTTGTGCACGTTATAAACCTCAGAATTGGTATTCAAAGCTTCTTGAATATTGTGCACAGAACGGCAAGCACTAACCAAAGTTGTAGTGCTACTTGGTGCCACATCACCTGGCCGCCGCCAAGGCCAAGGAGTTCCGCTGGCCAGTCACAGCTACGCATTGAGGTCCAAGGGCTGTGACAACTTGGTATCAGCGATGCCAGGCTCCGATTCCAGCGACGAGGCCAACTCTGTGAGTACTATGCTCAAGGCGATCCAGGAGCAGATGGCCGATATGAACTCTAAGATCGCCGATTTGGCGCGGCAAAGTATTACCACCACCTCCAAGCTTGCTGCTCTCGAATCGGAGAAGGGTTTTGCCTTCGCTGCGTCCGGTTTTCCTCCAATTCCATCTGCAGCCGCCTCCGCTTCACCAATCGCCAACACCTCCGCAGACCCCTCGACACTGCCCTTCCCCGCCGGGTATGCACCATCGTCGACATCCACGCACGGCCATCCAATTTCAGCGGGCGATGCAATGTTCCGCTTTCCGCCACCCATACCGCAATTTCTCCAGCAACCGCCGGTGCCATCACATACCTCCATGGGCCCGCGCCACCACTCACCGGCCAACTCACATTACAACGCACCACGCTATCACAGATTGGAGTTCCCTACTTATGATGGAACCAACGATCCTCTTCCGTGGTTGAATCGGTGCGACCAATTCTTCCGCGGCCAGCGTACGGAGGAGGGCGATAAGGTCTGGCTCGCCTCGTACCATCTCACGGGCATCGCGCAGCAATGGTACTTTCAGTTGGAGCGCGACGATGGACAACCGACATGGGACCAGTTCAAAGATCTTGGCCACATGCGGTTTGGACCACCAATTCGCAGCAATCCTTTGGGAGAACTAACTCGTCTCCAGCAGACAGGATCAGTCAGCGACTACCAAAATAACTTCCTAGCTTTGCTTTGTCGAGCTGACCGACTACTACCTCTGCAGCAGGTGCAAATCTTCACCGCTGGTCTCATCGAGCCTATCCGGACTGATGTGGAGCTACAACAACCACTAAATCTTCAGGTGGCAATGAGCCTCGCTCGTGCGTACGAACGCCGTGCCCACATCACGACCAGTACCGCGGCCACATCATCAGCACCACGACCCTGGCGACCACTGCAGCGACCCTCTTCTACACCGGTTCCAGTTACGGGGCATTCCCCGGAAACTATACCACCGGCTCAAGCCTTCGGGGGTCGCTCTGCAAAACCATTCCGCCGGCTTACGCCCACGGAACTGACCGACCGCCGCTCCAAGGGACTATGCTACAACTGCGACGACAAATTTCTTCCGGGGCATCGTTGCAAGCAACCGTTCCTTACATACATTGATATGAACGAAGACGGCGACGTCGACGTGGACCAACTTGGATTACATGCCATGGAAACTGAAGACTCCCCACCGGAGATATCCCTCCATGCAGTCATCGGTGCATCCAATGGGGGTACTATGCAACTTGCGGTCACCATTGGGACACACTCCTTCGTCGCCCTCGTCGACTCTGGGTCAACACACAACTTTTTGAGTGAGCGGGCTGTCAAATTGGCTGCACTGCAGTTACTTCCCCGGCAGGGTCTTAACGTCAAAATAGCAAATGGTGAGCACCTTGCCTGTACAGGATTTTGCAGTACTCTACAGATCCTTGTAAACCAGACTCCATTCACCATCCAAGCCTATGGCATTCCCTTGGGTGGTTTTGATATCGTCCTAGGAGTACACTGGTTAAAGACACTAGGCCCCATCCTTTGGGATTTCGATGACCTCACTATGATGTTTTGGCTGGCGGGTCGCCGAGTGCAATGGCAGGGACTCTCCACTGCTCCCACCATACATACTATCGTCCAGACCGGCCAAGAATCATTGCAGGCCCTCCTAGAAGAGTTCACCGACCTCTTTGCCGAGCCACAAGGGCTTCCTCCAGCCCGACCTCAAGACCATCGGATCACTCTTCGTCCAGGAACAGCCCCAGTTTCCGTGCGACCTTACAGATACCCACATCACCAGAAAGACGAATTGGAAAGACAATGCAAGGACATGCTCAATCGAGGGTTGATTTGGCATAGCCATTCATGTTTTTCATCCCCAGTACTTTTGGTAAAAAACATGATGGTACTTGGCGATTCTGTGTGGATTATCGGGCCCTCAATGAGTTAACGGTCAAAGACAAATTCTCGATCCCTGTGGTGGATGAGTTATTGGATGAATTGCGCGGAGCCCAGTTTTTTACTAAGCTTGATCTGCGATCAGGTTATCACCAAGTCCGCATGCACCCCGAGGACATCTTCAAGACGGCATTCCGGACTCATGAAGGCCTTTTTGAGTTTGTGGTTATGCCCTTTGGATTGACCAACGCATCGGCCACTTTCCAAGCTTTGATGCAAGCAATCCTTCGTCCTTATTTGCACCTCTTCATCCTTGTTTTTTTCGATGATATATTGATCTACAGTTCATCCTGGGCCGAGCACTTGCAACACATTCGCATGGTTTTCTCGCTTCTGCGTCAACATGATTTGTTTCTCAAGAATTCTAAATGTTCCTTTGGATTATCTTCTGTCTCCTACTTGGGCCATATCATCTCCAACGGTCAGGTCGCTATGGATCCATCAAAAGTTCAAGCAATCGCAGAATGGCCACAGCCCAAAACAATCAAAGCTTTACGTGGGTTTTTAGGTCTTGCTGGCTATTATCGCAAATTTATCCAAAACTTTGGCAAGATTGCAGCCCCCTTAACAAATTTACTTAAGAAGGAGGCATTCGGATGGTCGCCCACTGCTCAACAAGCTTTTGAAACCCTTAAAGCGGCTTTATCCGCAGCACCAGTTCTGCATATGCCTGATTTCACCCAACAGTTCATTGTGGAATGTGATGCTTCAGGATCAGGCATTGGGGCTGTACTTCATTAGGGTCAGGGACCCATGGCATTTTTTAGCCGACCGGTGGTGCCGCGCCATTCCAAGCTCCCTGCTTATGAGCGAGAATTAATTGGCTTGGTCCAAGCTGTTCGACATTGGCGACCATACCTTTGGGGCCGCGCTTTTCTTATCCGCACAGACCACTACAGTTTGAAGTTTTTACTTGATCAATGGCTCTCCACTATTCCGCAACATCACTGGGTGAGCAAGCTATTCGGCTACGATTTTTCAGTTGAATTTCGGCCGGGCCGCCTCAACACCGTCGCCGATGCACTATCCCGGCGTGACTTCTCCCCACCCAGTTTAATGGCCATGTCGTCGCCTGCTTTTTCCCTATTTCCGGAATTGCGCCATGAAGTCTTACAAACTCCGGACTTACAGCAGCTTCACACAGATATCACATCGGGCAAATTAGATGCACCATGGTCGGTCCAGGACGACCTCATTCTACACTCCGGGCGGGTCTATGTTCCACCGTCATCATCTTCATTGCAGCAACTACTTACTTCAGCACATGCAGCACACGAAGGCATTCAAAAAACTTTGTGTCGACTACATCAGGACTTCTACATTCCGGGAGCTAAACGCATTGTTCATGACTTCGTGCGAGCTTGTCCAGTTTGCCAACGCAATAAGATTGAGCATTTACACCCCGCGGGCCTCCTTCAACCGCTTGACATTCCAACTCAACCATGGGCAGACATTGCGATGGATTTCATTGAAGGACTTCCTCGTGTACATGGTAAATCAGTCATACTCTCGGTCATTGATCGTTTCTCCAAGTACGCCCACTTTATTCCATTGGCCCATCCATATTCCGCTACAACTGTCGCTCGAGTTTTCTTTGATGAGATCGTCCGCCTCCATGGGATTCCTACAACACTTGTCAGCGACCGCGATCGGGTCTTCACAAGCAACTTTTGGCAAGATTTGTTTCGCCTGGCGGGTGTTCGCCTCCACCTCAGTTCAGCTTACCACCCACAATCCGATGGCCAGACTGAGGCCGTCAACAAGGTAATCACCATGTATTTGCGTTGCTTAACTGGCGATTGACCGCGGCAATGGTTGGACTGGCTACCCTAGGCCGAATATTGCTACAACACATCCTTCCACTCAGCCCTCCGTACAACACCCTTTAAAGTGGTCTATGGCAGAGATCCACCGTCTTTGCGCACTTATGAAAAGGGCGAGGCTGTCGTTCAAGCCGTGGAAGTCACACTTTTAGCTCGTGACCAACTCCTTCGTGATATCAGGGATCGGCTACTGCAAGCCCAAGCATATGCTAAGAAATACTATGATCAACATCACCCGCGACGTTTCCTTCAATGTGGGCGAATTGGTTTGGCTGCGTCTCCTGCATCGACCGGCAGCTTCCATGGGCATACCCTCCACTAGCAAGCTTGGACCAAAGTATTTTGGTCCCTACAAGATCATCGAACGGATTGGTTCCGTTGCATACCGTTTGGAACTCCCTTCGGGCGTAAAACTTCATGATGTCTTCCATGTGGGACTGCTAAAAAAGTTTCAGGGGGTTCCACCACAATCTCCGCCGTCGTTGCCGCAACTTCACCATGGCCGGGTTCTGCCTACTCCGCTGCGAGTGTTGAAATCAGCTCGCCGCAATGGACAGCCACACCTTTTGGTGCAGTGGGTCGGCACTGCTTTGGCCGATGCCTCATGGATGCCACTAGCTCAGTTTCAGGATTCTTATCCAGATTTTCAGCTCGAGGACGAGCTGCTTCGCGAGGAGGGGAGAGATGTCATAGTCTATAGCCGTCGGCCCAGAGCTTAGCTTTACCGGTTATAGTGCAGCCAAATCCCTTAAGGATTCTATTTCAGTTAAGCCGAATCCATTAGGGATTCTATTTCCCTTTAAGAGTTGGAGTCAGGATACAAGTCCAGTTCGGACTCTTCCTTGTAATCAGCAGTTATATATAGCTTGAGATCCAATATTTGGGGACAAGCAAGAAGTAATAAAAAGTTATAGAATTAGTTTACCTTCTCTTCCCCTGTTCCTGCTGGCGGCGCACAACCTGGGGAAACCTGGCCGCCGCCAAGGCCAAGGACTTCCGCCGGCCAGTCACAGCTACGCATTGAGGTCCAAGGGCTGTGACAAATAACCACTCTCATTAACTCACCAGCTTTTGCCTAATTTTTCCCAACAGTCAGTACCGCACTAGAACCAGTAGGTACTTTTCTTTTCTGAAAATGCCAACATCTGGGTTATTTCAGAACGGATAGAGACTTCAATTGAAACATTATCATTCACAAATATTCGGTTCGACCATTATTCATGATGCTACAACTGTACACACTGTTAAAAACTTACAGCAGCAAATTGTCGAGATCTCTAGTAAGTACAGATAAATTGAACAAGTAGAAAACAATGTCTTCTCTACAAATAAATCATAAACCGTTACAACCAAGAAACAAGAAAAGAGAAAATAGATGCGTCTTCGAGCTCTAGTGTATTAAAAGCTTCAGCGCCTTCGTTGCCAATCTGTCAGCAATGTGAAATGGAGGGAGGCCAGTTCATTATGGACTGAAGAAATGTAATAGGAGGAATGCTGATGTGCTCATTTGGAAGAAGAGGCTCTGCTCCTGCTCGGTTTGGAATCTGGGTTATCACTCTTGTCCGTGTCGGAGTTGTTGTCCCTTTGGGAATCCATTTCAGTGCTCCCTCCACGGTTGTGCCTAGATCTTCTGTCCTGCTTCCAAACAATTTTCTACATTCAGTATGATAAGACAAAAGGGCAACTAATATATATGACATAGGAAAACGTAAACAAGGATAAACTTGTTTTTTGGGATGGTCTCTAGTACATACCCCGCGTGGAATTGGGTCATCTGATTCCAGCATTCGGACAACTTGGCCCATCTTCGGTCTCTTTTCTGAATCAGGATCCACACATCTCAGAGCTGTTAGAAGTGCTCGCTTGAGAGCCCTTGTCGACGGCCGTGTCTCTATGGTGGGATCCACCACTTCCTCCGAACGCCTACTAGCAACCATTATTTTTAGCCAATCAACCAGATTTACCTGCAAATGGCACAAAATCGTGTGTTCAATTAGAAAAATAGAAGGAATGTTTACATTGTTTCATTGAAGAAACTGTATGGATGATCATATGCATCAGAGGAACAAATAGTCAAACAGAGATGAGCATCTTGTATTGTACTTTGTAACATCCCGAAGTTGTGAGTGGTGACTGGTGAAGTGATGATTTAGCCTATATTGGTTAAGTTGTGCTATTTATGCATTTATGACCTCTAAAGCCTAACATATAGCAATATTATATGACAATAACATTAGTGTTAGGCTGATATTATCGAGATAATAGTTGCTGCAAGTTACTAGATTTAGGCTGATATTATTGAGCCTATAGTTGCTATAGTTACACTAGTTTTAGGCTGGTATTATCGGCCCAATAGTTGCTATAAGTTGGCACTTGAGACGTTAGCCTCAGACCTTGATCTGAAAGTTGACACAACAACCCACACAGCATTGCTAGTAGCTTTTCCAACTCAAGGTTAGCTAAGTTGGATTGTTATGCTTCATCGTTAGACAGCCCTGAAGATGTTCATATGCCAATTATGTAAAATCAATGACAAAGCTAGGAATTTAAGAAGCAATATGAACAGCACAATCTACCAGCCCAGTCGAAGATGTCATGGGGGGATGCACGAAGAGGCAAAGACAAGACAACAGTAGTCTAACCAATCTATGGCTGGCTAATGTTCATAGGAAGTTGTATAACATGTTACAGTCCACAAGTTGCATCAATACCTTAAGCCCCAAACATCCCAAATTAGGTGTTTCGCATCGAACAACAAAAATCGTATAATTTATACTGATGTAAGAATACCCCCCCCCCCCCCACCAAAATTCTTCAGGGTACAGCACAAGATTGGAAAAAATGAGAGGAACAAAACAAAAATGGGGCCTTCAAAGACAGATCCAACTTCTAAGGTTTAGGTTAGGCAGATGACAGTTCACACTGTTAAGGAGATAGAGTTGTATTAGGATATAGAGTTTGTATTCTATTCCATATATGCCTTATCTCTATGTGGCATATTCTCTTGTACTCTCCTATATATATGGCCCTTTAGGTCTCATATCAATACACACAATATTCATAACATGGTATCATAGCTTAGATTGAAACCCTAACCTCGATCTACTTCCAATCTACTTCCGCTGCTGCTGCCCCCGGGAGAGGAGTGCATGCGCTGTTTGCCGGCGGTTCACCTGCTTTGACCGCGCCGCCTCCCGCCGGATCCCGCCAACCCGCGCCAGATCCGGACGCATCCGGCCTCCTTGCGCCAGATCCGGCCGCCGTGCCTCCTTCGTGCCGCCGCCTCCCATCGCAGACCGTGAAGCCACCATCCATCCGAGCCGCCGGCGCCCTCGTCCAGCCAGATCCGGGCGGATCCGTGTCCGCCTCGGGCGGCCATCTCCAGGCCGCCAGCCGTCTCAGCTCTTTGCCGCCGGGTCCGCCGTCGGATCTCGCTGCGCCTGGATCCCGATGAGCCGCCACGGCCGACCATCTCTTGGACCGCCGCCGCCCGCCTCTTTCGGATCTGGCCACCTTCAACGCGCCCACACGATGGCGGCTCGAGCGGCGGCTCATCTTCCCGGATTTGAAGGCGTACCTCCCGATCCGGCCTCCTCCACGCCGGATTTGGTCGGATCCGGCCGTCTCTCCGGCACCGCCATGCTCTTCCCGCTGGCAGCCGCCGCTCCTTCACGGGTTTCTTCGACGACCGAGACGCCGCACCTCGCCGGAGTCGCCGGCCTCTTCATTGGATCTCGCCGCCGCCCAGCCCCGGGGAGCCGCCTTCTCCCGGTCGCCGCCTCCCGCTGGAGCCCGCCGCTCCCCTTCTGTCTGAGCGAGGGAGAGAGACGGGTGGGAGGGAGGGAGTGAAAGACGCGGGGGGAGAGATGGATGGTTCCTGCTGCTGTCGCTACTCGCTAGTATTGAGTTATTTTTCAGTCGGTCTTTTGAGTTTAGTTTTTTTTTCCATCCAAGTTTGTAGTCTCTAATATTTTTAGTTCGTCCAAACCGTGCGAGTCCACAAATTTATTGTTAATCATAAGAAGTATAGGAATTTTTTCTTTTGCATGGCAACAGCCGCCGCTTCTCTTTAAGCCGCCGCCCCGAGTTTCTAAAGCCGCCGCGCTTCTTTTGCACCGCGCCTCCGTTGCGCTTCTTGTGCATTGCGCCGCCGCTATCTTGGGCTTCGATCTGCGCCGTCATGCTTTGATATATTCCTCTTCGGCTTGATTTGACAGTTTATTCAAAGGCTGCACGCAACGACGACATCATCAAGACTCGGACTTCGGATTTTTCTTGTTTTAGTGTTAGTCCTTTTCAAATGCAATGCTATTGCATACGCCTTACATTTGAGGGGGGGTGTTAAGGAGATAGGGTTGTATTAGGATATAGAGTTTGTATTCTATTCCATATATGCCTTATCTCTATGTGGCATATTCTCTTGTACTCTCCTATATATATGGCCCTTTGGGTCTCATATCAATACACACAATATTCATAACACACACAACCTTCCTTCTTGTTTGAGACTAATTACAAAATGTTTTGTATATAAATTACCAAGTACCAACAGCATGTAGGCACTAATTTGCGCCCTGAAAATATACTACATGGCAAACCACACCAAAACTGTATTAAAAAATTCTGGAAGCGACACCCATACTTACGGTAAGCGTTTTATTTGCTTGTCAAGTCATGCATCATACATTTAAGTAGAATGTTAACATGCTATTATTAAGCAAACAAGTAGTGCAAGACAACCTACAGCTTGAGATAAAGGTAACAACTAATACTGAGTCTTGTGAATATCACAATTGTCCGTGTCAATGACAAACATTATGTTCCATTATGAATTACAAGAAAAGATCCACAGGCACACATCAAACTACATAGAACAGAGCTGCATGTATAGAAAGATTTCTACGTAGAAGTCCACAGATGCATATCAAATTACATAGAACAGAACTGCAGTCTGCATGTATAGAACAATTTCTAATACAATACTAGGCACTCCAAATCCTAACACAAACAAAATTGAACTTATGAGTATCACTTAGTTTGGTGATATAAGAAGCATCCTAAAGCTTCCATCCTAAATCCTAATCTTATCTTGCCATTTCATATCATAAGCAGGGAGGATGCACCTAACATGAAGTTAGTACCAAAACAAAGGATTTTGATCAACTTATGAATACCTCGTTTGCCGGTCGACCATAGTCAACAGGATCCCTCCCTGTAATTGCTTCTAGGATAACAACTCCAAAGCTGTAAATGTCACTCTTTTCATTCAAGAGACCAGTGTTTGCATACTCTGGTGCCACATAGCTGCAATGAGTCAATGCAACACATCATAAACTTGTACTAACATACTGTCATGGAACTCTTGTTTGTAAGTTACACAACATACCCAAAGGTTCCCATAACACGAGTAGTGACATGACTCTTTCCAGCACCGAGAAGCTTGGCTAAACCAAAATCTGATACTTTGGCATCAAAATCATCATCAATCAAAATATTGCTGGATTTGATATCACGGTGCACAACTTTTGGTTCAATTGCCTCATGCAGGTAAGCAAGCCTGCAGGTAGGTATCAACAATTCTTGTTTTCAGTTTAAGTGCTGATACATGACAAAAAAACAAAGAAAGAAAAAATATACATGCAAGTTTGAAAAACAACTGCGGAAAAAATTTGTTTGGCTTAAGCTTAGGTGTACTCACTTCAATCATGAGAGATATTTGTTACGGTCTGATTAGAATAATAGTATTAGCCCCATGTAGAAAGATGATGCGATTTTGGAACATTTATGACTGGATTATCCTACAGTGGACTGATATGATAATGAACAAATGGCAGAACAGTAGCAAAAACAAAGGACATAAGGACTCACGCTTTTGCTGTCCCAAGAAGAATCTTGACACGGGCCTCCCATGTAAGGGAACCATGATGACTCGTAGCTCCATGAAGCCATTGCTCTAGGTTTCCGTTGTTCACATACTCATAGACAAGCATCCTGAAAATTTCACTTGAAGTTAGAAATGATGCCACAGGATTCCCTACAGTTATTTTGAAATTCCGAAGGGCATGGAAGGGCAAGAAGAATGATTTTGTTTGGTAAGATGTACATCAAGGATGTATCAACATTGTGGATGGAGGTATAAGAGGAATATGACAGTGAAGAACAGGATAAATCACCGTTGAGTACCCTCCACACAGTAACCCAGAAGCCGGACCAGGTTCTTGTGGCGAACATGACCAATAGCCTCAACTTCTACTCTGAATTCCTTCTCAGCTTGCCCTCTATAAGTTCGCAAAACATCAATTGGAAACGCTAAATGTATTATTAAAGCAGGATGAAAGCTATGGAAGACAAGATATGGAAGAATAAACAGAAACATCGAAGGGTGATAAGCAAGGCTTACAGGTTATTGAGAAGCTTCTTGACCGCGACAGGAGTGCCATTTATGAGCTGGCCACGATAAACAACACCATATCCACCCTCACCAAGAATGTTATCTTTCGAAAAACGGTTAGTAGCAAGTTCCAGATCCCTCAAAGTAAACCAATGACCCCAACCAAGGTATGAGAACTCCGGCAGGCCAACCAAAGGTGACGGAGCGGTTATTGCATGCGTTGAAGTTTGCCTAAAATTTCCTGAGCCTCCTTCTTCAGCTGACTGGAAGCCTGCATCCTTGTCCATGTAACGGAATGACCCCGAGTGGCTCTCATTGCCACGTCTCGATTTGTTTACACCCAAATGCATCATGGCCTTGTCTGACTCCCGGTCACTAGACTTGTCTTGGATTGTCAGCAGGACTCCATCATGTGCCACAAAGTCGTTTGTCGGAACCTGCTCCACCCTCACCTCCTTGATTTCCTTGGAAATGGCAGGGATTTGGGTGATTGGGATATTTGCAGAGGCTCGTCTAATCTTCTTCCTACTCTGGATTGTGAGCCAGACGGTTATAAAGAAGACGACCACCATGAACGCTCCCAGGACAATGCATACCACCTCCCATACTTTGAGATGCGAAGGGCCAGTTGGCGTGGAGAGATGATCTTTCAGAGTAGGGGACGATGAAGGCGACTCCATTGTGGGATGTCAGCGTTCTGCTCCTACAGACAAAACAAATTCAGATGAAAATGTTAGCTGCCCATCTAGCTCACCTCCACAGATCAAACAATGCTGGCAATTTTAATGCGCGTACGGCTCGCTTCGCAGAGGAACGCAAATGCAGGCATCTACATCCACGGTACAAGCGTATAAGAACGACGGATTCCCGAACTAAATAGCGGCAGTTAAGACGGCTAGTACATTGTCTTGGGCTGGAAGGGAAGCAAAGACAAGGTGTTACTGCTCCTGCGAGCCGAGGCTGTACAGGGGAATAAATTCTCCGTGACGGTGATCGCAGCCGTGGAGGAAACATGGATCATGGCGTGAGGTCGTTTTACACGTGAAGCAATCCTCCTTAGCAAACTAGTACCAGGTACTACTAGACCAAGCAGCTAGCCATGGTTGGCAAAACTTTCACATCTTGTTACTGTCGGCAAGGAAAGAAAGCTCGTACCTTTTTCTTTTCTAACTCGATTCTTGCAGGCAAAAGATAAAAAGATGGTTCTTTGTCAAGAATTCTTCCCCCAAGAACTCCCCTCCCGAATCTTCTTCCCCCCTGAAAATTGAACTAACCCGAGAAAAAGCATTCGCCCAAGAAACCCAAAAGGGCAAATCAATCGCAAGAACAACGTGACAAGCAACCCCAAATCCAAAACAAGAAACCCAGAGAAATCACATGAAACACAGGCACATTGCAGCAGCGAGCAAGAACAGGAACAAGAGCAACCAACCACCTGAGAAATCTCCAGATCTCCACCTCCTCCTCAGCAAAATAACCACCGCAGCAGAGATAGATCGATTACAGCAGCAGCTACATCACCGGCAGAGAATGAAACAGAGAAATCGTGTAGAAACCGGTTGGTTACCCTTGAATCCAGCAAGCCAAGAATGCTGGATTTCTTCTGATTGGGGATGGAGACGGTGCGGAGGGTTGGGAGGAGGGAGAGGAAAGGACGAAGGTGATATATGGGAGCGGTAGGTAAGTAGCTTGTGTGGAGTATTTGTGTGCTTGCTTGCTTTGCGTTCGTCATGTGTCCCCTAACTCCCTAAGGCCGTGTCTACTGTAAGAATATTTGGATAAATATTTAAAGAGAGAAACTATGTCACCTTACAAAACAGTTAATATAAGAGTCATAGTCTCTAATACAAATAAATATTATATAGATACTTATATAATTTGAGAAGTTTGGCTGCACTTCGGACGCCTACTACATACAACACAGTACACCTGGCAATCAAGGCAGTTTTTTTTGTCTAAGCGCCTAGTACAAGCGTTGCATTGGATATAGCCTAAGAACCAATAATCGATGATTTCCCATGTAAAAGATGTACATTTCGATGTCTCACTGATACATCGTATTTACTGTGTGTCTCTTGTATCTCAAAAAACAAATAATCGATAATTTACCACTATAAAGATATATATTTTAGAATTTATTATCCGATATCTCACTAGGATATGGTCCTTAGATATCAATAGTTAATTCTTACGTACACATCTTTTATGTCGGTATATCCTCGATTCCCCTCCAAAGAACTGGATGTGGTGAGAGCCTGAGACTGAGAGCTGGCAATGCGGTAGAAGTAGGAGCATCCCGCTGCTCAATTCTTTTCTTTTGTTTGTCGTTTTGTTACGGGGAGCAGTGGTGTTTACTGCTTGAAAATGCTAAAAGCGACGGCTTACTGGGAGGTAAGAGGGGGTTAAATTAAATCAGACGTAGAAAGGTGGCGCGGCCTGTGACGTGGAATTTCGGGTTCGTGGGCCGGATAGCTAGTGCTTTTTAGGTTACTAGAACATTGGGCGCGCTTCACGCGCCTTGTCATGACTTCAATTGTAGAAATTAATTCACATTTCATTCAGAGAAAATTGATATTTTGCCATTCTATTCAGTGGGCTTACGACCAAGTTTTCCGTGGTCGTAATTCTTCTTACGACCACTTACACCGTGGTGATAGCCTTCTTTGACCATGCTCAGCGAACTCCCGACCACACGGTCGAAGCTATGACCACGTAGTCATTTATGACAGCTTTACGTCCATTTTGGTAGTGGTCGGAGTTCATCAGGAAGGTGTACAACCACTTTGGGCATGATTGGAGAACATCAGAAGGGTTTTCTGACCGGCTACGGAACGTTGGTCATGGTCGAAGGCAACTACGACCACGTTGGCGTGGTTGAAGGCAACTCAACCACGTTGGCTGTGGTCGGACACTACTACGACCAGATTGGCCGTTGTCAGAAGCCTAGTTCACAGTTTACGACCTCAAGATTGATAGTCGACAATCAAACTTACGATCACGATGAGAAGTCGAAGGCGTACGACCACGTCATCGAGAGGCGTACAATTCACAGAATATATTCATCGAAATCTCATAAGCTCACCACGTACGACCATGTTCCCCTCCTCATAAGCTCATCGAGATCCCTTCTGACCACGTTGAGTTCTGCACAACGTAGTCGAAATCGACCATGCACAAGGTGGTCGTAATGTGGTCATTACCAACCACTCACTATGTGATCGAAACTAAACATTTTTAATGTGGTCGCACAACGTTGTCGTTACCGACCACTGTCAATTATATCATGCAGAGCCTTTTCAGCATCTTGTACCCAAATTCAAGTGGAATAAGGTAGACATATCAAAATGGAGAATGCTCATGTCCACACTTGAATGTGTCAAAATTACACTGAAAACCATGCTATCATAACACAAAACCACAATTTCCCAGATTGCTTCTTTATTCCGTAAAAACCATCAGAGCTTCACGGAGGTAACTAATAATTAAGGGTAAAAACAGAAACAAAACCTTTGGATACCATAGAACTCTGCGCGCCTTGCCATGACTTCAATTGCAGAAATTAATTCACACTTCATTCAGAGAAAATTGATACTTTGCCATTCTATTCGGTGGGCTTACGACCATGTTTTCTGTGGTCGTAATTCTTCTTACGACCACTTACATCGTGGTGATAGCCTTCTTGAAAGCGAGTTCGGCCACGTTGAAGAATATTGAAAGTGGTCGTAAGGGCATTCAACCACGTTGTGAGAAGTGGGAGGTCGACCACGTTGAAGAGTTGAACGTGGTCGAAAGGGCCTTTGACCACGTTGAAGAAGGCTGAGCGTGGTCGATAAAGGCTACGACCACGTTGTGAAGGCTGCAACCACGGTGTGAGTGGTCGGAAGAGGCTGCGACTGCGTCGCGAAGATCTCACCGTGGTCGGAAGGGACTTCGATCACGGTATAAAGAAGCGATATAGTCAAATTTGATGCTAGAAATACGACTGTTTTTTGGGATCAAGAAATCCATTGATGATCCTAAAGACTAAAGAAGAGCATCACACAGAAGAAATATTACAGCAAGAATCTCCCATAAATATATTAAAGAGAGGATGAGTGGCAAATGATGATTTCAAAAGATCAGAACATATGGAGATTTAAGTGCCTAATGTGAAAAGAGAATGCAAGGACTCACCGAGTACATGCAGTCATTGATGAGGAAATCTTCAAGTTCTCTTACATTGGAAACGTCCAATTCTTGCATGAGTTGATCATATGGTAGTACCTGAAGAAAGCAATGAGAAAAGAACAAGCAAGTATGGTAATGATTGTCTATAGCGAAACATCGCATAGGGCAGAAAGGGAAAAATACTGCCCTTGCGATGTTCCTTCCAATGTGCACTCAATCATGCTAAACAGGTAAAGAAAAAAAATATGTCCACACATCTTGTAAAGACTTTATTAGGCCAACATAACATTAAAAAAAGTTCCTTCAGCCACTGGTTATCAATTTATCAAAGAAAAACCACCACTTTAACCTTCAGACTTGGCTTCCACAGACAGAGAATTGCATAAAACCATTTACGGATTTACCATTAGAACTTAAAAGCGCTAGAAGATTCGAGAAACCTAGACAACATACATGCCATCCTAAAATGACAGTGCAGCACTATAACTACTGTTTACATGACTGCAAGTAGCTATCAAGCATCAATATGTGTCCACAGAAAGAGGAGCTACACAGAATTGCTCTGATTATTAGACAGGATTAGGCGGAATTTGTACCTTGGTTGACTCAGCCAAAGTTAGCACACTGAGTTGCTTCAGCTTCCGGAGTTGATCAGGCAACAGTGCAGGGAGGGTGCCAGAATTACCTATGCATATAAAAATAATTACTCAAAACAATAAATGTGCATCGCTTGCACTTATCCGTTAGACATTAGTACAAAAAATAACGGACAGAAAACTAAAAATTGCAATTCATGCTGATGGCAATGTTAGATGAAACAAGTAAAAGTTCTAGCAACCACAAACGTACTAAATTAAGCTAGAAGCCCGCAAGCACAAGAGAGTTCATGTCCATAATAACTTTGCCTACAAACAGCCAAACGCGCGCCCTAATCATATTGGCAAGTAAAAGGGCAAATCGATCACCACAGGTCAAGCTCTGTTTTCAGGTGTGGCAATGTGATGTAACGTGCGCTCTGTTTTCAGGTGTGGCGATGTGATGTAATGTGTTCTTGAATGGTTGCAGAAAATAAACTATAGGACCAAAAGAATTTTTGGAGTGATCAGTATGTTGGGCCCCTCCAAAAGTTAACCTACAAAGGCCACTATATGCAAACACGTTTGTATTAATATTAATTCAAGTGAGCATCAAAGCATCATCATCATCCACTAAATGACTAAGATTCCCTCAATCCAGGGTTTCCAAACAAATTGCCCCCACTTGCCCTCGTTAGGGTCCAGGGCAAAAGGCTAATACCCAAACATGTGACAGATCAGACAATGCATCACAACGAACGCACAAACGCAACAAACGGGCAAACACAAAGGACGCATGGCAACAATCCAAAGGGCAATGTAATGTACGAATCGCAATGGGAGGCCCTAATCTTACTCTTGTAGTCCTTCAAGGTGCCGTAGGCGAAGAGGCGGAGCAGGTCCAGCGACGACGCGTACTGCGTGCCCGCGAGCTGCACCAACGAACGCACAAACAACAGCCACACCACAACACATCAGCTCGAAACAGACACCCATCGGTGGGAACTGGAAACCCTAACCCTAACCAGGCGGCGAGAAGAGGGGCATTAGTAAGCAGCGGGTACCTTGGAGAGGGCGGGGAGGGAGAGGAGCTCGGAGAAGGCGAAGAGCGCCGGGTGGGAGGTGGCCTCGAGCACGAGCGCCACCAGCTGCGCCGACGATGACAGCACCGCCGCCTGCGCCGAGAACTGCTCGATCAGCTCTGCCTGCCGCCGCTCCGCGTCCATCGCCATCGCCGCCGCAGCCGCCGGCGACGAGAGGGAGGATAGTAGGGCTAGGGTCTGGGGATCTCCCTCCCTCCCCTGGGGTTTTCGCCTTTCGCTTCGCCTCCCTGATATTCTCGTGTGGCTTTCGGGGAGGCGGGGCAGGATGAGCGGGCTCCGCAATGCGTGTCGGTGCCCGGGCGCTGGGCTAGCGAGCGCGCGGGATGAGCGTGTCGACCAACCATTACCTCCACGTCGCCCGAAACTCTGTGGTGCGAGCAGACGGGGGGAGGTTTTAATAACTTCCGATGGGTAGGGATAAGACGGATAGGATAGTTTTCGGTTGATTCGGATAATTTTTGAATACGGATTATATCGGTTCGGATATTTGTTGGATAGTATCAGATCAAAAATGAATATGGATTTTCTCTGTCAGATACAAATATAGATTCGATAGCTCACTATCTATGGAATACGAATACGAATCTAGATTATTTGGATATTCAGGAGTCGGATATTCGCAAATTACATTCTTTATTTCAGCCTAACCCATTTACAAGATACTTTAGTAGCCCATCATATATTAACATATATATTAATACATGAAGTTAGAACATATATATTAATACATGAAGTCAGAGAAAGAACCTTAGCTTATACGAAGAATTCGTAAATGTTTTTCACAAATGTTTAGATCAACAAACTAGTTATATTTTTTGTTCATTTTATGCGTACAATTTAAAGGGTATTCATGTTCCAAGAAATATTCGTGACCATATTCGATTCGATTCATATTCGCTCCGTATTTGTACTCGATATTATTCGTATTTGTATTATATCCGGGATATCCATATTCGTATCTGCGTCTAGGAAAAATATGAAAATAAATATGGCAGAGTCATTATCTGTCCGTATTCGATTTGTTTTCACCCCTACTTGTGGCTTTTTGTAATTACTTTTTTGAGATGGTAACGGACAAGAAGATACTGACGTGGATGACACACACAATTTTAGGATGGGGAAGCCATTTGGAGAAGCTGTTTCAAGAAGCTGCCCTATTTGTTTCAGCTTCTAGAGATGCCGCAGCCAAAAACAAAAAAAACATTACCTAAGTAAGAGTCGCTCCTCAGTCACCTGAATCTTTAGGGTTACGTTTGGAACATTTTTTTGAAAAGTTGGGCATTTGCAAGGTACAGGAAAATGTTGTTTGGTTTTGCTATTAGTAAGTTACGCGGTTCTCTTTTTTTCTAAATTTAAGTCGTTTTTTTTTATAAATTTAAGTTGGTTTTTTATTATCAAGGATTTGCAAGGTAAATGTGACTCATACTTAAGAAAAAACCGAACCCCTTATATGAAGACAGCCCCAATTTTGTTTTGGGGTGTTTGGAATGTAATTTTGCTTTAAAGGATAATTGTAAGGGAGAAATTTTCTCGAAAAAACTAAACATTCCAAACATTTTTTTGTTGTTCCAATGTTTTTCTGCATCCCTAATGAACCGTGACCTTGTTTGAAAAGATATTTTTTTTAAATTTAGGCCAGGAGCTCTGACATTCACTGTTAGAAGAGGTTGTGCACTGCCTCTAAGCCGAGGGTCGAATGATGGCGGACGTGGGCACAACCTGTATAGCAAGCCGACTGACCTTTGTGGCCGGTTCTAAAAATTTAAACAAGGAGAAAGAAACATTAATTTAAACAAGGAGAAAGAAACATTACTTCGTGTTGAGTGACTTGAGTCTCAAGAAGAAAAAAAATATTGTTACTTATAACCACTTAAGGACTAGATTGAAATAACCTGAACTCTAATTAACTCTAAGCTACATATTTAGCAGTAATCAAGAAATAATAAAAATTATTACAACCCATTTAATTACAAAAATGGATTACAACCAATTGGCCCTAGGCCTCAATAAAGGAAGTAAAAAACATTATTACAACCCTTTTTAAATTACAAGAATTATGCAAGTACGAAAAACTACTTTCATAAGTAAAAATGCATTAGAGAAAAAACTAAAATAATTATAGCATTGCATTTCTTGCCTTGCCCTATTTCCGTGTACTGCTCGACGTTTAGCACCCAAACCAGTCTCACCCTAGCCACCCCTTCCTTTTTCATTTTGCAATCGGAGAGCGAGCAAAATAACAATCCAAGGGAGAAGAAAAAAGGGGGGGGGGGGAAGGAAAGAATAGCCATCAGTACCCTCTGATTACTAGAGTCATTTAGAGTGGCATTCGTCGAGGTTCACTGACCATCCCGAATCCGTTGGCGCCTCTCACCTTAAGTGGCCTTCATCCTTCAGCTTTAGAAATCAAACGCCCATATTATTGCCAACTTACCTTCGCCACAGAAAATCACAGAACAATGCACAACCCACAGTTCGGACCGTTGGTCCATAAAGCCCATAGTAGTCCAAGACTCATTTGTGGATAGAGTGAGGGCAAAAGAGTCATGAACAGTGCCACAGAGAGAGAAGACATCCAAAGCCTCTCATTCTTAAGCCCTCCCCAGACTCTGCCACTGCATTCCAAAACCACTGAGAGCAGCAAAGCCAACCAGTCCATAGCATTCCACAACTGAAGGCAACAAAACCACCGAGAGCCCCTGGCTCCCTCACAAGCAAAGCCAACCGAGAGCAGCAAAACCACCTAGAGCATCCCAACTCTCTCACAAGCAAAGCCAACCGAGAATAATCCCAGAACACAAAGCCCCAAGCCAAGAAAAAGCCTCGGTACTGTTTTCTCAGTCGCAGGCCAGAGAGCCACTCTTCCCAAAAGCCAGTAGCCCCACCGAGTGAAGGGGAGATAGAAAGTAATGGAAGCCAAAGTAGTGCATGGACCATCGGGACCCAGGAGGCCAACCGGGTAGACCACATGGCGATGACCCCGATAGTGACAAGGAGGCCTCGTCCACATCTGAGGAGGCCGAGTAGATTGAGTAGCCAAGGGAGCCGGTAGACCAAAGTAGCCTAGGGCCCAGGGAGTGCATAGCAGGCCAAGCCGGCGAGCGGACCACTGAAAGATCAAGCTCCATTTAAGTTGGTTTTGGTGATAATGACAAATACTATTATGAGATTTTGGTAATAATGACAAATGTATTTGTTCATATGGATGAAAAGGTGAAATCATTGAGGTATGCATTCGATATCTTTCTTATAATCTTATTGCATTCCTCACATCCAAATATACGACTAAATGACAATTAATATACTTGTTTGACTATGTTATTTCTTAGTCTCATTTGGATGAAAAAGTGAAAACCATAAGAGGTATGCATTCGAAATCACATTCTCATATATTAGTACATTTCTTGGATCCAAAATATAGATTGAACTCCACAAATAGTCCAAAATGAATATGTGCATATGTCTTCATTATACATACTTGTATGCACACATGTAGGGGGAGTTCACTCTATATTTTGAGGTTCCATAAGTATTGATCCATATTCCAGTTCCATATATTAAGGATCTTTATTTTGAAATATTCTCTTGAGTATATATATATATAACTTGTGTAGTTCATGTTTACTCATAATCAGGTTGTCATCTAGTTTCTCCATTATGTGTTAATGGTTGGATGATTAATGGCAACCGGATAAGTAAGATTTTTTTTAAAAGCTTATCTTAGAGTATATAATTGTTGTGTACATGTTGTATACTTGCAAATACAATCTTTATCTCATATTTTGTTGAGATTGTTATGAATTACCTAAAATGGAAGATTGTAGAATGTAATATCTCCATTATGTGTTAATGGTGAAGTTTGGTAATTGATGACAATTGATTTGTAGACTAACATTTTCTATGAGTTAGATGAACATGTTTGGTGCCACAAATGAGGATGACTTGAGATGACTTCATGTATTGAAGATTATCAAGTCTAGATAGAAGATGGCTTCATGTGTTGAAGTCCATTAAGAGAAAGATGCATCATGAGTTAATACATATCCAAGAGAAGATGATCATGTGTTGATCATCAAGTCAAGTGAAAACCTATCATGTGTTGATGGAGTTCAAGTAGTGGATGCATCATGTGTTGATGCATGTTAAAGACGATGACCCGGACTTGAAGTAATGATATGCATCATCAAGCTTCAAGATGATGCTTTAGGCAAATGTATGACTAGTTAGAGCTAAAAATGTGTTCTTAGTCTTTTACCGGTCTTTGTGTTTGGTTGGAGGACCGGATTGCTAGTATAGGTTATCGTACTATTAAGAGGGCTCATATTTAGTAGCTTGAGTCTCATCAATAGCTCAACCTCACCTCTTATAGCTTATCTTGTCATGAGGTTTGTATTTGTAAATGTGTTATACAAATAGTTGAAACTCATGTGTTGAATCCTTGTAACATATGACTATTGTAACAGCCCAGGTTTTTCTGAAAATAAAAAAATTAATTAATTAATTAAAACAAAATTTAAATTAAAATAAGTATTTTTGCGCCTAAACTTTAAATTTGGATTTGCCCTGAATTTCTGTTTTTGAAAAACTAGATTTAAAAAGTATTTTGTGTAAAATCTAAAATTATTATTATTAAATAAAATGATATTTTGATTTTATATAAAAATTCTATGTCAAATTAAATATTTGGAGTTATTTGGCTTTTATTTGGTTTCCTGGATTTTTCTGAGTTTGAAAATGTATTTTTGAAATTAAAAAGTATTTAAGTATGAAAATTAAATACCAACATTAGTTAGGAATATTTTTATTAAGCCCAAAATGTATCCAGGAGATTCTCTGAATTTTTCTAGGATTTTTGGAGTTTATTTCATATTTTTCTGAGCTTTATAGAATTTATTCGGGTTTTCTAAAAAAGAAAATCAAATTTAAAAACTAAAATTCCCTCCCCTCCCCTCCGGCCGCCACGTGGACTGCCGGATTCCACCCACGCCGGTCCGCCCCATCCCGCCTACCCCACCTCCCGGGCCGACAAGTGGCCGGCCCGGATTGCGCCACGCCGCCCATCCGCCCCCTCTCCTCTCGGCCGCTCGATCCGCCCGGCCCGATCTCCGCCGTCCGCACCCCGCTCCCTCTCTCTCCTCTCTCTGCCCCGCGGACCCCACCCGGCAGCCACCCTTTCTCCCCTCTCTCTCTCTCTCTCTGCGCGCGGGGCCCGCATGTCAGGGGCGTCTTCCCCGGCCGCGCCGCCGCCAGGCCGTTGCACCGCCCCGCCCTTCCCGGCCTCACCCCTCTCCCCCGAGTGCGCCGCCACTCCTCCCGCACGCGCTGCCCCACGTCTTCCCCTCTCCCCGCGCCCACCTCCCCTTTCTTCGCGCCCATTTCCCCAACTCCGCCCGTAACCGCCGCCCGCCTCCGGCGAGCGATTATTCACGCGCCCCCACTCCCCTCCGCCCCCTATAAAGAGGCCCCCGAGCTCCGCCTACTCTCACCGCACCTTCCCCCACCCTCCAATTCTTCTCTCCGCCGCCCGAACGCCCTCGCGCCGTGTTCCCCTTGCCGCCGCCGCCATAATTGCTCCGGCGAGCAATTGTGCCCGCACCGAGCCTTCCCGCGCCCGAACGACGCCTCTCCCAGCTTCTCTGCGTTGCCCCCGACGTTCCCCACCCTTCGGCCGTGCCTCCCCGCCGCCGGAAAGCCCCCGCCGCCAAGGCCCGAGCGTCGCCGCCGCCCTTCCTCGCCGCCGGCCCGTTTCCGGCCATCTCCGGTAAACTCCACCCCCACCGCCGCATTCCCATCCTTCTCCTCTCCCTTCTCCGCCTCTCGACGCCGGCCGCCGGCCACCGGAATGCCGTCGCCACCGCCGCCCCCGGGAGCCTCCTCCATCGGCCGGCCATCTCACCTTCCCTGGCCCGCGTGGACGCCACGTGGCCACACAGTGGCCGCCACGTCGACTCCACCGGCCCAGTCAGCGCCACTTCTCCACCCCCCGCCACCTCAGCGCCTCCCCGGGTCCGTGGACATGGTCCACATGGAACAGGCCCACTGTCAGCCGGGCCACCTACTGGCTGACGTCAACGTGGCGCCAAAAAACTCTTTTCCCGTTGAAAAATAAATCGGCCAAAAAGAAATTCCCATGGCTGACGCAATGCTGACGCCATAAATTCTTTTCCTTTAGAAAAATAATTCCAGAAATTCAGATTTTTCATTTTCTCTCTTTTCAAATTTCCCGAAGCCCGTTCTCCTTCGTCCTAACTTCGATTGAGCCCATTCAAATTTATAAATTCATCAAAAATTCCCCTCTATCCAGTTCTAGCCTAAATTCAAATATTTGAAGTAATTTTGAATTTAATTTGAATTTATTTGAATTTGGTGGGTTATTTTTGCGTGTAGACTTCGACGATTCGGGAAATTTCTTCGACGAAGATTCAAACCAAGTTCATGGGCAAGGCAAGTCACACTCCTTGATCATGTTGATCCCAGTTTTCAAAATAAAATTATGTTGATTTAAACTATATTGCATGCATATTTTTATTCAACGTATTTCAATTCAGTTTTAAATTTAGTTATTGCCTACTTGTTAATTCCTCCATTGAATTTGAATTCCTCAACACCTTGTCACCCTAGATTCAAACTCTATTTAATACATTAGTGTTGGCTAGAGAGTTTAATCAAATGCTTAGCCCTGCATAATCATATAATTTTGTTTTGGGATACCTTTCACATAAAATGACGAACCTTTTCACATAAAATGATATGCTTTTGATATGTACTCTTGACTTTGGTGAGTCAAGGAAGTTTATGAATTATTTTGCAAACAAATATAAAACTGATTTAGACTTAGGCAATTGGTTAGAGTGGTGGGTGCAGGCATGCCCTGTTGGTTGGAGCCGCAGTGGTTGACTGTCGTACACAGGGTTATGTGGTTGGGCCTAAGTCAGATTAAGGACCGGTCTGTGAGCTACTGTTGCAAAGCCCTAATCGTACTACCACATGGCTGGTATGGGACAGCCCTGGCTGAATAATTTGTGAAGTCCCAACCTGAGTCAAGTCGTAGGTTGAAAGTGAGCGTGGTTGGTGCCATGTGAAGTCTCACTTGGGCGAGCGTGGTTAAGCCATGAGAAGTCTCGTCTAGGCTCAAGAGGGGGTCCTGGTCTGGTGGATTCCTTACTGGGGTGAAACTTTAGAGTTGGCTCGACCAGGTTGAAGGCTTTGCATTATAAAGGCCTTGTCACGACTCCTCGTCGCACACCTAAGGAAGTGTGTAACCCGGTGGCAATATGGGATGATCGTGTCTTGTGGGTAAAGCTGTACAACCTCTGCAGAGTGTATAATCTATCCTGGATAGCCGTGCCCACGGTCGTGGGCATGCTGAGTAAAAATTTTTCATGGATTAGATTTTGTTTTTCAAAATGTTTTTGAAAACCTTGTGGATGGATGAAATCCACGAGAGATGAAAACCTTGCGGATGGATGGAATCTGTGAGAGATTGAAATCTGGTGAATGGATGGAATTCATCAGAGTTGCGCAGTGAAAGCGTGTGGATGGATGGAATCCATACGTGAGCTTTTGGGAAAGATGGTCCGGGTGGGATGCCCGTGGATAGGTTGGTGTTTGGTCAGAGCCGGCACTGACGGTATTACTTTCTACTACAAGTATTGTTTTTACTTACTGTATTAAATTCAGTAATTTCAATCTACTTATTGTATTTCTTAAATGCTGTTTTATGCAAACTAACCCTCTAAGCCTTCTATTGAAGCTTTTATCATTATGGTGCATTTTACGTGTGACTTGCGGAGTACAAGTTTGTACTCATCTTACTTTTTCCACACAGAGAAGGAAGACGTCAACTACGGTGAAGATCAGAACGAGTAGGCCGAGTCTTACTGTCGTTTGCCTGTGGGCAGGCTTGGGCTTCGCTTTTATCAGTTTGCTTCTGCAGTTATTTTCCTTATTTATTTTGCCAATGGGCGTTGATATAAGACTTGGCCATAAGGCCGTACCTTTTTTAAATATAATCAGTCATTTGTGCTTGGTATTTATCTTTGTTGTACTGTGTGCACTAGCTGATCCTGGACTAGTGCGATTTACACAGAGGATCCAGGAGTCGTTACTCCGGGTTCCGACAACTATGTATTGTAAATGTGTTTTGCAAGTGCTTGAAGTCCATATTTCCATTCTTTGTGATATGAGGCTTATATTTATAAATATATTTTGTAAATGGTTGAAACTCATGTTTAATCCTTGTGTCATGATTCTAAAAGTGTGTAAATGTGTTTTGCAATTTGTTGATAATCATGTTTGGTACTTGCAGGTGGAGTGTTGGGTGTTGGGAGCCGACCCCAACCAAATGCTATTGGAAGTCGGTGGAGCTCGGGTGAACGACCTGGTGCACCAATGGAAAATAGATGGGTTGAATATTTGAGTAACGTATCTTAGAAAACATTCTGTATTTTTAACTTGACCCCGCACCAAAGGAAGTGTGGGATACCTAGTTCATGATGGTTCAGAGTAGCTGTGGGTACAGTGGCACAAGCCTACGTAGTGCACAATAAAATCATAAATTCATGCTTGCCTCTTGGATTGGAGGCTACGGGGATCGGTAGGGATCTTTCTTCTCCCAAGTGAAAAGTAGAGTTTTCTTAAATTAAAATATATCACTTAATTTGACAAGATTATTTTCCAAAACCAGGTGAGTAGAAATCATGATAATAGACAAGAAAAGAGGCATGCAATGCATTTTGCTATTATAATATTTGCTGAGTATGTTAGTACTCACTCTTGCTATTATTTTGTTTTGTTAGACCCTAGTCCAACCAGGGATTACTCCGAGTTGGATGAAGGAACCATAGACACCGTCGAGGTCACAGGAAAGGAGGGTGATGGTTACGAGGACCGAGGGAGGTGGACCCCCTATACTTCGGTTGGGACGAATAGGCGTTCCGCTAAGCCGAGCAGGGGTGCCTTAGGGAATATATCTCATACCTTTTGCTGTTTGTATATTTGTATTAAAGTCCATAGCTCACATGGCAAATGTTGTAATAAAGAGACAGTTTTTACATTATTATTCTACTACGTGACTCTGGTAAAAACTTATTATTCATTAGAACAGTATTCTACGGATCAAATGAATAATAATCTGTTGCTTAAGTGTGATTACCCTCAGAGTAATGACACGGGGCATTACATAGATGTGCACATTACTCCCCCAAATCATTCTAATGGTGATCAATCTAGACATGAAATAATGGCAATAAACCGTGTGTCCTTTGAGTGGTATGCTATTAGTAGATAAAATTTAACACACTTCGACCCATCTTATTTTAGTTTGCACTATATTTGAGGTTTGAAAGTCCTTGCGATTTTAAAGTTTATAGGACTAGGCCTATGATTTCATATGCATAGTGCATTTTGTGATACGTACAACTGATTTAAGATGTGTCAGCCATGAATGGACATCCATGGGTCATGTACATCTTACCAGTATTAGACCCGGGGGGATTCCGGCCCCCGGGCGCTATCCACGTCATGCCCCCTCCCTCGGCCGGCCGACGCGTGGCGGGGCCATTTCGGTACGGCCGGGGGAGGCCATTCCCTCTTGTTTTTTCGAAATTACGTAAATTACTAGTATTACACTAGGCAATCGAAAGCACAGCAATGCCTATATTAATGCTACGTAAGATTGTAAGAATATTTCTGATGGTCACTAGAGGTGAACTACTTTTAATGAAAAAATGCATATGTAATATTGTTCATTCCAAGTATGGAAAGTGACATGCTTGCGGTGTTTGACGCATTTGACCAGAGAGTGATCCCTGATTTAAGATATATAGAAGTACATTGATGTGCAAAGAGGGATATACTATATGATTGGCCATGTCTTACGTTTAGAGGTGGGCATTGGGCCATGCCGTACCGGCACAGCCCAGGCCCATCGTGCTTCGGGCCGTGCCGGCTCAGCCCAATCATCCTGTCATGCTGTGCCGTGCTGGCTCGCCTCGCCTCCGGCTGGGCCCAAGCATGGCCCAAAGCCCGTCGTGCCAGTGTTTGTGCCGTGTCAGCCCAAGCCCAGTTCGAAGTAACTATACATAACGAAGGTGACAGCGACAATGGTAGCGGTGGTCGCCATCTTCCTTTCTCTCGTACCTGCCTCATTAAAAAATCTAGTTAAAATTCTATACTATTGTCTCATGCCATTCCACCTCCGAACTTGGTCATCTAGTTCAATGGCATGCATATCTTGGTGCAAATTGGACTGTGGCATACGTGGACATCTAGCTCATTGCCCAGTAATCTGGCATAGAGCTTTCCAACTAGTCAAATAGAAAAACTCAAGCAGAGTCATGAATGCAGTTTACTATAGTTAAGAAATCAATTTTAAATAGTTTTTCGAACATTTAGTAACTACTTGGAATACACGCACCAATAACAAATTGTCTCTATTTACATAATGGTTAATTGTAACATACATGGAGGTGGTTATCTCATCAAATGCTCGAAGTAAAAAGGTAGTTGGTGAAGGGAGCTATGCTAGAATTAGAAGCGCATGTAGTAGTAATTTGCTTACATAAAATAAAATCACAATGGGGGTGAGGTATGTTGTAAAAAATATAAATATATGTTAGTATATGTTGATTTAATTGATCATCTTCTCCAGCAGTCCAGCCCTACTAATTTTACGCGAAGAAATAAGAGAGCCGCGAAGATGCGACCTAGGGTTCGGTGGTGGTGACCTAAGGAGGAGCAACATTGAAAATACTGATTATTTTTGTATGATGATGTTTCTTAAAAAAGAACAATAAAAGACACCTTATATCACAAGTGCAAAAATGAAGAACAACAAAAGACACCTCATATCACAAGTGCAAAAATGAACTCTGCCTAAATCATAGAATATCTCAGTCATTTTTTTAGCTATTGGATTAAGATCCAACCGTCCGCTTCTTTCTCCTCATCTCATATATATATAAATCACACATTCACATCTCCAAAACCTAACTCAATCTTCAAATTTGGCATTCCAAGGACTGCTCTATACAGATGTACATGTTACAATGGATGTGTAGAATCTTTTTGCGATGAAATCATAATTTCTGAGGGCTAGAACAGAAGAAATCAAAATGGACAAAAATCTATTTGTAGATTTCAAAAAACCTAAAGGACTAAATCACAAAAAACCCAAATCCCTATCCCTGAAATCCCTTCGCCGCTGCCGCCCAATTCATTTCTCCCCACTTCCATCCTTGCCTCCCTCCTCCCCCGATCTCTCTGGCACCTCCCTCATTCCCCGCTGCCTAGCTCCTCCCCCGATCTCCCCCGGCACCCCCTCCTCCCCCGCCACCCCTCCTCCCCGATCTCCCCACCGCCTCCTTCCTCCCCCGGCCACCTCCCTCCTCTCCCGATCTCCCCACCGCCCCTCCTCCCCTGGCAACCCCCTCCTCCCCCGGCCGCCTCCCTCCTCCCCCGCCACCCCTCCTTCCCCGTCCACCTTCCTCCCCTCTCGATCTCCCCACCGCCCCTCCTCCCCCGATCTCCCCCGGCCGTCTCCTCCTCCCCCGGTGCCCCCTCCTTTCCCAACCTCCCCTCGCTGCCTCCCTCCTCCCCCGACGTACTCCGATCGGTTTGGGTCGACGGACCGGGACTCGGTGCCACAGCTGCACACGGACTCAAGTTGCTCCGAGCGATGGCGACCGCAACCTTGACTACTCCGAGAGTGAGCCCACCAGTGGTGGATGGCCGGGCGGTGACTGGGGTGCCGACGATGAGTTCGTCATCGATGGCTTGCTTTTCGAGCCACCGTCGCCGGGCGTCTTTGTGCGGGATGCGGCTCTTGGCTCCAGCTACCCCGCTCCTCATCCTGCGCCCATCGTCCACTCGTCTGGGCTCCGGTGACCGGTATATGTCCTTCCCCTCTACTCCCTCTCTCTGCTCTGTGATGGCCTGATGGGTTGTGGTTGTGGGGAATCTGGGGATGACCGTGAGAGTAGTGGATATGGGATGTCGACGGGAGGGGGAGGCGAGGTGGAGGCCGAGGCAGCCCGGTCACTGGCGCCGGCGTGCCCGCCGTGCCGCCCGTGCCCGCCATGCTCCCCGTGCCGTGTCGCCCAATGGGCCGGCTTTCCAGGCCCAGCCCATTCACCATGTCGGGCCGGGCTGTGCCGGGCCGGTCGTGCTTCGGGCTGGCCCAAAAAAACACGGCCCAACTCCCAGCTCTACTTATGTTGCCTTCTTTTATTTAAGCTGATTGAATACACGCCTCAAACCTTATACTTAGTTTCATTCTTTCAAAACAATAAAAAAACATATTTCTTTGAAATGTATGAGTGAGTCATGCAAAAATAAAAAATAATTGAAAAGCTAGTATTTTTTTATCAAGCTTCCTTGCATTTCTTTTAAAAATAATGATTAAAGAGCCGTGGCGACTACTCCTGAAACATCTTATTAATTACCATTTATGAGGGGAAATTATGTAGATGCAATTGCACACCTACATCTATCATTTTCCCTACGGAAAGAAGAAAGAAAAGAGGAAGCAGAGACAAGAACAGTTCCAACTTTTTTTAAGGATAACGGATATTTTCCACTTTGATTTGCTTCAATTAGTGGTGAAAATGACAAGCTTTCCTACAAAGATATGTAGTCAGAAAGGTGCTATTGCGGGATCTTAGTCCCAGCAGGCAAACAAATCATTTTAGTCTTGTAGCTTCATTTGCAGGTTATTAGTCATCGCCCACAATAAAGGTCTTTTTGTCTTGCTTTATAACCATGTGTTACCAGTTGCCATTAGGGGTAAAAACAAATCAGTTATGGTCGGATAGTATTCAAATCATATTTACATCTATATTCTTTTTTCTCGGATTCAAATACAAATAGGACAAATGCCAGATACAAATATGGACAGGACAAATGTTGATACGAATTTGGATCGGATTATACTCAAAATCGGATCGGATTCGGCTATTTTTTGGATTCCAATAATTGTTTGTGGTCACTCCTATTTAAAACATGGCGTCGAATTGTTTTAATATTTTAAGTTGATAAATAACTGACTCAATGACTCTAACATATAACTGCGCATTAAATGTTGACAACAATAAATAAATCATTCATCTCACGTATTTGTATAATGCAGCTTTTGAGGACAGCTTCATACCTATGACGCAATGAAGTTTAACAAATCAATATTGGTTTTATAGTAATATTTATGCCCCTTTTCCTCTAGTTTATCATAAAATCATTGATCATTGCAGCCATTTTATCACTAATCCTAATTAATTCTAGATATATTGCAAATAAATCAGTTATAAACATATCAAATTTAGCTTAAAAAAAGTATGCAAAAAGCTTTATTAAGGGATGTGCCAATATAAAAAAATATAAAATGCCAAATTAAAGCTCACCATGATGACAGGCTCGTCGTTATGATCGAAATGCATATATAATATGTCCAATTTAGAGATCAAATGCAAAAGATATGTATTACTAAGTTGCTACTATTATATCTGCTGAATTCGGATATCCGACTCCGAATCCAGATCTTATTCCGATATCCGGATCCGTATCCACATCTGAATATTAGGTATCCAGATTCAATAGCCGAATATTTGAGTAATATTTGGATTCATAGTTACCCCTAGTTGCCATCCCATAGAAATGGATTGAATCATTGTGCAAAACGAGTTACTTACTCGATCTCAGGAATCTATATATTTGCTACATCGGCTATCAAATCGGTTAGCCTGTCTATTTAAACGCTAAAAGGCTGGGATATGATCGATGCTCACTGTCCTGAAGGGACCAGGCACCACAAAACTTTTAAATGGCCCCAACTAATTCTAGCTTTCCACAGCCTTCGGGGCCTTCTTTTCTGTTTCTGTTTTTGACTTTTCTACAGTATTACAGTAACTAGTTTCAAGCAGAGTATATTTTTAAGGTGTGATATATAAATTGATTATATTATATATTGTAGTGACTTCATCTATATCAGCCAAAACCCGAGTTTCTCTTACTTTGTACTCCTTCATATGAATAGCCAAAAGTCACCAGCCGCAATCCAAAAGGGCAGACCCTTCATCCCAAAGACCCACCTCACTGGCTTCTCGGTTGGCCTTAGTGACTCAGTCTCATAGGTGGCCTAGCCATTAAGGGGGTATTTGTATTGGTTTTGTTTCTAGTTTTTGCTTAAAGAAATTAGAAGCTAATATAAACACCCAGCTTCTCAAAGTGACTTTCCTAGTCCTCTCGTTCTCGTCTCGGTCTGAGGATAAAGCAGAGAGTCACAGGCGTATCACGCATCTCACTCTTGTCGCCCCCACCTCGCACACGCAACTCTCCATCACTTTCTCTACTGCTCGCACCATCATTTTAAAAGTCATTTCTATTTCTTTTACCACTACTATTTATTTCCGGTCAAACACCATTAGAAACAGCCAATACGAATGCCCCTGAGATATCACAATTTCATTAATCTATAATCTTGATTGTGTCAATCTTTTTCTTTCAAATTTAATCTGAGGTAGTGGAGTTTTTTCTCTTTAGAAATTTCCATGCTAGTAGATCGTAACAGCACAGTATCATTTGTCTAAACTTGGTTTTACCCAATCATACGGTTATCTGCGACCACAAAGAAGATTTGGATTACCTGTCTGATCCAAGCCAGAATTACAGGTGACGTAGGGCGTCCGATCTTTAGACGTAGGATCAAAGATTAATGGTAAGATGCGGCTTCTTGTGAGAATATGTAAAACCTGACGACTGGTGATGCCGTCAACAATGGTATGGTTAATCGAAATTTGCGATAATTGAATTTGCCCATCAACACGAGTTGATTTTTGTCTACTCACCATGTAAATAAGTAGACATACTCCTGCAATAACCAAAGGAGATCACAGGAACAATGGAACGACACAACAGATTGGAACTCTACTCTAGTGGGGGCAATGTTTGCTCAAACACTAGAATCAAGACTGCATTGATAATTTGAAAAATATGACATTCAATCTTGTACATAGGGCACACCTCTTGGCTATATAGCACTCCTAAGACATCAAACAAGACTTGGACTCAAATAAGAACAAAAAACAAAAAAGATAAATTTTTGGTTGTCACTTTATTTCAGAGATAGTAATTGATCCATGATGTTTCTAAAGTTATAACCTTATCCATTGCATGGGCCTCGGAATGAACTTTCAACAAGTGCAAAAGCATTCAAATCGAACTCCGTTTATGAAAGTTATGACCTTGTAACATCGTATCACACAATCAGGGGATGAATGATTGTCTCCATTTTTTGAACCTAAAATTAGAAACTCAAACTAGAAGAAAAATGATCTAACTTCCAGACGGGGAATCCTATAGCAGAACACTCGATTGTGTGCACAAGCTTGATGAAGAATCCATTCGCACGGCGTTCGACCTCTCACACGACCGCTCGCTATGATCACGAATCGCTTGACTACTCGAATAGATCGACTGCTCGATCGAGAATGAGCCGAAGATAGCACCACTTGTAGCACGTCAGTGAGAACTCGTAAAACCGCGGAGCAAGGCAAGTCACACACCTTGATCATGTTGATCTCAGTTTGCAAATAAAATTATGTTGATTTAAATTGTATTGCATGCATGTGTTTATTCAAGTATTTCAATTCTAGTTTTAAATTTAGTTAATCCCCAATTGTTATTGACACCTTTGATTTTGTGCAACATTATACCTTGTAACCCTAGAATAAAACTCTAGTTAGTATACTAGTATTGGCTAGATAATTTTATATCAAATGCTTAAACCTACTTAGACATAATATTTGTTTTGGGATACCTTTTCACATAAAATGATAAAGTTTTCAAATGTATTCTTGACTTCGGTGAGTCAAGGAGGATTATGAAATATTTTGAAATAAAATATAAAATTTGGTTTAGACTTAGACTAATGGCCAGGTAGTGGGTGCAGGCTTGCACTATTGTTCGGTGACACAGTGTTGATTGTCGGGCACAGGGGGTATGTGGTTGAGGCTAAGTTAAATTAAGGACCGGTCTGTGAGCTACTATTGCAAAGCCCTATCGTACTACCACAAGGCTGGTATGGGGCAGTCTTAACTGACTAATTTATGGGTCCCAACCTGAGTCTCGTCGTAGGTTGAGAGTGAGCGTAGTGTAGGCCATGAGAAGTCTCACTTGGCTCAAGAGGGGGTCCTGGTCTGGTGGATTCCTTACTGGGGTGAAACCTTAGAGTTGACTTGACCAGATTGAAGGCTTTGCATTGTAAAGGTCTTATCATGATCTTCTCACCGCACACCAAAGGAAGTGTGTTAATCGCGTGGCAAAATGGGATGATCATGTCTTGTGGGTAAAGCTGTACAACCTCTGCAGTGTGTATAATATATCCTGGATAGCCGGGCCCACGGTCATGGGCAAGCTGAGTAAAGTTTTTCATGGATTATACTTTGTTTTTAAAAATGGTTTCTGAAAACCTTATGGATGGATGGAATCCATAAGAGATTGAAAGCCTTATAGATAGATGGAATCTATAAGAGATTGAAAGCTTGTGGATGGATGGAATCCATGAGTGATTGGAAGTGTGTGGATGGATGGAATCCATATGAGATCTTTTGAAAAAGATGGTCTGGGTGGGATGCCCGTGGTTAGGTTAGTGTTTGGTCAGATCCTGCACTAACAGTATTAATTTCATTTACAAGTACTGTTTTTACTTACTGTATTAAATTCATCAATTTTAATTTATTTATTGTATTTCTTTAAATGTTGTTTTATGCTCAAATAACTATATGCCTTCCTTTGTTGCCTTTATCATTATGTTGTATTTCTCCGTGTGACTTGCGGAGTACAAGTTTGTACTCACCTTGCTATCTCCACACAGAGGACGACGACTTCGACTACAGTGAAGACTTGGACGAGTAGGTTGTGTCTTACTGTCGTTTGCCTGTGGGCAGGCTCAGTGGGCTTCTTCCGCTTCGGTTTTTCTTCCGTTGCTTATATTTAATTTTGGCTTATGTGCCATTGATGTAAACTTTGGCCATCAAGCCCATATTCAGTTAAATAAAATTTGTCATTGTGTTTGATATGTATCCCTGTTATCACTGTGTGCACTAGCTGATCATGGACTAGTGCGATTAACACAGAGGGTTTTGGAGTTGTTGCTCCGGGGTCCGACATTATGTTACCGAATGGATTCATTCTATCTGTACTCATCCCAAACCTTATATTCCTTGGTCCCACACCGAAGTTTACAAACATCCTATCAATGTTCCTCCACTAGGCGGAATCAGCAGCATGTCTTATCATTCCATCTTTCTTATACTCCTCCGAGTGCTAATGCAGTAATGTTGCATACTTTAGGTTCGCAAATAAATGCTTCAAAAGGGGAACTACAGGTAGATACCACAACATCTTAGCAGGAGGTCCTTACTTCACCTCGATGCCCTCGCTGTCATCGGGGTCATACTTACGTTTGTATCAGGATGCTTGGCACACTGGACAAACATCTAATTTTGCATACTCTTTATGGTAGAGGATAGAATCATTCAGACATGTATGTATTCTTTGTACTTTAATTTTCAATGGATAAATAATCTTTTTGGCTTGGTAGGTGGTTCTCGGTAACATATTCCCTATGGAAGGATGTTCACTAGGAGACCTAACAAAGCCGTGAAACTCTTGTCATACCAACTATTGCTTGCCTCCAATTTCAGTAGTTCAAGAACAGATGATAACCTTATGTATTGTGGATTGTGGCCCGAGAATAAAGATTTCTTTGAGTCCTCCATCAAGCCCTTGAATTTACCAAACTCTCTCACTCTAGTTCCCTTCTGCATCACGTAGCATCTGATCTAGATTGTCATCATGCGACCTATACTCATCAAAATCACAGTCCATAACAGGCATATCGTTGTCTCCATCGACGATGTTATAACAACCTTCTTGTACAATCTTCCCTTCACTGTGACTGGTCCAACAAGTATACCCCTTTTTGAAACCCTGTCAAATTAAGTGAGCTTCGATCTATACTAAGTTGGTAAACATCTTTAGATTATCGCAATCAATGCATAGACAGTACATATATATTCCATCTCCTTCTTCAACATGTCCTGCTCGATCGCTCTTCTAAAAGCAAACACGCCATTAATGTACTCTTCACTCACAAGGTTCTCAATGTACATCCAACTTCGGTCCATCTATGCTACGCATGTAACAAATTAGTGTCAAATTGGATTATTAATGCTACTATAGCTAGCCAGCCTAATACTTACACATAATTGAATTTACCTAATAATAAATTGTCCATATCTAAATTAAGTAACTAGCTACGTACTATTCGTGAAGCAGTATATATATAAGCAAAAATATATTGAAGTAAACTATGAGTAGTGACCCATTCTTAAATTGGAGAAAACTACCAACTAAGCTAGATCGAAACCTAGCTATCATCTCTCTTTATTACAAGGCATATAATTAGAAGCAAATACTAACCTCTAATCAGCAAGAACAAATAGATCTACAAGCAGTATGGCTTTACCAAACTCCCAAAAGCCGCCCACCTATTTCAATGCAGCGCAATGAAAATAGATCTATCAGGACCATATTTAATAACACGGTGTATCCCAGGCATGTCCAACCATGAACCGTCTATGATACATAATTATCACAAGTGGTTCTCCTTAATAACTGTCTGTGATAATTCACAAACAGTTCTAATTAAAAATTGTCTATGATATATGCGATTATCACAGATGGTTTGTATTAATAAACGTCTGTAAACTATCACATATGGTTTTAATTAAAAACCGTCTGTGATATATGCAATTATCATAGAAGGTTGGTATTAATAACCGTCTATGAATTATCACAAATGGTTATTAACAAAAACCATTTGTGATAGTTGCATATCACAGACGGTACATGGTCATACTTGTAAAATCGTCTGTGATAATAATAGTACAGACAATTCCCCATAAACTGTTAGGGACGAAGCGTCCAGTATAGCTTGTTTTATAGTAGTGTTAGCATGCGCATTCCATTATGGCCCTTAGCCAAGCATGCCGACCTCCCCCTCACTGCTGGCGAGCTCACCAAGGAAAACCATCATGAAATCATCTGTTGCCATTGTTAGTTTCACTAACTAGTGGGTTCCGGTCATCAGAAAGTTAGTTAACCTAGTGATTAAATTAATCGTTAAGGAGGTGATCAACATTAGTATGGCATGTGGGCCATGTTTATTAGGAATTCTAATTAATTCCAGTTTCAAAGCCCATAACTCACTGACATGTGGACCCCACACTATTTAAACCAATGCTTAAACCAAGTCTATGGATCACTATCTCCGACATGTGGGTCTCGCTCTCTGTAAAATGTTGCTTGGACCAAATCCATGTGAACCGTGACCCACCTGTTAGCCTCTTCGTGTTTCCCGAATAAAAATAATTAGAAAATAAATGAAAACTTGTTGGACCCCACCTGTTAGCCCATCAATGTTTTCTCAAGAAAATAATTCAAAAGGAAAAAACAAATTTTAGCTAACCCCACCATTCAGAAATTTTTGAATTTCTCGAATATTATTTTAGTTCAACTTTTAAAAGCCATAACTTCTTCATTTTAGATCCAATCTAGTTATTTTACTTCTAAATTTATCTAAATTCAAAACCTTTCCATTAGAACCAAAATCATAATTTTTGGAGTTCATTTGAGTTTTATTTGAATGTTGTATTGAATATGGTTAATTTCATGTGTATAGACTTTGACGCTTCAGACACTCCCATCTATCATGAACAAGATCCTACACTAGCCACGTTTGGTCAAGGGAAGTCCTTATAATTGATCATGTTGAACCTAGTTTTGAAATGCAAGTACTTTGCTTTCAAACATAAGTGCATGCTGAATATAGTTATTTACATAAAATACTATGTTAAATATTGCTTGCTTAGCTACACCATGTATTTGTTACCTAATATTCCCCTTTCTTGAAATATTGATATTATCTTGACATGTCGCCCTAGGATACTTACAATGATAATAACTCCACCATTTGTTAAACTTTAGTAGGCTATGGTTGTGCTTAGAAATGTCATAGTGGTGAAATGAAATACAACACAAGCATTGCCAACTGATACTTAAAAACATGATAATGAAATGGTAACATGGGTTACCACTAGAAACAGAAAATTGTTTTCTAAAATGGAGACTTGAGCAAGTAGTTGGTAGGAGACCAGTGCAGGGATTGTGCATATTGGATTGGCCGTGTTGGGATTGCACGTGTCATTTTTGGATTACTTGTGCAGGGATTGCACATGTCATTTTTGGATGGGTTGTCAGGGATTGCACTTTTCCTTTCTTGAATAGCTGTGTAGGGATTGCATGAGCTCTGGGTTTGTGGTTAGTCTCGCCTAAGTTGTTTAAGGATTTGTATGTGGATTTCTGGGATGGACCACAAGTCTAGTTGTGAGATGGACCTGGCCCACTAATTTGCTTAGCTTCAATGTGAATCCTGCATATTTAGATTAGTATGTGGATTTCTGGATTTCTATTGTGATTGGTGGGAGTGACTTGTAACAGTCACTATCCTTGTAGATTTCTTGTCTAGAAGGGTTGTAGACTTTGTAACAACTGGGTCTCTCATTAAAAATGTAGACTGGGATGGAAACATTCTAGGGGTGAGGTGTAACCCAGGATAGGAATGGTCACTGTCGTCAGTATTGAGGATTCACCCTGGAGTGGGAGTAAGCATCGAAGTTAAGTATTGTAAAAGCCTTGTTACGATTTTCTCAGTCTTTGTAGAGTGTTAAAAATCTATTTGAATAATCGTACCTCTGGACATGGGCAAAAATGTTGAAACGTCACACTTGCGTAGTTTTCATAAATTAGTAATAATGATGAATGGAATGAATACAATAGCTTAATGGATATGAAAGCGGAGGGATTTCACTCTCACAATGAACTTGAATAAAAAAATGGATATTGGTTTTGACGTAAAAATAGCTAAATCATATATTTGGAAATTAACTAAATTAGTATATTTGACATATTGTCTTTATGCTAAAAGAGACATAAAACCTTCCCTTGGTTAAGCCTTGCATATATGTATGTATGTACGCATGCATCTATGTATGTATGCATGCATGCATGCATGTTTGTATGCATGTATGTATGAGTCTTTGTATGTATGTACGTACATACGTACATATGTATGTACACATCTGCACTATTCTACAATTGTGTGCACCAGAAAGTTACTGTCATGTGTGAGTGAAGTTACCGTCAAATACATGTAGAGTTACTATTAGTTGTGTAGTGTTACAATTGATAGTAACTCTACATGTGTTTGGTAGTAACTTCACTCATACTCGGCAGTAGCTTTCCGGCATGCATTCTATAGCTACGAGCAGAATAGTAATTCTCTTTCTATCTCTCTCTCTCTCTCTCTCTCTCTATATATATATATATACACACACACACACACTACCAGCTATGACATGGAAGACAAAGGTTAGGACTAAGTTTAGCCTCAGTTGATTGCCTATGACAGGACACGGAGGCTCCTTTTTGGTTCACTTACTATTCCGTTGCCTTGTTATGAACAATAGTATTTGGCATCTTAGCTCGTTATGTAAAAATTGATCATAAGATCTATTTGTAGTTGCTTACGTAATATGAAGTACTCATTTTTCTTATTCTCTTATTTGGATGTGATATTTGATGATGTTATAATGTGTTTGGTTGGAAGGATGGGGTGGGATGGGATGAGATGGGGATGGGATGAGATAGTTCCACAAAAAAAGTGGAACCACATGGTCCAGCATCTAAGAAGAATATTCTCTAAATTTGCACAGGCTCATCCCACTTTGGACCATTCCATCCCACCTCATCCCTCCAATCAAACACACAGATAGACTTGGTCAAAGGAACCATCCCATCCCACCCCATCCCTCCAACCAAACACATCCTTATTGTGTGAGCTAGCTCTTGATCCAGGGGCTATATCAGAATAAACAGGAGATTCAGATTGTCAAATCCAGGTCCTCAACTTGGCCCATTCGCTTTCACTCTTGCGTGAGCACATGAACCAGCAACGTGTGATCCCCTTTGTGGCATGAGTGCCTCCTTGTATTGTGTGCCCTTCATGCATGTCTTTGCGATGCCCTTCCTCTCCCACCTTCCGTAGGATGTCACCATTGATCCTACAATCACAATCATCACTTTAAGTAGCAATTCATCCTTATTCAAACTTGAGCTAGTTAAGAACATGTTCACCTTATCAAAAGTAGAATCGAGTATAGAATTGAGTGTAGTTTGTAGAGAATGTGTTAATGCTCGAGATATCCATACCATCCACCCCTTCTACAAGAAAAGCCGTCCTTGGCTTTTGATAACTTGAAAGTGTACTAAACAAAGAAAACAACATATATGCATGGTATATGTATTTATCATCCATTTTAATGCTCGTTTTGTCTATCTCTTCATGATTACTTGAAAGTGTATGAAACAAAGAGAACAATGCATATGCATGATATATATATATATATATATATATATATATATATATATATATATATATATATATATATATATATATATAGGAAGCCTCTTTTCTACTCCCGGGTGTAATTACACCCTATGTTGTATCTCACAACGTAGGGAGTATCTCGCGTAACGGAGGGTATGTACATGTAGTATACGAGTATTTAAGACCATATAGGTAGTATGAACAATTTTTCAGAGGTGGTATGTATATTTTTTTGACATACTCCTTTTTATGTGCGTATATAAAGGTATTTATAAAATACGCTAAAAACTATGGACTCCCTTGCAATTTTGTCGTATGATTCATATTGGAGTATCTTATAATTAGTATATGACTATATCTAAAGTGGTAAAGGAGTATTTCAAGTTTGTTTAGATGGTATATTAGAGGTGGGTGTAATTACACCCGGGAGTAAAAAGTATTTTTCCTATATATATATATATATATATATATATATATATATATATATATATATATATATATATCAATTATTATGTCATTCTTATTGTATTGCACAAAGAATTGAGTATGATAATAGCCATACAATATATTTGGTGCATAAATTACAACACTCATTTCATTTGCATCATTCACCCTCCCATGAGAAAAAGTCGCCGTTGACTTCTGTAAGCGTAGGAGCAAGATAGTAATTGGCAATGGTGTAGTAATGGGCAATGGTGTATCAAATTGTTCCAATATGGGTGAGGAAAATTTTAGTGGCTTCCATGCTTCAACTATGCTATTTTGATTACTTATACATGATAGTACTACAAAGGATGAACAAGTATGCTTTATAAATTTTCTAAATAGTAAGCAACATTATATAAACTCATCTCAAAGTCATCAAAACATTGCACATAACATTGTTTACCTAAAACATACTATTTCAATTCAGTAAGTTTATCACATGTAATGCATATTTGATAAACATGAAACATGTCATCTACACCATAATCTCCAACAAATTAAACTTACATATATAGGTATAAGTACTAACCAGTGATTCTAAACATGAAATTTTAGTAAGGTTCTCAATCACACTAGATATCTCTAGGATCATCGAACATGATATAGTATAAAGAATTATCATGACATATTCTAGTAAGAACTATGAGTAATCAATTCCACATTATACAAATTGAGCATAGAAAATTTAGAACATGGAATTTCCAATTGAACACATGAGTTATCACAATTACTCACCTTTTCATAATTAAATTAAGCACCTTGGTTGTTACCTTTACTGACCTTCTCAGTTGATATAAGTGTTGTATGTATCAAATCTTTATGATGTAGCCATGGGGCAGGAAGCACTCCTTCTCTAACCATAGTGATCTCCTCATCATTTTCTTCTAACAGTGCCAGTTATAGAACGTTCAACTCTCTTCTTCAATGTTAACCTGTACAATATGAGAAACAACTCTAGAAGTAGACATTAAATCATTAATTTCAGCAATAACCCTACTTTTACTATCGTACACTTCATGCATTTCTTTTGTGTATGTATCACACTTCCGATTTGGATGCTCTCAACCCCACATATGGTGAAATCACACAGCTCACTATTTTTATCACTCTCACATAATTTGGCTACGTGACTCTATTCTCACATGGGTTTTGATGCATCTCATCACCTTCCATGGACCGTGGGCCAACAATGGCAAAATTACCATCAATTATGATCTCCTCATGTGTTGCATGTAGCAATGGGACGTCACAACACAATACCTTGACAGAAGGAAAAAAAGTCCCATGCTCGGCCTTCTTCTCGCTCAAGATGTGACACCTTAAGATTGAACTTAATTTCAGAATACGACGTCGCCTTCTTCTCAAGACTCCTCCCAATAGTGAACTTGATTTTAAATTTTTGTTTATACCAATTGGATGGCATAAATTCTTCTCTCATAAGCTTCAAATCTTCTCAAGTTCTAATATGGTGCCTTCTTGCAAATGGGGTCCACCAATATTTTACATAATCTTTAAATTCAATGATGGCTCATGAAATAATAAATTGATGGTGCTTGAATTCAGCATCTAACTTCTTCTCCCATTGGATGTACTCCCTCGGATCAGTGCTTCCCTAGAAAGGAAGATCCATATAGTACGCTCTTGCCATGGTTAATAAACAGCATAGACAACAATGGAAATATAGATGGAATTGTCAACCTCACTCTCTCAAGTGCCTACCTTGGCGATGGTAGACGAACTAAGGTGATTGTTAAGTGAATTCAAGTGTTGAACACAAACAAGGATCATGTGGAGCTTGGAAAAAGGGTAAGTGTATATTCTATTGCAATATATAATTCTAGTTATTGTAAAGCTAGATAACAATCCAAACTAGAATTCAATACCTAATTGCTGACCCAAAAGATATAAGGGTGTTTAGGACAACAAATCATACACAGGGATGGTGTAACTTGATGCAACAAAAGGAATGAGCTGATATGAAAATATAAGTGAATAATAACTAGCTCTTATTGCACAAGTTATGGAGAGATGCTAGCTAGTTGCTCAAATTGATAAATAGGGCACAAGATTGCTCAAATCAACAATAGTGCTCAATCTAAAAATTTAGAGTCAAATAGGGTGCAAACTTGATAATATGTTGTTGGCCAACTTGGTTTTCTTATTATTCTTTTCTGTTTTTCTCTTCTTTTTATTTGGCACTCTTTGTTTCTTGTTTTTTCTTTCTTCTTTTTATTTGGCCAACAAAAATAAATTGGTTCACAAAGGCAATTAGGGTTTTTGAATGACCGTTGGTGACAAAATCTACTAGGAACAAAATAGGTAGAAGGAAGCCGAATTTGGCCTTGACCAAAATAGAAAAATTTTAGATCTCATTGTAAGCTTTACAATGAATCAAATAGTAACAAAATCAAAGTTCTGATGGAAAAGTTCTGATCAATTCACAAAATAGTGCACCAATTGAACTTGGATTCGATGAAAATTGATTCAAGAATAGAATTTGATTTTGGGATTTTTGGTTTTAGGATAGAAACAACGAACAAGCTACGCAAAGGATCAAGACCGTCAACTAAACAAAAATTCTAATGGATCAAAACCTAACTAAACTCACAAGAAAATAGCAGATTGATAAACTACTGGGTGTTTAAAACTGAGTCCAAATTGATTTCAGACTTGATTTCGAATTTAAAGTTGAATGGGTTTGAGTTGGATCTGAATTAGGCTTAGAAATCTTGTCCAAAACTTGTGCTTTAGATTCTTGGGTCTCTCTTCTTTTCCTTCTCTTTTTCTTCCTCCTTTTCCATTGATACGGTCGCTTAGCCCGTTTGATTTCACTCCTGTGTGAATGCATGAACCAGTGCTGCATGATCCTCTTCACCATATGAGTGCCTCCTTGCATTGTGTGACCTTCACGCATGTCTTTGTGGCACCCTTCCTCTCTCACCTCCTGTTGAACGTCACTATTAATCCTACAATCACTATCATCACTTTTAAGTAGCAATCCATCTTTATTTAAACTAGAGCTAGTTAAAAATAAGTTCACCTTACCAAGAGTAAAATCGAGTGTAGAATTGAGTATAGTTGTAGAGAATGTATTAATGCTTAGGATATTCGCACCAAAAGGTCTCATTATGTATATGCAATAATGTAGAACCGATGCTAGCAATCAGAGGGGTGAATGATTCCCAAAACATTTCCCCTAAGATATTCGAAATGTTCACTCAAGTGACAATGGTAGTCACCAAGTTCATATCACACCAACACAATGGGACGAAACAAAGCTAGCAACACAAGCCAACAAAATTAGCAGCCTTCTACATAGGTCAGTCAGACCACCGTTGATGGTCTGGTCTAACTGTTAACTAGTCTGAACATCGGCCAGAGTCCAGTCACACTAGCTGACCAGTCTAACCGTAGGTCTAGGGTCGGTCCGATCGATCCCTTATTCCCAGATCTGAAAACCTCTCAAGACAAAAGCTTAAATCTCAAGAACTTGGTCAAATCTTATCCAAACACTTCTAAGTTTTGCATCAGACTTGTTCAAGACAATAGAAACCTAAGCCAATCAAGAAACACAAAGATCTAATGCTTGAGTTCACCAAATTGAAGAGAACACCAAAAACCCTAATTCTCAAAGTACTTCTTGCTCATGAGGATATAAGACGTGAGGTCTTCCATATATGTTTTTACATGTCCTAGCAAGATAATCCAAACAGAAGATTGAGCTAGAACTAGAACGAACCTAAAATCACAAATCTAGCTCAAGAACAAGAGAAGCCAAGCAAGAATGTGATTGAGATAAAGATTTGACTTATTTAGAGGAGGCTAAAGTTTACATGCTCCTGAATGATTACAAGGTGCAGACAAAGCACCATCCTTTTCTCTCTCAAGAATTCTCACTCACAACCATGGAAGGAGACAAGGTAGTAGAGAAAAACTAAACCCTAGAATCCTTAGCTCTATCGCCTCCTCTCCTCCCCTCTATATAGTCAGCACACCCTTAATGGGTCCAACCCATTAAGCTTACCAGGGAAACCCATCAACCCACTAATACAGGTTTTGCACAAACACACACTCTTTTCAAAGCATTTACAAATCTCAACCAACTAATTCTTTAGCGATTGATCCACTTGTCGAATCCAGCTCTTCTTGACCTAAACCATTCTTCATTTGTGTCTCTCTACACCATGGTTTCAATCAAGGCACCAATCCAGTATTTGGACAACTGCCAAAATACCCTTAACAAAGCTTCTAGGCACATTCCCTTGACTACGTCTTCATCTTCACATTAAAGCATCTCCACATACTTTGACACATTGCCCGTAGTGTCCACTGACTAGTCATCACATCTTCACACATTCAAACTCACCTAAACTATCTCTACGTACATCGGCCTTGTTACTTGGCACACCAGATTCACTAACTCACATCTTCAAGATCATTGTCTTATTTGTGCTCCCGCTTGAGCCACGTAGCCTCACCCGAACTTACATGACCACTCGGACCTCAGCGCCCCTACCTAGCCCTGGTCTATTGCCGTCGACCGCTACGTCCTCCAAGCCACCTACACATTCAAAGACCAAGCAACCATATCAAGCACAAGTTCTATGTACTTGATTCATATTAGTCAAATCGTGCATTATGCAATGCAACACAAACCCTCATGGCTCCCAAGCCATAAGCTGAACTCAGCTCAACTCACCCGGATCCCTAGCCGAAGCCACCGGTCTAACCACTCTCTTCAAGCTAGTTGGACCGCCCTGGTAAGACCGGCCGCCAAACGTTAGTTGGTTTGACTGTCCAGCCGACGTGACCATATTTCCAATGCCAAACACACCGGTCAAGTCCCCCGGTCCGACCACCAACCATAGCCAGTCCAACCACATGCATCCAATCTCCCAAACATACACTTTAGAAAATAGCAACCGCCGACTAAAAATCATTCATACCGCCCCAAACTCCGGTTACACCAAATCGCCGGTCAGACCGTCATCCCAGACTAGTCCAACTGCTTCCGCCCAGCGGTCCAACCGCTAGCATTAGCAGCAAATCTGAATTTTCTAAAACTATTGCAAAGTTTAAATTCAACTTAACTAAAGTGTCAATTATTTATCGCAAACATATCATAGACCTAGTATATGATCCCTAAGATGAACTACTTCATGTCCACGATCTATACTATTCAGATGTCAGACGACGGTTAACTAGCTTGTCGATGGCACAACATGCAGTGAATTAGGGACCACACTCTATATGATGGTTTCCACGAGAAATGACAGATCTCAACTGGATGCCAGGTTTAATTCAATGCCTTAAGGGCTTGTTTGGTTAGACCACAGTCCCAGTCGATTCACGTAAGGTCGGGATTTTAGTTCAATTTTTTGGTTCACTCATGTAGATCCCGATCGAAAATGGATCTCCTAAAGGTAGTGACCGATCGATGGATGGGGATTAGGCAGATGATTAATCAGGGGGGGCAAGTAAGTGGGCAACCTGGGTCTGCACTAGGGTTGGTGGCTAGTGTTTGTCCGCAAGCAAAGGCAGGCGGATGGATGATGCTGCAGTTAGCTGTGCAAGGTGGGGAAATTGGACGCGGAGAGGCCCAGCGGGAATTGGAGTGGAACTGGATGGAGAGGTTGCACCGGAACATGAAACCTACTTGGCTTATTGCTTGACCTTCGTCGTCCTCTGCCTGATCTTTTCAGTTTGATTGTTTAATTGCCAAAACATTTTGTAGCTTGCATGCCCGCACAGCCTTTAATAAGCTCAAATGTTCTGGGAGCAAATGTGTTTCTAATCGAATTGCAGGTGATCCAGCCACCATTTATCCTATCCTAGCTTTATGAGCCTTCTTCGGACCTTTGTCCGCGTGGATTTTTAGTTGTTTCGTTCGCATAAGCGTTTTGCAGTAAATTTGTTTTAAGATGTTTCTTAACATAAAACGATGGTAGTCCTGTATAATTAATTTGTGCTTTTACGAAAAAGAAAAGGACTCGGAAAAACTTGGTTTTGAAAGAGGGCTACTAAACAGCATCCACATGGTTTCCATTGAGTCACGTTTTCTAATTGTGCCATAGTTGTAGAAAAAAAATCCTGCAATTCAGGAACCGACTGAAGTTTATTAAGACCTCGTTTAGAACATACACGGAGAAATTTTCTTATTCCTGCGGAAAATAAACTAATTCCTATAAAATTCATGCACCCCGAACATAATTTTTAAATAATAGTTTTATTAATATTACATTAATATATTATCGCTTCAAAAAATTACATAAATAACCTTGAAATGGCGATAGAGCCTCTGTCTGTTGTCATTTGAAATAGTGGCAGAACGTCTGTTGTCAAACGAATAGATGATAAAGTGCCACATCGGCGCCACTACATTTGTCACTATTTCAACTGGCGACAGAGAGATGAGTCGTCTATTGAAACAGCGATAGAAGCCTCCGTAGCTTCACGCATATAATAGACCAGGAACCGATCAAAACCATTGCAATTCAGTGAAAAAATGAAATAGGAGAAGGACAAGAGAGGAGAAGGGAAGATGAGGAGAAGAGAGCGGGAGAAGGAGTATATTTCTGCATCCTACAGCAAGGCTGGCTATCAAGCTTAACGAGCTATTATTGAGCTTCGTTCAACATAAACAAAGTTTGACTTAAAATTATTTAATTTTATCATTTAAGTGTTTATTTTAAATTCAAGCTAACGAACCACCATTGAGTCGAGCCTCATTAACCTTTTTACTAGAAGTTGACTTATTTTAATTTTGAACTCACTAACTACTATAATAGAAACAATTTAGACTTGAGCTCGAGCTTTTTTTGCTAGGCCTACCTACAGGTGAGTTTTATGTTTCTTTGTAAATTTTATTTTGAAACCATGGTAGGTTAGCAAATAAAATAATTATATGTGTAGTTATATTGGGTAGTGGGTAGATGTATAAATATTGTGGATGTAGATATTTAGTTATTTAGGGTAGTTTGTGTGGGATAAATTCTTGTAGAACTGTTAATTTCTTGCAGTCGTAAGTTGTAGCGCAGCAATTAGTTTTAGAATATTAGATCTGCTGGTGATATCTATTTGGAACATGGAGAGTACAATGTGTGTAGGATACATTATTAACTATGTGCGCTACTTAGATAAAGCATACATGGTAAGTTAGATTTTTACAAGACATATATGATTGGTTGTCTTTCTTTAGGGTGTTATATGTTAGGGAAATTCCCTTCTATGCAAGTTTATTAGTGAATAGTGGATTTGTTATTAGGTCGATTTCACATTTTTTAATCAAATGAATAGTTATTGTTAACATCAGATTAGTTATCAAATTGATTGAAAGGCATGACTGAATGAGTAGCTTTGAAAACACACTATGGAGAATGGATTCCACAGATGGGTGTAGAAGGATTCAATTTGCATGATTTTTCATCTGTGACGGCCAGTCTATCAAATGCAGAGTACCATGCATGAGGCACTATTATGAGATGGTTGTACTAGTTATTCTCACTAGATCATGCATTGCATGACCTGAAGTTGCATGGTGTAGCTACCTAGGCATGACAACGCATGTACTGGGGGTTAGTGGAATTGAAGGGGTGAAATTCGTAGAGCTCATATGTGCGATTAGCGAAGGAGTATGGATGGCCTCTTGGTAGCCCATGCCTATGAGGAGGTCCCTTCGACCTACGTGATATAGGAAGATGGCATAAGTGGTAATGCTAAAAAAGTTGGGGAGCCTAGCCAAAGTGCCTCATATTGCTTGAGTGAAGAGGGAGGTGGTATAGACGTAGTTGAAGCTGAGACTATAAACCTTTCTATAGCCGAGGTGTAAGAACCCATAGAGAATGCATATGAAGGTGAGAAGATCGAAACCTTGGTGAAACATATAGAGATTGAAGATCCTGAGTATGAGGCAATATCAGATGATAAAGGTTCTAATGATGAGCAAGATGAAGGTGATCATGTCATTTCATCGAAGTGGAGCGCACATCAATTTAATAAACTAGTAGTGAGTGAAGGTAAGAGGGTGACATGGGAGTACCAACAAAACGAGATTTGACAAGGAGCATTTTACAAAAGTAAAGAGGAGGTGCAGGAAGCAATCAAGTTTTGGGCAATATCATTGAGGAGGACATTCAAGGTAGTGAAGTCCAGCCTGCATGTGTATGACGTGAAGTGTGAGATAGAGGGATACCGTTGGCTAGTCTATGCATACCAACCTATATGGGACACCCATTGGAGATGCTCCATGCAATATCATAGAAACATGTCTTTAGGCTTTGTTGCAAATGTGATGTATAGAGAGATTGTGGACAACCTGGCTTTTGAGCCATATTCCATTATTCTTAGGTAGAGCAAATGTTCCGGTATACAATAAGCTATGCTAAGATTTGGAGGGTGGAGTAAAAGGCACTTGAAGCAAGGTTCGGTACATTCCAAAACTCTTACCACAACCAGCCCGGCCTGCTTTAAGTCATACAACAAAAAAATTCTAGGACTCATGTTGATATTCTGGAATAAACCTTGAAGCGGTTCCCTAGGAAGATGACACTTAAGCGAGCATTCTTCGATTTTGATTCGTGCATCGATGCATTCAGACATTGTCATCCATTGTTTTACATGGATGGCACCTTCTTGACTGGGAAGTACAAGGGTCAGATATTGACTACAATCAAAATGGATGGCAACAACCAGGTTCTTCCAATAACACTTGCATTCATCGAGAGTGAAAACACCAACAACTGGTTATGGTTTCTGCAGAACATGAAAACTAGTGTCGTGGGTGACCGCCCATAGGTTTGCATCATACATGATCGACATGATGGCTTATTGAACGCAATTATGCAGCTACAGCAAGGGGAACATGGGTCGTATCCATGGCCTAATTTGTAGAGTAGGTGGTGCAAGAGGTATATAGGTGCTAATTTTTGCAAACAATTCAAGAACAAGGAGCTAATGAATCTTTTTAAGAGGCTTTGTGTTCAAAATTGGTAAAGAAAGTTTGATGTACTATAGAAAAACTAGATGACCTAACAATGAAGTACACGAGAGAGCAGTGAAGAAGCCCACCATAGGCATGGAAGAGCTCCCCATTGCACTCAGTAAGACACCCACAGATCCTCCAAAACTGGTCTGGAGCAATTCAAGGCAGATGAAATTCCTCTTAGAGTGGATTTAGTATGAGCCTAGGGAGAAGCGGGCATTGCTTGATGAGGACATCACTAGCAAGTATACTACATCATCTATTTCAAGTGTTGAACCAACTATACAATCTCCAACTGAACCAATGACACATGCTAGGGCAAGACAAATGTGACAAGATGTGAATCTTTTCTTTAGCGACTACATGTATCCTCATGAGAATTGATCGCTACCTATTGTTTCATTTTATGTGTCCTTATATTTGAGAAAAACACAATGGATGAAAAAGAAGCATTGGAGACATGAAAAGCTTGTCAGCAGCCCTTGCTAATCTCTCAAATCTTTAGCTCTTGCTTCAAATGAAAAATGCATACACAGGATGAGACAGATTTTGGTGCTGCGTTCACAACACAAGCTGCAGCTTTTCTTTGTATATTTCTCACTTATTTAAAGGATAGTTACAAGCTAAAAGATTACTACTACCTGACTAAGAATGAATGCATGGCTGAAACGGAAGAAATAAAAAAGAGCCACTACTAATCTTGAAACGCCTAACTGAAGCAACAAATGAATAGCTGCTTCAAAGATGATGAGATGCTGGAGTAGTAACTTCAACACCGCTCACAAGTCCACTGCGCGCATGCAGAGAACTGACGGAATGACTCAATGGAGGCATGCAGAAACTAACGACATGCAGAAACTGATGGCATGATGGCAAAAAACTAAATGCATGCAGTAACTAAAATACTAGCTAACAGCAGGATTAAATGATCATTGCTAACAATTCTCCCCCTAATCCTGCTGCCGTGTGACGACCTCGACGATGCTCGCCTTCTTGCAAAGTTCATGAAACCTGATGCATCTGAGCGTTGAGCTCCACCGGCTTCGAAGTGGTGAAAATGTTGGCCATACTTCTGTAGCGCCGTGGTGCCCCGTGATCGTCGTCGATGTCGGGTTCAGCAGTTGGGGGCGATACGAACTCGATGATGGGTTCCGGAGTGCGTGGCGAAGCAGGGTCGTTGGGAGCCGCCGTCTCCAAATGTTCCAGTGTTGCTGCCTGGCTCCCCGGTGCCATGCTGGATGGCACAGAGGAGGAAACCACCTCGTAGTGGACGGTGAACGAATCGCCCAAGGAGGCCGCAACGGACTTTCCTGAAGTCGCCCAATCCCACTTCGCCACTTCATCGAACATGGCGTCGCGGGTGACACAAACACGCCGGGATGCCAGGTCGTAAGTGCGATATGCCTTGGCTCCCGGTTCATAGCCAAGGAACACCATGGCCTTGCTTCGGTCATCGAGTTTCTTCAAATGCGGTCTCACATCCTTGACGTAAACAACGCACCCGAACGTCTTGAAGTAATGCACAGTAGGTATTTGACCATGCCATGCCTTATACGGGGTCTTGTTGCGAACACTCTTTGTCGACGAACGGTTCAGGATGAAGACGGCGGTGGATACCGCCTCGCCCCAGAACTCCCCCGGCATGTCCTTCGCCTTCATCATGCAGCGTGCCATGGCCACAACCGTCTGGTTGCGGCGTTCGACCACGCCGTTCTGCTGAGGGGAGTACGGCGCAGTGAGGTGGCGCCCAATCCCCTACTCGGCGCAGTAAAGGCCGAACTCCACGGAGGTGAATTCACTGCCATGGTCAGTGCGAAGAACACGCAGCTTGCGGCCGGTCTCGACCTCGACGCCGGCCTTGAAGCACTTGATGGTTGCAGGAACATCACTTTTTGCCGCCAGCAGAAAGAGCCACATGTAGCGGGTTAGATCATCGATCAACAACAGGAAGTACCTCTTGCCGCCATGGGTTGCCGGCATGATGGGCCCGCATATATCGCCATGGACGAGATCGAGGCGCTCCGACGCGCGGTACGCTGCCGCGGCAGGGAACAGCGTTCGCTTCTGCTTGCCAATCAGGCAGCTGTCGCAAACCTGATTTATGCACTCAAGCTCCGGTAGGCCTCGCGCCATCCCGCGCTGAGCTAGCATGCGAAGCAAGTCGAAGTTGAGGTGGCCAAAAGGCGCATGCCATGTCCAGGCCTCCTCCTTGCCTCTCGCCACGAGGCAAATGGGACGTGCAATGTTGACATTGAGCACATAGAGACGTCCGGTGCTCCGTCGAACCCGGCATATTAACCGGTGTTGAGGGCGCGCAGTGTGAGGATGCCATTCTCGATCTCCGTCTTGCAGCGAGATTCGTCCAGCTGGCTGAGGCTGATGATGTTGCTGCGGAGGCGCGGGATGTAGTAGACGCCGGTGAGCGCGCAGTGATCGCCGTTCTTGCAGGCGAAGAGCACAGTGCCGCACCCCTCGATGCGGACTCACGAGGCGTCGCCGAACTTGACGGAACCGCGCACGCTGGTATCGAGTTCGGAGAATGCGTTCCGTGTGCCCGTCATATGATTCGATGCGTCGGTGTCCAGGATCTATTCTGGATCAACTGGTTCTCCCTCGTCGCGGAGAGTGACAAGAGCGCGCTCCTCGTTTATAACGAGTTCGGCGCCTGCTGGTTCAATGTTGATGGTGGGAGAGAGATCACAGACATGAGCCATTAACAACGTGGGCTCGTCTTCGCCCTCAGCCTGCTCTGGTTTGGCTTGGAGAAGATTTGCCTGAGCCAACCTCTCACGATCCCGCTTCGCCTTTCGACAGTCCTTGGCCCAGTGGCCGAGTTTGCTGCAATAACGGCATTTGTCCTTGGAGATGTCGTGGCACACGGCTTGGGATGGCCCAGACTTTGGTTCCTCGTCTCCCCCGTCACGCCCACAGCTGCGCCGGCCACGCTGGCATGAGTGCGACGTGTTCCCGCTGTTCGCAGTGGCGCGAGAGGCGGACCTGTCGGTCTCCTTGGTGTTGTACGACGACCATTCCTTCTCCATGAGTAGAACCCGGTCTCCTTCCTCATCGTCCGACACTCCACGGTCCTCGACAGCGTGGAGCCGGCCGGTGAGGTCCTCGATGGACAGAGTGCTGAGGTCAACCAAGGTTTCAATTGACAAGGCGATTTGGCGATACCTGCGGGGAACAACACGCAGTAGCTTGCGGACCACCTTCTCCTCCGACAACTCCTCCCCAAGGAGGCGAAGGTCGCTGACGACACCCTGGAGCTGGAGACTGAAGTCCTCCACGTGCTCGCCATTTTTGAATTGCATCGACTCAAATATCTGGCGTAGCTTCTGCGCCTTGGATTCACGCACTCGATCTGCCCCAACCCTCAACGCCTTGAGGGCATCCCAGGCTTCTTTGGCGTTGTCCTTCTCGGCGAGCGGCCGGAGCATTTCCGGAGGCACCGTGCGTAGGATCACCGAAAGGGCCTGGCGATCTTCCTGGTATGGCACATCACCGGTGTCAACGGTGTCCCACAGGCCTTGAGCCTGCAGGTTGACTCGCATCAACACCGCCCAATCGGAGTAATTTGAGCGTGTGAGCGTGGGGTAGGAGATGGAGCCACTGCTCTCCTTCACGACCCGCTGGACAACGAGTTCATGCTGGCCGCCATTGCGTCGTTGCGGGCGGTGCGTCGGTGGGGACGGCGAGCGTCCACGGCCGTGTCGCTGCGGTGTACGGGAGTGGCCTACGGCAAAGGTGGGGGCCAACATTTTGCTCTGATACCAATTGTCAGCAGCCCTTGCTAATCTCTCAAATCTTTAGCTCTTGCTTCAAATGAAAAATTCATACACAGGATGAGACAGATTTTGGTGCTGCGTTCACAACACAAGCTGCAGCTTTTCTTTGTATATTGCTCGCTTATTTAAAGGATAGTTACAAGCTAAAATATTACTACTACCTGACTAAGAATGAATGCATGGCTGAAACGAAAGAAATAAAAAAGAGCCACTACTAATCTTGAAACGCCTAACTGAAGCAACAAATGAATAGCTGCTTCAAAGATGATGAGATGCTGGAGTAGTAACTTCAACACCGCTCACGAGTCCACTGCGCGCATGCAAAGAACTGACGGGATGACTCAATGGAGGCATGCAGAAACTGATGGCATGATGGCAAAAAACTAAATGCATGCAGTAACTAAAATACTAGCTAACAGCAGGATTAAATGATCATTGCTAACAAAGCTAGCCATAGAAAATCAACATAGTGATGTCATCGCATATGTCATCATAGCCATAGAAGATTATGTAGCCACATAAAATTAACATGATGAGGTCATCGCATATGTCATCATTAATGCGGTGTAAGCGCAAATGTCATCATAACCATAGAAGGTCATGTAGCCATAGAAGTTCAACATAATAAGGTCATCGTATATATCATCATAAATATGATGTAAGTGCTTACATCATTTTTTGGACTTCATGCCATATAACACTATAAATAGGAGGGCACCCCTCCATGTATCACATAATTTAAAATTCAGAATATTAGTAGAACATTTGTTCTTTGTGTGTGAGCCATTTCCACCATTAATTAGGATTGAGTATTATTTCTGAGTTGCCACTCTGTTGTTCTTATGATTCTATGGAATTGCCGTGTGGTTGAGTAATTTGAGTGCTACATGTTGCTGTATAGAGATGGTTGTTGGCCACGTCAATTGCTAGGTTGTATGGGCTAGTTATCCATGATTCTACATTTTGAAGATCAAGCACCCCTCTCCGCATCATTGCTTTATGACACCGATGGTGTAAAGTCCAGAGTCATGACCACCAACTTAATCAAGGTGTACAACTGGGTCATGAAGGGGTTGAGGCCCCTTCCTTTGGTAGCTATTATGGAGGGAGTGTTACGTGGTATTACCAAGTACTTTGTTCATCAAAACGTCCTGGCTTGTATCTCCATGAGTGATCCACAACTGAGGTACTTGACTATGATCACGAAGTACATGAAAGAGAAGGGCAAGAAGAGGAAGATGCATAGAGCATTCAAAATGGGTATGAGGGAGCTTCATTTTACGGTACTATGTAAGGTCAAAGGTCATCGTGGGATGAACCATGAGACAATTATTCACGAGTGCACTTGGATGGCACAGTTGTTCCTGCACATGCAAAAAGCCTCATCTATTACATAGGCCATGCACACATGTGATGGCTACTGGTTCAACAGTTGCATAGGAATTCAACATATTATTGTCAGAATATTTCATGAAGGAAGCGGTGATGGAAACATAGAGCAGAGAACTGTATGGTTTCGGCATAGTTGAATCATTCACTAGCCATCCCAGCTAGGAGAAGAAGAGCTGGGTCCCTAACATTGACAGGCTCAAGGGAGGAGTTGGTTGTTTGCAGACCCAATGTATTAACAATGACATAAATGAATCAAAAGCAGGACCTCATTTGAAGAAATGCTCCATTTGCAAGGAGAATGAGCATAACTTCAAATATTGCCCTCGCTAGAGGGGCCAGCAGGAAGGAGGAGAAAAAATCCATGGGACAGGGTGCATGGGACCACCATCGACGATGGTAGCCATCAGACTGCCAGCGCTATTTGAACTTATAATTGTAGTTGTTCTATGCTATATGCCTTATGTATAACCTAATAATGAACTACGTTACATTACTTTACTATGATCTATGTTTTATGTGTAACATACATTACTTTACTTGCAGATTTACCTTTTGTTATTTTACTTTACTTGTACGTTTACCCTATGATCCATTACTTTCTGTCATACTAACATCATATGGCTTTTTCAACAGGTATAGAGGGCGATGTAGTAGCTGTGGAGTGGCGTTACACGCTACTCGACCCAACCATCAATGATGCAGTAGCTGTGGAGTGGCGTTACACACTGCTCGACCCAACCATCGATGCCACACACCGCAACAGCTTGGTGACTATCTTGCCATAGCATGGCAAGGCACCCATCAACCTTGCTCTGTTGCAATTGCACACTCCCATGAGGGCATGAAGGATTGACCCTCGTTGGATTCTTAGGTATGTGAATCAAGTAAACTTTTGTTCATCACATGCTACGTCTTCTTCGATTGCACTAATGTTTCTCAATTGTCTACACATAGGTTGAGGATCTCCGGACTACTCCCCTTGCTAGGATGGTGGAGGCCATAGTCGAGGATGCTTAGGACAGGCGTAGTGCATCTAGGAGGTTCTCATACGACAGGTGCCTACTCAACGCGCTTGTTGACTGTTGACAGCCTAAGACGCGCACATTCCACCTACTATGTGGGGAGATGACGCCGACGCTTCAGGACGTTTCATACCTCACTAGTGTCCATTTCACAAGGGATGCGGTGGTGCCAATAGACATAGATTCTGACTAGCGCCCTTAGCTACTTGTGAGATTTCAAGGGGTGCTACTAGCTAACACCAGCCAGTTAGAGGGAGTTCACCAGCACCTATGGTCCCATGTAGAAGTGGCTTACCCAATTTTACATAAGTGCTATTTCAAGTTACCATACTAGTTGTTCTTCAAAGTACCATTCCTAACTAGTACATGTTGTTAATTTTTAGCCAAAGAGGATGGCCCCTGATGCAGGGATTACGTTGCGAGGTAGCACTTGGAGGCATACCTGCTTTGGTTCTTCGGTTGGGTCATGTTCTGCTCATCCCATGGGGACAACATGGACAAACATATGATCTAGTATGCCAGGCAGATAGCGGGCGCAAAGTTCAACAACATCCCATAGCACACCTGCGTCCCAACGATACTAGCTGCCACCTACTACGAGCTTTGTGACGTGTCTCAGAGGACGGTGAAGCCACACTCTCCAAATGCCCTCTCTTACTGCAGTTGTGGTCGTTTGAGCGCTTCTAGATTGGTTGTCCACATATGGACTTGGGTCTCTACGGCTCAGCCTTCTACATGGTACCGTCCAACATTGTGGACCATCCTACTATAGGAACCTTGTGGTGTCACCGACGGGTTAGTTTCAGCCTTCTACGGTCTCAATTAAAATACGTCCGAAGTGAACTTACTAATATACACACCAATCTCTATTTTTGTAGCTTTTTTTAGTCTGGTGACTTCACACGTGTCGTATCCTAAGCACATCACTTTGTTTGACTAGCTGATAGACGACCGTGTCATCTGGAGGTCATTCTCTGCCGACATCATTGCTGACCCCTAAGTCCCGATCTACCACTAAAACCAAGAAGTTCTACACTCCTAGAAATTCCCTCCATAACTATCCACACATTCCCAAGCCTTGGCTATAATGCAAGAACAAACTTGATGCGGTGGTCCAGGTTTTTGACAACATGGGGAACCTAGGACGTCGATTCTTTCGTAGCTCTATGTTCAGGGTAAGTAGTTCATTTCCTATATATACTTCCATGCATGCATCACTTGTAATCACCTCGTCTTCCTTGCAGACCGTGGATTACAAGTTCACTGAGTGAGTGGATCAGCCGTATCCAATACTTGTCTAGGTTTATATCCACACTCTCCAAATTCGCCTAGAAGAGTTACGAGAGGAGCTCCACACCGAGAGGATCAACAATGATGAGCTCCGCATGTAGAGGATCAGGGAGACGAATAACAAGGAGGTGGTCCACCTCGGTAGTGACTATCACCCATACTGCTATAGCATCAATCCGAGCTGCAAGTGTGCCTACCAATACCGTGACAACCAACCACATCTATGTTGCCCTAACGATCACCACTCCATATGGGTGCCCCCACGATGTTCTATTTTCGCCTCAGGGGCATTCACCAACAAGCCCTATTAGATATACAACCACCATTTCATTTACATTCCACAAGGTGTACATGTATCTTACATGTAGTTTGGGTTGACGATTCATGCATATTGCCATTTGTATTGTTGGAGTAGTGAGACAACCATATGCATCTTAACCAAACCGTACGTACCGTGTAATTCGTACATTCATTATGAAGTGTTATGTTAGGCTTGAAATGGTTTATTTAAATAAAAATCATTAATGCAACCTGAGGCGCACTAGTCAAATTCTCTTTTTAATTGATAGCTATTATTTCAAAACTACTAAAGCAAAAAATGCAAGAATTATTAATAAAATAAAACATTTTTAATAAAAATATATTATTTACAAAGTCAAAAATGACTTTGTCAACATTTCAATTGGCAATAGGGCATATGTTATCATTTGAATTGACAATTGGGGCAGAGACTCTGTCGACAATTGAATTGACAACAGAGCATCTGTCATCAATCTATTTGGCAACAGAGACCTACAGAATGCCACACATGACTCCGCATAGATTGTCGCCATTCCAAATGACGACAACACTCCAAATGATGACAGAGTGCTGTCATCATTTGGAATAGGGATAGTAGATTATTTATGTATTTTTTGTATTGGGGACGGAGACTATGTCGCCAATTTAGTTGACGACAGAAACTTTGTCGCCAATTGAATTGATAACAGGACCTCTGTCGTTAATCCATTTTGCGACAGAAACATGCAAACTGCCACGCATGACTCTGCGTAGGATTGTCGCCATTCCAAATGGCAAGTGGTGTCGTCATTTAGAATGGAGACAATAGATTATTTATATAATTTTTTAAGCGATGATATATTTATGTAATATTAATAAAACAGATATTATATGTTAAAAAATCTTCCAAACAGTCTCTAAACTTTGTTTAGTTGTCCCAATGCCTAATGAACGTATGCATGATGTCACCGAGTCTACCAGGTACGAGCTAGCGTGCACGGGCGTTGAACTATAGGTATCAAGATACACGCAGAGCTGATGGGGCCAAAAGTACAAGTTGTTGTGGCGTAATTTTCCTGACCTCATCTGTATGGCTCTAGCTTTGCTTTCTGAACGGTTTAATTGTGGCTCATTTACGTCGTGTATTTATTCGTTGTCTAATCGTACGTGATCGCGCGACATGGACGGCTACGATGTTGCGAAGTCAAGTACGTATGCGTGAACTGGATCATATACATAAACCGTTATGAGGTGTCCGCTCCGCGGATAGGCAAAGAGCTAAGTTGGAAAAAAAATCAGGAAATACCACTCCTAAAAGGCGAAATCATCATAAAATACTACTTCTATTTCCTTTTTTTTTTCATGTCTAGCCTTAGATATCGGGCAGACATCGCCCTGTGTCCTAGCAGAAGTCCGAGAGTTTGCTAAGAGTTTCTCCAATTTTGATTTCCAATTCAAGCGGAGGGATGCGAAAAACAGTGGACACTTGTGCAAAATGCGCTTGTAATTACTTTGGAATTTCAAGTGGCGTTCTATGTGCCCTCTGCACCTAACGCTTCCCCTCCAGGAGGATTGTATCACTTTGATCGAGTAATTAAGCTCTTGGTTCCCCTAAAAAAAATGGCTGAGTGGAGAGGCAGTACGGCCTTTTCTTAGGACCAAAAACACAAATTCAACTGAAAATGCAAAAAAGAAAACAGGAGTGGGATTTCGCGGTAATTTCCACCTTCGGAATTACGTTTCATGGACGTCTATCTTTTGAGTTATATTTCCTGAATATTTCGATTAATTAATGAAGTTTTCCGTTTCTTCTTGTAGTACATATGTTTATTACTACAATACAACATTATGAAAGGGGCTAAAGTTGTACGCCTGTTTATTTTTAAAGTAGTACGCCTATTCAATTTCTAAGAGAGAGAGAAAAAGAACACCATAATATATATGACAGCTTCTATTTATTTTTGGTACATGCATATTGATGTATGGCTGGGATTGACTGGCCCAGGACGAGCCTGGCCCACAACGGAGAGCGGGGTCGCTCTTGTCAATAGAGCAAGTCCAATAATGATCTTATAGCCAAGCTAGTCAGCATTTTTGCTGATGTGGAGGAGAGAAGAGAGGAAAGAGATGAGAGCTTGGCTCTCATGCAAGCAACAAGCTGGGCACGGGAGCTTATGCAGTGGTGGGCTCAGATAATAAATGTATGTGAGGAGGAATAGGAAAGAGAATGTGAGACATGGTACCACATAATAATAAAAAATCTTTTGTAGACAAATAAAAGACAAATTATTGTATAACTTGGCTCTTATAACTTAACTTATAGCCAAACACTTGGCTCTATTATTGGACTTGCTCTTAGGCTGTGCTCGTGGTTAGGCCCTACACGTTTGACGTTAGCAAGTTGCTTACATGGTACCAACACTTTTTTCCCCCCGGGGAAAAGAGAGATATTAGTGCTAAGATGAAATACATTCCCGAGAAACAATTTCTATAGAAGTAGGTGCACTCAGCCTTCACACCGCGGATTGCTGAGCACGCGACACTAGTTGTGCGAGCTCGTGAGTGGAACAACGTAACTCTCTTTTCACTTTCATTTTCTTTTCAAGGGTACGACGTAGACGAACACTCAAACACATATATCACACATACCACTCATACATACGCGTATATGTCTGCTGCATACATGTACAGATAACCATTGATCAGAGGCTTCAGACAAAACGTGCCCGTGCTCCGGATGCCTCCTACTCAATGCACACGAATGTGTGTATCCATTTTATTTTGGTGAGCACACCCGTCAAACCTAGGTGTGAGATCATGTAGAGGTCACTCCATATATATGATGAGTATTTAACTTTGATGTGTAAGTTCTATCAAAATTTGAGTTTACTTTTGAAGCTTTTCAGTTTTTAGAGTTGTTGTCAAAAGTTAAGCGGTTTGACCGGCGGTTATAGAGCGGTCTGACCAGTCGTATGACCTTTTGGAGAATAGACACCAAATACTTATGTTTGATGATGTCTTTGCACCAAGTTTCACTCAAATTTTAGTTCTGAGCTAAAACTAGATAGAGAAACTGAAATTTTAGAAAGGGTGTTTTCTGGTGCTCTTAAGCGGTCTGACTAGCCTGTGACCGACGGTCAGACGAGGGCGGCCTAACTAGTGTTGGCCCAGCAATCAGAACAATCCCCTGTTATTGGCAGGATTTAAGTCGGTTGGTGACGATCTAACCGGCCGTTGGTTGGTGATCAGACTGGCCTCTAGGAAATTGAGAGAGTTGAGTTGGTCTTGGTTGTGTTAGTCATGGTATAACTCCATACAAATGTTAGTCATGGAGGAGTCTATGTGTTACGGGAATCTTAATGTGGTGTCAACTAGTGCATGTTTGCATTGATTGTGTTGATAAGAGTAAAGTGCATGTCACTTGTGCTCTAGACGGTTGCTTGTTCTTTGTTGTATAGGGTGCTTGGTGATTGTTTCAGTCAACGGTAAGTCCAAAGCTAAGAGAGGGCCTTGAGTCCATGGAGAGCCACGTAAGTCCGGATGGAGCATCATTTCAAGCAAAGAAGCATGAGAAAAAAGACAAGCATTGTGATGAGGCAAGTGCATGCATATAGTATGCCATTAGACTTGGACATTTTAAGTGGTGACAGTCCTCGAAGCAGACGTACGATCTTGGCAGAAAGTTATTGGACATCACAGGCTTTGTTGTAGTGGCTGCTTCGAGGAGAAGCATTATGAAGGCCGATGGGTGACAATTAAGAAAATTGTCTAATACTGGATGGAGAGGTAGTTTGCAAAACCTCGGTGGTGACCTAAGTGGTTTAGGTCACATATAATATAAAGTCCTACACAAGAAGAGGAGGGTGAGAGCAGAGAGAAGATAGAAAAGAATGGACCTGATGCCACCGTAATCTTGCCAGCTGCTAACTCCGCCTATGTTTGCTATCAGCCTGCCACATCCTTTCCTACTTGGGTTGGCCAAACAACCCCCAAACCGTGCTCTCCCTCGTTAGGATAGCCATCGCTACTGTCGTGTCGTTTAGGTTACGGTCAGACCGAGGGTCAGATGCCCACAGACGCACAGTGAGACGGTAGGATGCAGCATGGTGGGGAACTAGCGGTGAGATGTGGTGCAGGGTGGCTCTAGCAGCGAGGGTAGGGGCAGTGGTGTCATTGACATCCTTTCCATTGGATCTGACAGTCTCTGCCTCTGTAGCCACTAGATCCGCTAGTGCGCACCGCTTTGCCACCTTATATCCTCCACTAGTCCCAATCCTCCATGCCGCCTCAGATCCACAGCTAGATGTGGGCCTCTTCCATGCCACCTGCTAGATCTGGATGTCTTGCTTGCTGCCGATGTGCACGTCATCGCCATCGTTGGCTTGCACATCGGCCTGCATCCCAAATGGATGCAAGCCAAAGAGGAGGAAGGGAAGGCGGCGGTGAGAACCTAGGGACGGCGATGGCAACATCGGGGGTGGGGACATGGCTAGGGAGAGGTGAGTCATGGAGAGGAGAGGATGGGGGGCGAAGAGCAGCGCATGGTGCTGGCAGCCGGGCCCACCAGTCAACGTGTGTGGAATGGGGAGGTAGGGGCGGACGGACGACCATCACCCTCAACTCGAATATTTAAGGTAGTAAAGATTTCTCAAGTTCCTTCTTTCTTATGCCAAAAAATTATTTTATGATTGATTGCATGTCCATGTTAAACTATTTCCATTCACCAATTTTCAGGTTTGGCATCTACGAACTAGCCAATGCTTGTGACGCCTCAAGCATGCACATGCGAAAGGTGTCACAAGTGTAACATTCTCATGTGATGGAACTTAGTATTAGTGATATGCCGTTGTTATGTTTATGATCTATTAAATAATATGTTATTTTGTCTCTTAAATACATATCTTTCATATTGATCAATAAGTATGTGACTTGTTAGTGAAACTTTTTATTCATGTTTTGATGTTATTCTAAAGTATCCCTGATCTTATGTCATTATATGGGACAATTATGATTTACAGATTAGCACATGTATTGATTGATGATTATGTCTCACGGATCATAGATATAGGGATATCAAAGCAATAATGTGGACACATATTAGAGAACATGGTATTGGGTTGACTTATCATGAGACACTGTGGGAATTGTTATATTCTTAAGTGTCATCAATTGATCTCATACATAGTATATGTAGGATCCTTAGATCTAAGATCGCCATAATTTGCTACATGCGTAATAGTTTACTTATGGGTTACCAAATACTACTCCATAATTGGGTGGTCATAAAGGTAGCTTTTAGGTTTACTATAAAACATGCGGAGGAATGTGAGCAATCAAGATGGAATTTGCCTCTCCTATATAACGGAAGAGATTTTTTTGTCCCTTGATGCGGTTGGATTAAGGAAGTGCATGGCTATGCCAAATGTGGTTGAGGAGTCAATCACAATTGAGTAATCAACTATAGGTTCGAGTGAAAGATCAAGCTATCATAGGATGACACGCTTCTTACCTTAATTTCGATCTAGATCGATACATAAGCACTGTATAGGTTCTATGATATGATCTTTATGTATATTTGGAAGTCATTATGTCCTGCTAGGGACCACTGCCGACTTATAGACCCAAAAGGAGTTTTTAGCCTATAGCTAAATATACATGAATCTACAGGGTCACACACTTAACGAGTCAGAATGATAAGAGTCTAAATGATAGACTTCGAGTGTGATACGATGTCTACTCGTACTGGATAAAAATCTAACCCAAGGCTTTCTGAGTTGGATACGATATCTGATCGTATCGGATAAGAATCTGATTGGAGACTATATAAAGGGAGGTGCGGGGCCGAGGGAGGTATCCTGAGATGCACCTATCGAAACCCTAGCCATCGCCTCTTATAACCCCTACCGTATGCACTGGTGTTAGCACACCAACGCACGACGTTCTATCCCTGGACATATGAACCTTAGTAGAGGTGTTGCTGCTAGGTAATCGTACTACGCAATAGAATTGGATTGTGCACATAACTCATTTTTGTACGGTTGTGTGAATAGTATAACCCATTGTATATGTGATGCATGTATGAGTTTTTCATGGCTTGTGAGTTAGTTGATTTATAGCCATGGGCTGTAAATTATTGTATAATTATTCGTGTATTGACTTGTGATGCTTGATATTTTTATATATAATTCATTGTTAGCTGTTAGGAGTAATTGCTAAGTAGATGAATATAGTAACCTCAAGTATTGATGGCTCGATGAACAGGAAGCATGGTGATGGAGATTGCATACTAAGGGCCATACTATCTCACAGTTTAATATGATTTAACTATGAATGTTTTTATATTCCTATTATACTATTATTCATGTTATTATCTTGGGTGTTTTTTAACATGATAGAATAATATCTCTCTAGAAAAATTAAGTAAAACTTGATGTCCTTTCAATTGTTACACCTATCAAGATTCTGATCATTAACTGGTAGGTCTGCCAAAGTAGAGTGCCATTAATTATCTCAATAAGACAGGGCAAGTGTTGGACACTTTATGTGTAATATTGGTTTAACTTGACTAGGCTGTCAAAATAGTTTTGGACCTAGGGGCATAGTGTTGACACTGGGACATATGGATGTCACTCAATAAACAAAAGTTATATGTGATGTAATTAGTAAGGGTTTTCTTACCAACGTTACTAGATTTCTAGCAGTGATGCCAAAGCTCATTAGGTCTTAGTGAAATATGAATCTTAACTCACTATACATTATTAGAGGGTACATGGTTTTTAAACATATAGTGGGAATATCTTTTATTAAATTATTTAACGAAAGATTTCACATAAACATACCACTGAATTTTTGCATATGAATTTTATGTTGTAGGTAGTGCCACCATCTACTTCCTCCACGCCCAGTTTTAACCTAAGGTCTATTCTTGAGGAAGAAAAACTGGGAATTGTTCTCAAGTAAGAAAAGAAGGAATATGTTCAAGAGGTTTCATATCCAGATAAACTAGTTGAAGATGTTACTCGTGCTCAAAAGAATGAGTATGAGAAACATTGCAATGACTTATTTGATGTTAACTGTCTCATGCTTGCCACCATGAACTCTGAGCTTCAGAAGCAATATAAGAACATGGATGCCTACAATATGATTGTGAGTATTACAGGCATGTTTGAGAATTATGCAAGGGCTGAAAGATACAACACCTCTAAGTTAGCTAAAGGAAGTCCGGTCAGCCCTCATATAATCAAGATGTTTGGTTACATTAAGAGTTTGGAAAAGCTTGATTTTTCCTTAGCCAAGAGTTAGCTATTGATACGATTCTCTAGTCGCTCCCTCCAAGCTTTGAGCTAGTCATTTTGAACTTTCATATAAATGGCATGGAGAAGTCAATGACCGAGTTGCCTTGAGATGCTCAAGTCATCAGAGGAGAGCATTAAGAAAAGCTCTAATCATATGATGATAGTTCAGAAGACTACCAACTTAAAAAAGAAGAAGTCTAAGGCGTTAGACAAAAGAAAGGGCATGAGCAAAACTCAAGATGAGATCTCGAGTATCAAATATAAGCTTCAGAAGCTCAAAATTGGCGCTACACCTGATACTACTGACGGTCAAACTGAAAGAGTAAATCAAATACTGGAAGACACACATAGAGTAAGTGTGCTAACTTTTGGAGAGTCTTGGGACAAGTACTTACCCTTAGCTAAATTTGCTTATAATAATAGTTACCAATCTAGTAACCAAGTGGCTTCATATGAAGCACTGTATGAGAGAAAATGCAGATCTCCCATTTGCTGGTATGAAGTTGGAGAAAAGCCATTGCTAGGACCATTGTGAGAAAAAATAATGAAAAGATACAAATCATAAAAGAAAGACTTAAGATTGTCCAAAACAGACAGAAAAGCTACATAGACCATTATAGAAGAAATCTTAAGTTCACTCCCAGTGATCTGGTATACTTAAAAGTATCGCCAATGAAAGGGATTTGTTGGTTTGGACTGAAGGGCAAACTGAGTCCTTGATATGTTGATCCTTTTAAAATTTTAGAACAAAAGGGCACCTCAGCATATCAAATAGAACTGTCAAGCCAACTATCAAGAATTCACAACGTGTTCTATGAATTCCAACTAAGAAAATGCCTCAAAGCACACATGGAACAACTACTGAATGCAAACATCCAATTGCAAGATGACCTCACCTACGAAGAACAACCTCTAAAAATATTGGAAATGGAAGATCAAAAATTTAAAAAAGGTACCATTCGCTTTTGCAAAATGCAATGGAAGAACCATTCTATTTGTGAGACAACGTGGGAGAAAGAAGACGACCTTCATGAGCACTATCGTAATCTTTTCAAGTAAGTGATTTCAGGGGCGAAATCTTTTCCAATGAGGGGATGATATGATAGCCCTCAAAATCAAATTAATCAAGAACGCGTAGTTTAGAAGTGATTCACACATTAATAAAAAAACATCAACATTTAAATAAGAAAGATTAACAATTACAACATTCAACACTAGAATAAAATGAAGGCTCATTAAATAAAAAGTCCGATTACAAAAATTTAATTACAAGAATAAATTCCCATATACATTCAACTTTACCACATACATTTAACTTCACTACATACAAGCCCATTGCTCAGAATTCCAATATCAAGATTTACAAAAGAATAAAGCATTACAACTCAGTGTTACAAACTTCAATTTCATACCATACAAGAATCAACTATACAAGTGTAGTTTATTTTATGTTTTTTAATTGTGCTATTTATTCATTTAATCATGAGGTTGTGTTTTAACTTAGCATAATATGTGGCATACTGGCATGCAGGTTTATGAATAATCAAGGAAATGTTGTTGAAAGGTTTTTTGGTATTAAACATGTGACAAATTATACATCTATTATATTGAAGGAGGCTTTGTTTGTTTTGCTTGGAAAGCACGAATTACCCATTTCTAAGCTACATAGGTAGGGTTATATTGGAGCTTCAAATATGACAAGAAAAATTTAATGACTTGCAAAAGCAGATTCGAGACAAGAATCCGTATGCTTTTTATGTCCATTGCTTTGCCTATTACTTGCAATTAGTGGTTGTGATGGTAGCTAGTTGTAGTAGAGCTATTGCTTTTCTTCAACTATGTTTTCTTGATAGTAACCACTGTAAGTGCATCTTGTAAAAGAATGGATGTGTTGCTTGCAAAGCACCAAAATGTCTTATTGGAGAAGCTAGATAATGGTAAGGCTACCACTGGCACAGGGTTACATCAAGAAATAACCCTAGTTAGACCTTCATATACTAGATAAGGCTCTCATATAAAACCTTATTGCGTATTTGCCAAATGTGGGAGGCAATGCTAAAGGTACTAAAGATTGTGAGTAAAGATACATGCCAACCATCAAGTCACGGTGGAGTATCAGGTTTGATACAGAAAATAGAAAACGGATGAGTGGTTCAGTGACTTGATGATATGCTACACTGAGCGAGAGATATTTAGAAGCCTTGATAATGATAGAATCAGAAAACGATTGCAAAGCATGAGATCTCATAGAATGCTATTACCCCGTACTTGTCCTACTTAATCCTAGCACTTTAATGGTATGCTGCATCCTTTTTCCATCTTTGTAACTATTCACAATTGCAATTTATGATTTAATCACTAAGTTTGCTAATTTTGATGTACAAATAGCTACTTACGTATATTTTTGAGTTTTAGGAGTCACACTGCCCATTATCTAGGTATAATCTTCATTGTATTTTGTATTTTTATTATGTCCCTCTTCTATTTTTGTATGATTTTAGATTACTAATGATAGTTTGATTTATCTTCATTCGTTTATCTTTTGTTGGCCTTGTCCGATTAGCCCTACCTAGATTTTAGTTCTAGGTCCACCGCTGCTAACCACATTGTTGTCTATAACAAGACTTCGTCGATATACATCATGACTTTACAAGGATAGGTATAATGTGACCTTCACATTCAATTGTGTTATTCAGCTTTCCTCTCTTTCTTGAAAAGTTAGGGGTCCCTTAAAATAAACTTCACTTTTATTTGAAAATCTATTTCCTCACGATGATGACATTCTGGAGCATCTGATGGTCAGATACTTCCCTGCAGCCTTTACCTACTTGGAACACAGTGTTTTTCTGGTTTATGCGTACTGAGCCACTGTGTGTGTGTGTGTGTGTGTGAGAGAGAGAGAGAGAGAGAGAGAGAGAGAGAGAGAGATTTGGAAAAGGTCCATACAGAATAAATCAAGTAGAATATTTGGGACATTACAAATCCAATGGAAATAGTAAAAAACCCATAGTGTGCTGAGACTCAAATTTCAAGGATTTATTTCTAAGAGGATTAGTCTAGATCCTTACCATCCAAAAGGCTCGAATTGATATATCTTAAACCTTACAGGGTCTTACATCTAAGGAAGTGTGTTACATATTTAATGTTGAAGATTATGACGAATTCTAGCTCATGGTTATTCTTGCCTTGGAAACTTATTGCAGGTTCTAAAGACTTTCTCATCTGGTAAGCGGGAAGGAGGAGATTTTGTTGCAGCTTCAGTTTCACCAAAAGGAGAATGGACATATTGTGTTGGTGAAGACTTGTGAGGATATTGCGATGAAGTTCTTTGTTCCACAATTGTTTATTTACTAGCTGCATAAGCGCGGCGCACGCCACACTAGCTACCGTGCGGACCAAAGTAAAAGAGACGATAATTCGAAGAGAGGTTCATAAAAAAAATCAAGGACAAACGCGTAATTTTGGAAAAATCAAAGGGTTTTTTTGCAAAAAATTGAGGACTTGTAAGGACTTGTACGTAAGTAAATAAGGACATATACGTAATTTTGGAAACCCGTGGGGCGCCATCCAAAAATTTTTTTAAAGAAAAAATTGACAGGGACCTTTTCGCTAGAAAAAGGACCTTTACGTAATTTTCAGAAAGTATAAGGAAAGTGCCCCGGCCGTACGCAAATTCTCTTGCCACGCGCCGGCCGGCCGAGCGCTGGGGCGACGTGGCTGCGGTCTCCTGCGCGGAAGTCCCCCGTCTTTGTATATGTTATAATTCATGCTGTCTTCAAGTGGCTTCATGATTAATGAGTGTTCTACTTGTTTTTTAGGAACATGTATTGCTTTAGCTATCAGTCCGGTAAGCTGGAGCATCCAATGAAGGTTTGTATAAGATATTGAATGAAAGTCCTGAGGGGTTATAGTGCAAATTTGCAATGCTTAACTGGTTGTGTTGTCTTAATGTTATCCAAATGATAACCAACACCTTGACACACTGTGCGCTTGGATTTCGCAGGTCCACGACAAGATGTGATAGGCATTACTCACCACCCTCACAGGAACTTGGTTGCCACCCATGCCGAAGATTGTATGATGAAGATATGGAAGCCTTGATTCGATTTGTTAATTTCTTTATTTTTTTTGTTCTGATCCTGTATTTTCCCATTTTTAGGGAACATATTTATCCAGCCCTGTTCTAAGTGCTAAGTAAGTAGGGTGTATTTGATTTTTTGTAATTTAGAGAAGTGGGAGGTGCTAAATAGTTAATTATCTACTCCTCCTTGGTGCTCCTGGAGTCCATTGTATTCCCACTATATCATATACTAGTCTTAGGAATGATTGTATGGAGAAAAAAACGAAGCTGATTATGATTCCTTTCGACGCGTTTCCGATTATTGTTGTTATTTTTTTTCCCGTTGGAACACTGGATATAGATTACTGACAGGCACGCAACAGCTTAAAAACTGAATGTCTCGTCATGGAACAAGCTCAAGCGAGTATTGACGGTGTACAGCATGGAGGATGTGTATGTTGACAGGAGACACCTGATCGTTGCCTTGTGAGTTCACAAGAGACCTGTTGCAGAGCAAACTGAAAAATAATTATGTCATCAGCAGTCTACAGTACAGAGGATGTGTATGTGTGTAGAGGATGGCAAGTGATCCTAGCATTTGCATCCCATGACAGCAGAGCCCTTTAGGCAGTTACAGAACAGACTGAAAATAGCTGACGAGCGAGACTGAAAATGGTTAAGGAGCGACGCCATTGCAAAGCATATCTTGAATTGTTCACTCGGTTCTATTTCCTTCCATCCCCATCTGAATCAAACAAGGGCGTTGCTGGAGGTTTACTCTTGTTGTCCAATCTCCGTCTGAGCACCTATCTCCTTTTCTGTACTAAAACAGCTTGAAATACAAGTAAGTACATGAGAATATGTGATCCGTTGGAACTGGGAAGCATAGTAAATCAAACATTTGCTTGGAAAAAAGAAGTGTTTCAACATCTACAAGAACAGCATAGTAAGTCGAATAAAATGTTTATAGTTTTGTCGCTACACAGAGGTATAATACAATCGGTTCATTTCAAAAATGTTGTAACAGCTATTGTGGTATGTTTCCCTTTTAGTTATTGTGTTTTTGTTTACACATGGAATTTTTATCGACCTACTACAATATATTTACTTGAACTAATGTAAGAAACACCCTAAATTACTTGGTTGATTTTGGCACACCCTTATGCGTGGACAATATCATCTATTAAATAAAAAGTAAGCTACATAACAAACACAGAGAGAGAGAGATGGAGAGGGAGAGGGGGAGAGAGAGAGAGAGAGAGAGAGAGAGAGAGAGAGAGAGGGAGAGAGGCGGGGGGTGATGCAGGGGAGCCAGGGAAGAGGCAGTGCAGGGGAGGGAGCAACAACACCAGTTCATCTCTGACACCTCTCCCGCCCAACAACTTCGCTCTGTGTGCCACGGCCCAGAGAGGATAGGATAGGATATAGAAACGAACGTGTATGTGCAAGCCAAGGAAGAAATTTGTTGTTAGCCCCATCCCATGCTCTGCCTCATCCCTGTCTCCTCTCCCTTCTCCAATCACACTCTGTAACCCTTCTCTCTTCACCTTTGTGTGCCAAATCTTCTGCCAATGCATGTCATGACGAGGAAACACTGGAGATCTATATATACACGCAATATTGCTTCTCTCCCCTGACTTGCCAGTACAGTACTACCTCTCTCTCTCTCTCTCTCTCTCTCTCTCTCTCTGTCTTAGCAGTAAACTGCCAGCATCCATTAGTACAACGATGCAACTGGTAGTACACAAATGCTGACCTGTTCCTTTAGTAGTACAACGCCTAAGATGCGTACTACACACACCCGGTAGCTCGCCAAACTGCTTGGAGCCTTGGACGACTGCTCGTACGTACCACAGGCTGCAGGCCATGTCGTACATCATCTTCGCTTTTTTTTTAACAAAAAGAAAGAAAGAACACCCAGTAACCATGGAAAATATCACAATATTGTAAGTAGGTCCAGGCCGGCGAGTTTTTAATATCCACATGATCGGTACACAGGATGAGAGCTAGCTCCATTTCCTCGTTTTGATCAGTTTACAGAATCCTGGTTTGATATGCCATTTTTGTCGAAAATATGGCTGCGAACTGTTACCATTATTCTTCCTTTCATGTGTAATCCTATATGGTTGACGGTGGTTGGTGCAGCAACCAACCAAACAGCTAGACAAATTCTCCAGCAAACCCTCTGAGGACTGGAGACAACACCAGCGGATCAGATAAATGCAAGCAGGGGCAAAGCGTTTTTCTAGAGGAGTGTATTCATGCATTAGTATTGTCCTGGTCAGATCAAATTCTTGTCCTTGGACAACACATTCATACACTAGAATGAAATCATCGATGATGCTGTTGATGCGCAGGGACTACAAGAGTGAAGCCTATTTTGCCTCTCGCCAGGTAAACCTCACAGGCTGTTGCTGAGTTGTATCTCTTCTAGTAAGCTTTCTCGTATCCATACATTAAGCATTCTGGATCCTGGGACACTAGGGTCAATCATCATCACTGCCGCTTTCGCTTCCATCATTGCCGTACGCCACCAGAGACCCGAGTGCACCCTTGGTGTCATCTGCTGGCTCTTGGTCTGCACCATGCCCATTCGAAGATAGCTCCTTGGGAGCAGGCTTATCTTCAGCATCTACCCTTGCTTTCTTGGCTTGCGGCTTCACGGAAATTATTATGTTTTTCAGGAATGCAGGTTGGCTCCTTTTTGTAGGTGGCTTAGGCTTGCTCTCCTGATAAGGAATAGACATAAGGACAGCTCAGAAGAACCATGATGATTGATGATGGGTGTAATAAACAACCGGCAGAGAAGGAGCAAGAAGTTTAATTAATATGTATATGCACATTTTTGTTATGCTCAACTTAAAACTATGACATGATAGTATGAAACCTAAATCTGCTTTGCATTTATGACATACCTCAGGTCTAGAGACTGTAGGAGCCTCAAGTTCATGGACAATATTGGACTGGGCAGCTACCGCCTCCTGAAAGGAAAAAAAAACATTCATTAGATCTGCCATGTGACTTGCATTTGTTAAATGATCTAGCAAGGAACAGAGAGTCTGAGTTGGAGTAGGTCAAGCTTCCTATCTTAGGCAATCCCTTGTAGTACCAAAACCGTACTTGAAATTTATAAACTAAAAATCAAGCTTAAAATTAGCAGTATGGAAGTGGAACATAGCAAAGCTCCAGAATATATCGTCCTTTGCTATTTAGATTATGCATTATTAATGATTCTCATAGACTAGAGTAGAAATTAAGAATGAAAGAACCCCATAAGGATGTGGCCTGCCAAATGCTACAAATCAGATTTCTGTGCACAAGCAAAAACAAAATTTATCATGTTTGATTGCAATTCTGCTTGGAAGATATATTCGTTGGAAAATATAGAAAACCAGGTTCATTTGAAACAACAAAGCTAGGGTAATACAAGCAACTTGTTGGTACAGTGCTCACATGGAAACTGCGGAGTTGCTCAGCTTCTTCATTGGCCACCTGCTGTTCATACTCCCTCCTTGACTGCAACAAAGGAACATGAAAGAAAGAACTAAGATGTTGCAGAAAATATGGACTATAATATGCATTAAGTATAATTTAAATCCCATGCAGTTTCTAGCCATAAATATTAATTCTTCAAATAGCAAAGGCTAGTACTACTAACATGGAAGATCATCAATAGGCATACAATCATGCAATTCAAGCATTCAACTCGAGATTACTTTCCTACTTTTTGGAATTTCAGTATAATAATTTTCAACTCCAAAGACATTATTTTCACAAATCATAAAATAGTATCCGCTTCATGAGGAAATATAAGCATTACCTTGCAACATTCACCCAACTTCCTTTTCAAAAAGACAAACAATAAAATTCATGTTTTCATAATGTTAACCCTGTTATAATAAGAATTTCTTTGTATTTCCTTATATGTGTATGGCATATTTCTTTGTAATATTCCCTTGTACTCACTATATATACTGTTTATTGGGCCTCATGAATATATACATAATATTCATAACATATTATCAGAGTCAAGAGATCTTGAGTTCAAAACCTGATTGACGCAATTAAAAATAATAATTACAGCTTACTTCTATTATATGTTTTAGGCCTAAGAAGCATATACGTGAGGGGGAATGTTGAAGTATAAGTGAATTGCCCACCTTTCTTCATCAACTTAAACTTTTAGGTGAGCTGACTGGTGCATACAACTCAATAAGCACAAATGTTCCCTTCTAACAATGTTTGCCATAGTTACCCATAGGAGGGGAATTTCAAACTGTCATTAAGCACAAATGTTGATTTCCACTTCCACCGTCTTATGAGTAATTGATACTATATTAACAAAAAAAACTCTCTAACTACAAAAAAGTTTAGAATACATGATTTTTCAATTATGCATCTGTATTTTATATCCTAGGGTGTCTGCCAGGGGAAGGGTTCCTGTCATGGTACTGGACAGTGGACACTCCTGGGAAGACTGTTGTAGCAACAGGAAAGATTACAAACTTGAGATAGCCCCTTATCAGACCACAGAATGATGTCATGGGGAATGAGATAATAATCACTGTGGTGCTGTAGCAGCTCAAGCAGTTGTTTTTTTTCCAAACTATATTAGCCAGATCTTAATTATATTAGGATCTAAGATGCTTATCTTTTGTAAAGGAAAAGGAAAAAAGATCTCTCATTTCAAATAGTCAAGCAATGCAAAAATCAAAATAACAATATTTAAATAAATCTTTGATATCTTATGAATAAACGTGTATAGTCATAGACCAAGCCTATCATAATTACTGCACACAGCACACAATGGATCCAGGCACACATTTTTTGAGCTCCTCATAGGTGGCATGCACGAAAATAACAAATGCACAGGCGAAAGAGGCTTCTAGCTCTAGGCAGGTGCACACAACGATATTTATAGGGGAATATGGCAATTAAAATCCTTTTTTTTTTTTTGCTAATGTTTCAGCCCTGAGAAGATATCAATAGCTATACGGACGGACAGCAACATCTACCTTCAATTTCTAGCTTGAACTTGAATAAGGATTTTCAATGTTAGCATATGTTGAAATGCTCACCAATGCCAGTTTGTCAAGAAACTCCGTCTCATCCTCATCTAAGGCTTTTGGAGGTCCTGAATAGAATAGATAACAGGATAATCAGTACACAAAAAAAAATTTGATCAACCTCAAGCCCCATGGCCCAGCGTCTTGTGCTTCACTTATTTCAACCCAGAAACAGAAATAGCAAGGAACAAATGGACAGCATGTGAGAAACATTGTTCATCACCTAAAACTCCCTTTCCAACTTATTCCCTCAAGAACATGAACAGGCCTCTTTGCCTCAATATTGTTACACTTTTTTTGGAATGCAGTCATGTACTACACACATGCTTCGGCCTAGGTGCTCAGTAAGCAATTTGGGATGTACTCCTAATATTCGAGTTGTGCCTTCCAGCTCTCATGAACCAAACGTAGATTTAAACCAGCAAGACTGCACCTTTTGTTGAAATCTTCCAAGCTCTACATGACTACATCCTTTCCTCCCGAAGAGCTTCCGCGTACACGGAATGAAATAACTAAACCCCACGAACGATAACTTCACCACCGTTTCGCAAAATTATAATACAAGACGGGAACACGTAGAGTGGGCGGGCAACGTACTGTGCTTGAAGCGCTCGTTGAACTCGGCGTCCTTCTTCTCCTTGTTCTCCTGCAAGATCTGCACAGCAGGAACACCCGCATTAGCTAGCAGAGCGCGTTTAAGCTCGAGTCACTTTGGGGGAGGAGATGGCGATGGGTTTACGCTAGTGGATGGGGGGCCAAACCGAATTAAGCAGAGACAACCAGATGATTGGTACCTGGAAGAGCGGCTTGTCGCGCTGGGCGGTGCCGTCGTCCACCCGCTCGCCTCTCGTCCGCTTCGCCTCGTCGAGCTGCGAAAATTTTGCCCACCAAATCTCAGCGGTTTCTCTAGGGTTTCCCCTTGCGGTTTCAGTTCTACGTGCTAGGGCAGTAGTCGTGCGCAAGCGGGCGAACGAGACGGAGGGGGATAGAGAGAGAGAGTAGCCTTGCCTGGTCCTCGGAGATGAAGTTGACGAGGCGGATGGTCGCCGGAGCGGCCGCCTTGGAGCTCGCCGTCGTCTCCTCCCCTTCCATTCCTCTTCTCCTCCACGCTGCTCTTTGGCTGCGCGATCCCCAGATTCGGACGATTCGCTACGGTACGGTCCGGATTTGGCTTTGCTAGGCACAGCGCTCCGAGCGGCCTCACAGCCGTTGGATTATCATCTAACAGTAGTAGGCCTATCATTACGGCTTACGTTGATATGGGATTTGATACAATGTAATCTGTAACGTCACTTAGCTTCCGTTTGAAACACAGAAATTTCACTGAAAAAAAATAATTTCCATAAAAATTGTGAAAAATCTCTCGTTCTAGACGGAGTCTTAGATTGATTGAAGTGGCAATTATGTTGGGACAGTGCTTGCGATCAGACTGCCAGAGTGCCATAACCTAAATGCGGCATCAGCCCTGTTTTTTTTTCAGCTTTTGACTTTTCTACAGTAACTAGTTTTAAACGAAATATTTTTTCAAGATAGGGTTTACTAGTTAATTATAGTACATACTATACCGATTTTATTTATATTAGCAAAAACCACACATGAGTTTCTGTTACTCTGTAATCTCTCGTATAAACAACTCAAAACCACAAGCCGCAGCCAAAACCCATAAGTTTCAACCAAAAAGAATAAGCCCATTATCTAGTCTAGGTCGTGTCGCAAACGTGATTAAATCTTTTTAGGGCTTCTTTGTTTTGCAGAATTCTCAAAACTTGGGAATAGAAAAAAATAGAAATATAATAAGAATTCACGTGTGAAATAATGGATTGGAAACAAATGAATTTGACTTTCTTTGATTCACATAATTTTCAAAGGAAAATTTCCATTCACTCTGGGTGGGTGTTTTCTTTCCTCCAAAATCGCAGGAGTTCAGCAGTATTTCTATGGATTGCATTCGGTTGTCTCTACTCCTTAAAAGGATGAGTTCAAGGTGATGGTGCATTCTACCCTTCACTATCTGTCTTAAAAAAAACCTTCCGCCGACGTGTGGGCCTCCTCCCGCTCTCCTCTCTCTGATCTCCCCCACGTCGCGAAAGTTCCGCCCGAGACGCTGCTCACCCCGCCCCACCCCGTGCCACCGCTCCCACCTCCCACTCCTCCGCTGCGCTCCGCCCTCGCTCCTCCTCCCCCGCTCCTCCGCCGCCGCCTCCTCCTCCCCCCATCCCTCCGCTCCGCCACCGCCTCCTCCTCCCCCCACCCCTCCGCTCCGCCGCCACCTCCTCCCCACCCCCACGCCGTCGCCTCCTCCTGCCCCCACCCCTCCGCTCCGCCGCCGCCTCCTCCTCCCCCCCCACCCCGCGCCGCTACAGTTATAATGTATCTTTAGCGGTTAAAAATAAGTAGTAAGCGACGATTTTTAAGCACCAATGCAAGGAGTCTGCTGCCTTCCTCCATCGATTCCATCGCTGCTCTCTCGGTCGATCGAGAGATGGGGCTGCCGTTTGTGGAGGTGCTGCCGCGGGACGAGGTAGTCTGAGTGACACAAAGTATCTTCGGGAGCCCAGCCCGGCCCAGCCCATTGCAATCCCCTATACCATAGCCTAACTCACGTGGGTCGAGCTGGATGAGATGGGCTGTGCCCACCTCCTTATCGTCCTCCACCACCTCGCTCCATCACCGTAGCCATAGCCACCTGCCCGGCCACATCACTCGGAGGACGCGGCGCCCTATGGCCATGCACGCCTCACTGCACCTAGACCACAATCCACGCGAACTAGATGAGCCGAAGCCAACAGCTGCGAGCGCGTGATGGCCATGATGCTTCCAGCCACCATCACCTGCGCCACCGCCCTCTACTTGCCCCTCTCGTCTCCTCTCGGAGGCAGTGGCAGCGGGAGCTTCCAGTTCCACCGCCGGCGCTTCTTGCTCTGCCTAAGGAATAATAGTGTACTTTAGCCTCTCGAACCGTTTCTTGAGTGCAGTCCACAGTGCTAGTGTGCTCTTCTTTGCCATGTACTCCTTCTTGAGAGTGAGACAAAGGTAGTGCCTGAGAAAATGATGTGCCTGGTCATTTTCCTTAGGGGTAGGTTGAGCGTTATGCGGTGCGCCAATCCCAATAGCAGCGCGGAGCTTCTTGGATCCAAGTACAATATCGACATCGGAAGCCCAAGTCAGATAGTTTTGGCTATGCTGGGCCAGCTCCTCGAACTCCCGGTTCGTGATGTCAGTCATCTACATGTGCATGAAAGGAATAAATAAGTCTACTACTAGTAAACATGCACGGAATAATTTACTATAGGTAAATAAATGGTACAAAAGATTCTCGTAATGTTCCAGAATTTTTCATATATTTTACTGCTAATTTCAGTGATTAAAGGCAATTTAAATAATTATGATTAACCAAAATAGTAAATAAATACAGAAAGTATAGAAAATAATAATGACAAAAATAATCATGCTTCAAATGCTAAAAATAATTCAAAATTCGGATTCCCGAGGCCCTTTAATGCCAAAATATGAATTTTCAGTGAATTCTGCAATTTTCGAGGGTCTATACGCAAATTTTCGGTTCAGAGAAAGATTTCGTGTAATTTCCTGATTTTCAAGGGGTTTTCTGCAAAAAATTGAGACCCATATGAAAATCGGATGCCCTATTCGTAATTTTCGGAATTATGAGGGCCTTTCTGCAAGATTTGGGACCCATATGCAAAATCTGAGGGCTCTTCGGTAATTTTCAGAGTTCGGGGGTCTTTTTTGCTAAATCTCCAGCACCTCGGCCCGGGCCAGGCCTCTGGCCCGTTTTCCATTTGGCCGAACAGCCCACTCGGCCCAGCCGACCTGTCCGGCCGGCATAAGTCACGGGCGGAGGGGTAGGGTTTCCCTACCCCTGTTTATCCTCGTGGTGGCGGCGGCCTGGGAGGTCGGCTAGGGCGAGCGCGCTACAGGGCGGCTGGCCCACGGCGACGGTCGGGGCCAAGTGGAATCGGTCGGCGGCGCTTCGAGTGGCCGGCTTGGGCGGCTTCGGGCGTGAGCTAGGGGTGGTCGGACCGAGCGGCGAGGTCGGCGCGGGAGGCTTCGGGCGCGCGTGACGAGGAGGCGCGACCAGGTGTGTGTATATATATATATATATATAGGTGGAAACGGATCGGATACGGTCGAATAGTCTCAAATACGAATACAGATATATATTTTTAAAATGAATACGAATATAAATATTCTCAAATACGGATACGAATATTCTCGAATACGAATACGGATATTTTCGAATACGGATTTTCTCGGATACGAATATCGGATAAAACGGATTCCTAGCGGTTTTGCCAATTTTTCACCGATTTTTGACCAGTTACCGGTTTTAAACCGCCTAAGTTCAAATTTTGAATCATAAAATTCGTACGAATTTTTCATGGGTTCTAGAAACGAATCAAATACGAATCGAATAATCTCGAATACGAATGCGAATACGGATATTCTCAAATACGGATACGAATATTCTCGAATACGAATACGGACATTTTCGAATACAGATTTTGCTTACCACATTCGTGTTTTCTCGAATACGAATATTGGATAAAACGAATTATCCGTTACCATTTTCCACCCCTATATATATATAGCACTCGTTATTTGTACTATATATGTGTGTGTGCACACGCGCACATATACATAAGGCACTCAGGTTGAGAACCGTTCGATACACATGTATGATCATCCGAAATTTAGAGTTTGTGTATTAATATTTTATGCTATTGATATATTTATGATACGTGAGTTTTGAACCCAGTGCGAACTAGTTTAAAGTACTTTTGAATTTAATGATACTAAAATGATTATATATCATAGACTAGCTTAAATTAGTTAAACTTAAGATTAATTTTCAATTTTGTTGGAGTTTAAAATCTCGAATAGACTTTTTTACGAGTATGTAAAAATATACACATCAAACGTCGTGAATCTTAAAGCATAGTATTTCAAGGTTGGTTGTTAGTTGAGTTTTTGATGAGATTTTTGTATTTACTGATCACTGAGAGAGAGAAAATTTAGAGTTGTTTCACGAGTCATTTTGGTCGCTAACTAGAGTTATCAAGCCGTCAACTGGCCGCGAATCTCTCGCCACCTATGCTCCATGGAATGGATGAAGTTCTTTTACATTAAAAGATGGGGGAAAAAAAAGAGAACTGATTTGTGGCTGCTGGGATTCGAGCCCAGGTCTCCACGGCCACAACGTGGAATTCTCACCACTAAACTACAGCCACATTTTTGTTGCAGGTGATAGTTTTTTTATACTCTTGTTGCTTCTACTTTGAGGGTACTGCGAATCAGACCTATACTACCATAGTGCGAACATAACGGCTCATATGGTGTGAGCAATTATTTTTCTTTATCTACACAAGCATACGGGGCAGGCATCACTATGAAAAAGCTCATCAGCTTTTTCACTAGTAATGACAAGCGACCAGTTTCAATTTCTTCCCAGTAGAGTACAGTACAGCAAGCAAAATCCTCAAGGCTCAAGTGTTACAAATTTACATTACTACTTAAATCATGTGGGACGTACTCTCCAAAGGTTTTTCAGTGGCGGATTAATAAACAGAAACATCATTCTGAGTTTTTGTTCCCTTCACCGAAAAGGAAACCACAGGGAGACTGTATGAGTCTTTGTTCCGGTGCTGGACAATACTTCTGAGCGATCGTCACTGAAATTGTATTGCTCATAAACCTGGAACAGCATCTCTCTGTAGGGGACAACTGCCCCAATCTTGATGCAGGCCAGGAATGCACCTGACAGCTTTCTACGAAGGCTGTAAACTTCATCCTCAATGGACCTGATCGAAAGGGGGAGAGCAACAGATAAACAAAGGACAGCTCACTTTAGTGGTAGACCTAGAACAAAATTTTAGAAGGTTAATGGTGTTGGAAAATTAAGCACATGTAGGTTCAATTTATTCCATAAATTAATCATGACATCATACACGCAAAATAACAGAACCATCACATGCATAACAGATCTAGACATGTAAACCAGAAAACTGTACATGAACAGATCTAATGCGGAGAACATGACTGTTACGTACCGATGATTCTGCTCTGATCGGTTTGCCGATGTTGACGCTGCAGGTACGGTGTGGATGACACGAGGTCGATGACGATTCGCCGAAGCCGAACGACGAGGAAGACGAGCCAGAGCTACAGCAAGCAGTCGCGCAGAGCGCTTCCCAAAAACCTTATTCGCCCTCTCCCGGTGCAAGACTTCGAAGGCGACGGTTCCAGAGACCTGCTCTCCCGAACGACAGTGCACGCCGGCGGACGGGACGGAGTAGACTACGTGGGACGGCGCAGTACAATGGAGGAGGCAAAAACCCTAGATTGATTCGCGTTTTCTGTATGGAGTCGGCGGCTCAGTATTTATGGAGAAAACAGGACGTGTGATCAAGACGCCTGCACGTTCTCCATAACTCGTAACCGAAACGGATTAGTTGCGCGTAACCGATCCGGATTCACCGCTACTCAAAACAGCAAAAGGAAGCCGCGTCTGCGCAAGCATCTGGAGCCGATTTTGGCGGACCATTCACGCAGGTGCCGTGCACGCGCGCCCCCCGCCCCGCCCAGCCCAGCCCAGCCCAGCCCGACCCGGCCCGGCGAGGCGAGCGAGCGCGCGCGTGTGATCCTCTAGTTCTCTCCCACACATGCCTCAAGTGGCTAGGAGTGCACCATCCCTTTTAAGGTGGTCTTCCTCTCCTAGAACTAGCAATATGGTACTAAAGTGCACATGCATTGCTCCTTTGCATGAGTGGGCCTTTGAGATTTAGGAATTATTCTTATGGGCTTGGCCCACATAATTCAACAATCCCCCACCAGATCTCAAAGTCCCACAGAGATTTGCCTGAATTCCAATGTACTGTTTATATATCAGTATTTCGATGGAGACCGATTAAGGTTGAACATCCATCTAGAACTCCAAGCTACACTTACTCACAACTTGAACAATGGACTATGCCTTGAATTGCAAGTTGGTGCAAGCAACCTTCACTTAAAGACTTAACTGATACTAGGCCGCCAGTAGGCTACCCCTCGGTTGGAGCGTATAAGTCATACTCCTTGGTCTCTTGATGAGCTTAGTAGGAGATTACCCAAGATCTCCATAGACTGCGACTAACAGTCGGGCTCATATAGGTGTGTTCTTTCAAGAACGCTCTGCAGGATAGCGTCTTCGCTTCTAAAAGCCAATGGAACACATTAAGACCTTAGTCAACCTGCCTTGCAGTTTCTGAGAGTATTGCATCTTCACATAGAGAGGGTTGAAATTACTCTCCTCCAGTTAACTAATGGCTTGTTTTTCCCATATCCTAATTCACGAGATCTCCGATCACATAGGTTGGGTTACTACCATAGATAACTCACATGGGTCTCATACCCATCTCCTTCGATGCACTATCTATCACACTCCGTGATAGTCCCTTTGTAAAGGGATCTGCCAGGTTTTTATCTGTTTGGATGTAATCCAAGGTTATAACTCCGGAGTTTCTCAATTTCCTGACAGACTTCAATCGTCTCTTGACATGCCTAGACGATTTCATATTATTCTTAGAACTGTTCACTTTAGCGATAACGGTTTGATTATCACAGTTCATAAGGATAGCTGGCACTGGCTTTTCCACCGTAGGTAGATCCATCAATAGATCACGTAGCCATTCTGCCTCAACAGTAGCAGTGTCTAGTGCCGCAAGCTCTGCTTCCATGGTTGACCTCGTCAAAATGGTCTGTTTGCAAAACCTCCATGAAACAGCACCACCACCAATAGTGAAAACATATCCACTAGTGGCTTTGATCTCATCAGCATCAGAGATCCAGATGGAATCACTATAACCCTCCAGCACCGATGGGTACCCAGTATAGTGAAGTCCAAAGTTCGAGGTACCTTTCAGATAGCGCAACACTCGCTCAAGCGCCTTCTAGTGATCATCTCCTGGGTTAGATGTAAACCGGCTTAACTTGCTCACAGCAAAGGAGATGTCTGGCCTTGTTGCACTAGCTAGGTACATAAGTGAGCCAATTATCTGAGAATATTCCAGCTGATTCCTAACAATTTTCTTATTCTTACGAAGTAACACGCTAGGATCATAAGGTGTTGGAGAAGGCTTGCTATCAGAAAAACCAAAACGGCTCAAGACCTTTTCCACATAATGAGATTGCAAAAGTGTAATCCCATCCTCACCTCTAACCAATTTAATGTTTAGAATAACATCAGCCACTCCCAGATCTTTCATATCAAAGTTTTGAGACAAGAATGATTTGACCTCATTTATCACATTGATGTTTGTCCCAAAAATCAGGATGTCATCCACATACAAACATAGAATAACTCCCTCACCCCCACCATAGCGATAGTATACACATTTATCTGCCTCATTGACAGCAAATCCTGCAGATGTCAGTGTTCTATCGAACTTCTCATGCCACTGCTTAGGGGCTTGTTTCAGACCATACAAAGATTTCAACAGTTTTAACACCTTGCCTTTTTGACCTTCTATTACAAATCCATCAGGCTGTTCCATGTAAATTTCCTCATCCAGCTCTCCGTTAAGAAAAGCTGTCTTAACGTCCATTTGATGAACGAGAAGACCATGTGAGGCAGCCAAAGCAAGTAGTACTCGAATTGTGGTCAGTCTAGCAACAGGTGAGTAAGTGTCAAAGAAATCTTCGCCTTCTTTCTGAGTATAGCCCTTGGCAACAAGCCGAGCCTTGTACTTTTCAATAGTACCATCAGGCCTAAGCTTCTTTTTGAACACCCACTTGCACCCTACAGGTTTGCACCCATAAGGTTTATCTGTCAGCTCCCAGGTTCCATTAGCGATAATGGAATCCATTTCACTACGGACAGCCTCCTTCCAGTAGTCTGCATCAGGGGATGCATACGCTTCTGAAATAGATTTGGGAGTGTCGTCCACAAGGTACACAGTGAAATCATCACCAAAGGATTTGAATATCCTTTGTCTCTTGCTCCTTCTAGGAGCTCCACTGTCATCCTCCTCATTGACAAGTTCATGTGTATGTTCAAAAGGTTCAGGTGATGTGATTGAACTGGGAATTATTTCAGAAGGTTGACTAGTAGTGTTATGTGTATCCTTCATTGGAAAAATATTCTCAAAGAATGTTGCATCTCGAGACTCCATAATTGTGCCAACATGCATGTCAGGTACCTCAGTTTTAACTATCAAAAATCTATAAGCAATTCTATGATTAGCATATCCCAGAAAGACACAGTCCACAGTTTTAGGTCCAAGCTTGCGTTTCTTAGTTATTGGCACATTAACTTTCGCCAAGCACCCCCATGTACGCAAGTAAGAAAGTGATGGTTTTCTCCCAATCCATACCTCGTATGGTGTTTTGTCCTTATGTAACATCCTGATTTTCAGAGCCTTTTTGAAGCTTTTAAAATAAAATTCACCATTTGAATTTTTCTGGAATTAATTAAAGCTTAATTGGAATTTTCATTAATCAAAAAGATTTAATATGATTAAATTAAACATTAATATTTGCCAAAAATATTTTATTTGTGTTCCTTGTGTCACAAGGAATTTTTGTGTATTTTCTGGGATTTTTCGGAGTTTGTTTGAGCTCAATTTGAAATTTCCAAAAAAAAAGAAAGAGGAGAGAGAATGAACAGTACTCGACACGTGTCAGCACCTGGTTCATCTTCAACCTCCAGAGCTTCGATCGATTCCGTTCTCTGTACAGTTTTTTTCCGTTTTTCTCTCTCTTCATAACTTCCAATCCGGACATTATTTGAATGTCTTTCCAAAAGGAAAGTTGTGCCAAATCACGCAAGGAATCCATCCCAACTGGCCTCTTTCCGTTTCGTTCATCCGTTTGCCTTTTATCTCCAATTTTCCGAAACGGACTCTAAACCGAAATCCGCGGATTGGAATCGGTTTCTACCTCTTCCAAGCCTATAAATAGGACCCCTTGACTCCCCTAAACCCATCCCAAGCCGTACCAAGTCCCCCCAAAGCCCAGGACGCCGTCGGCACCAAGCCCCTCCGGTCCCGAATTTGCTCGTAGTTTTTCCGTGATCCTTTCGCGTCACATTACGCCACCATGTCCCATATACCTTCTAGCCAAGTTAATTTGGTTTTGGTGCAGCCAATCTCCCGGAATCAAGTTTTCCCCAATCTAGGTCAAGAGCGCTTCCCGACGTCGATTCGTCGCCTCCGATAAGCTTTAGCCCTTGCTGTAATTTTTCTTAGACTTGCCTCGCCGCGTTCTACGCCGTGCTCACTTTCGTTTCCCCAAAAAGCCTCCACAAATTTTCGCCTCCGAACCTCGCCATGGCCGCCAATGGCATCCTGTGTCCCCCATCTACCCGGTGATGTTTTCACTAATCCGTTCGCGTCACTTTGTGCCAAACCATCCCAGGTAGCTACCCTCCAAGTGGTTTTAGATTTCGTCAACCGAGCACCAAGATATTAAGTTTTTCCTTTTCCCTTCCCGACGTCGTTCGAATGTCGATTGCGCCGTCTCTGGTAGGTTTCTGGCCAAGCCGATAATTTTCCTAGCTTCGCCAAGCCGCGTTCTAGCCCGTGCTCACCCTACCTCTCCACGTTCCATGCCCGAATTTTATTTCCTCTCTCCAACCCATGTCGTTGTAGCCGCCCGTGCCGTCAACGGTCTCCGTTTGGCATGCCGTCAGTTCCTATGTGTGCCTTAGGTCCCTAACAACCTATTTTGCTAGTTGGATTCATCTCCCATGCCTCCTCTCGCCAGCGCTAGCCTCCTTTCCAAAAAATTGCTCTCGGGTGAACAGTAACATCTGTGAATTTCCAGCATTTTCTCGCCCCGGCAAACTTTAGATCGCTCGTTCTCCTTCGTCCGAACTCCGATCGACCCGATTCTTCTTCCTAAATTCATCTAAAATTGAGCTCTATCTTTTGGTTCTGGTTTTGCAGTTTTTGCAGTTTATTTGAATTTTATTTGATTTTATTTTTTGTGTTTCGTCTCGGTTCCTCTCTCGTTAGATCACGCGTTCGAAGGAGCTGAAGCCGGATTCGAAGATCAAGAATTCCTAACTGAGCAAGGCCAAGGCAAGTCGTGTCCTTTGATCATGTTGAACCCAGTTTTCAAATCTATTATGTATTATGTTGCTTTAAATTATCATGCATTGCTACTTTATTATAAAACCCTTGTATTGGTAGTTAATGACCTAATTGATTATTCCCCTCCTTGATATTTTGAAATACCTTGATGCCATTGTCACCTTAGGTTGGGAATTTAATTAGTGATGCTATGTTATTTGTCACATTGGGTTGGTACGATTAGAATGCTTAGCCTTGCTTATTTTGCGAAAGGTTTCATCATCATATGTGATTAATTAATTTGACCTAATGAGATATTGAATCGTGGTTGGTGCCACTGTTATAAAATTTGTGACGTGACGTTGGTGCGTCATTGGCGGTGGTTATACAAAATTGGTTTTCACTTGGGCGAATGATCGTGCAGTAAAGGGGGAAGTGTTGGAGCACTTCGAGGGATGTGGTAGTCTCGCCCGAGAACACTTAAGGACTTAACTTTGTGCGCCATTGATCTGAGTCTTACCGTGCAAACCACATGTCTGGTATGGGACAGACCTGGCTGATTAATTTGTGATGTTTCAATTCTGGTTCCGCCATTGGGATGTCAGTGGGTGTCGTATACATTCCACGGGGCGCAAGGGGGGGTGTGATGCGAAACCCTAGCGGGCAGGATTGGGTTGGAATTGAACATTGTAAAGGCCTTGTTGTGATTACCTTAAGCTGAGGCTAATCACATCGTGTGGGTACAGTTGTGCAACCTCTACAGAGTGTAAAACTATTCGAATAGTCGTGTCCTCGGTCATGGACAATGCTCGGTGATTTCACACGAGGGGTAGAGTTTTCATAAAAACCTGGTTGGGTTATGTTGGGAAGTGAATGGTTAGTTCCCGGGTGTTCATTTCATGGATGTTGGTTCATGGTGGATTCCTTGAGTGAATGGTCAGTTCACTTGTGGTTATATTCAATTCCTTTGATTATTTATTTAATGTCTTTTGTTAAAATTGCTTTTCAATCTACTTATTGTATTTACTTTAAATTGTTGCTTTATGCAAAATTAACCTTTCAGCCATCCATTGTTAAAGCCCTGCATATTATATTGCATTCATTTGTTACAAACGACTTGCTGAGTACCAATGTACTCACGGCTTTATGCCCCTGTTGCTCAGTTGAGGAGGAGGAGTATCACCAGCAGGAGGTTCCAGAAGGAGAGTACTTCGACGTCTTCGCGGATTAGGCTTCGTTCTCCACTCGATAGCCTGTGGGCGTGTCGATTGGCTGCTGCGCTTTCTTTTGGATTTCCGCTGCTAGTTTTTGTTAAGCCCTTCGGGCTAGTCTATTGTAAGCTTGACCATAAGGTCGTACTCTGATGATTATCAATATAATTTGGTTTTTCCTTAGAATATCGTGATATGGATGATATTTATATTTGTTCACACTGTGTGCACTAGCGTGATCCTGGACTAGTGCAGAATACACAGGAGAGTCCGGATTTGTATATTCGGGTCTCTACACCTTATTTCTGTTAGGAACTCTATTTAATACATGATTAGACGTTAACAAAGCCTCCCCCCACCATGCCTTAGGTAAGCCCGCAGTATCTAACATGGCATTCACCAAGTCAGTCAACGTGCGATTTTTCCTTTCGGCAATCCCATTTGACTCGGGAGAATAAGGAGGCGTCCTCTCATGTATAATACCATGTTCCTCACAAAATAAGTCAAATTCGTTTGAGAAATACTCTCCACCACGATCTGACCTAAGTCTTTTTATCTTTCTATTTAACTGGTTTTCAACTTCTGCCTTATAGATTTTAAAATAGTCTAAAGCCTCATCTTTCGTTTTCAATTAATACACATAACAGAACCTAGTTGCATCATCAATCAATGTCATGAAATATCGTTTTCCACCCTTCGTCAACACGCCATTCATCTCAGAAAGATCTGAATGCAGGAGTTCTAGTGGTGCCAAGTTTCTCTCCTCAGCAGCCTTGTGAGGCTTACGAGGTTGCTTTGATTGCACACAGCTATGGCATTTAGAACCTTTGGTGATGGAAACGTTTGGAATTAAATTCATACTGGAAAGCCGAGACATCAAACCAAAATTAATATGACATAGACGTGAGTGCCAAACATTAGCCTCATCATCCACACTACCACAAATATGGTTCACAGTCTTATTGCAGAAATCTGAAAGGGAAAAACGGAACAAGCCTCCGCACTCATAGCCTTTACTAATAAAATATCCATGTTTAGACACGACTACTTTATTAGACTCAAATACCAACTTAAGCCCGTCTCTACATAAACGGGAGCAACTAACGAGATTCTTGTCTATAGAAGGGACATGCTGCACGTTCTTCAGCTGCACGATCTTTCCCAAAGTAAACTTCAGATCTACCGTGCCAACACCATGAACAGTAGCATGTGACCCATTCCCCGTTAGGACGGAGGAATCTCGGGCGACCTGATAAGAAGAAAACAACGAAATATCAGCACACACATGTACATTAGCTCCTGTATCAATCCACCAATTGGTAGATTGACTAACTGAAAGAACAGTAGGTAAATTACCATACCCAATTCCATCTCCAGTCTTGCCAATGGTCACGTTGACAGACTTAGAAGTCTGTCCTACAGGTGCCTTCTTTCCTTTGCGTTGTGGGCACTTCTTGGCCATGTGACCAGGCTCACCGCACACAAAGCAAGTTCTATCATCCTGATTGTTGTTGTTCTTCTTCTTCTTGAAGTTGGTTGTCTGTTGGGCTTTGACAAATTTCCCTTTGTTCTTGCTTGAGGGTTTCTGTACCACATTGACACTAGACTGCCCTCCATCACCCTTAGACACAGCGTCCTTTTCCCGAGCTTTCTCCTCAATTTCAAGAGACCCAATCAGATTCTCAACAGAGTACTCTTGTCTCTTGTGTTTGAGTGCTGTTCCGAAATTCCTCCATGAAGAAGGTAATTTCGCAATGATACATCCAGCCACAAACTTGTCGGGTAAGGCACACTTCAGGAGTTCGAGTTCCTTGGCAATGGCCTGTATCTCATGAGCCTGATCTACTACAGAACGGTTATCAACCATCTTGTAGTCATGAAATTGCTCCATGACATACATGTCATTGCTGGCATCAGTAGCACCGTATTTGGAATTCAGTGCATCCCACAACTCCTTCGCGTCTGTCATGTGCATATACACCTCGCACAGACGATCAGCAAGAACACTAAGAATGCATCCAACAAAGAGAGTAGTGGCAGTCTCGAATTCTTTCTGCTTTTCAGCATCAAGAACACCTTCAGGCTTGCCATTACTAACCCAGAATACATTCATAGCAGTAAGCCACAGAGTGACCTTGATCTGCCATCTCTTAAAGTGCATACCGGAGAACTTATCCGGCCTCAGTGCATCGGCAAATCCAGCCATAGTAAAACCACAGTGCCTACAATAAGGTTTTTGGATTGTTGGAAAATTAAGCACATGTAGGTTCAATTTATTCCATAAATTAATCATGACATCATACACGCAAAATAACAGAACCATCACATGCATAACAGATCTAGACATGTAAACCAGAAAACTATACATGAACAGATCTAATGCGGAGAACATGACTGTTACGTACCGATGATTCTGCTCTGATTGGTTTGCCAATGTTGACGCTGCAGGTACGGTGTGGATGACACGAGGTCGATGACGATTCGCCGAAGCCGAACGACGAGGAAGACGAGCCAGAGCTACAGCAAGCAGTCGCGCAGAGCGCTTCCCAAAAACCTTATTCGCCCTCTCCCGGTGCAGGACTTCGAAGGCGACGGTTCCGGAGACCTGCTCTCCCGAACGACAGTGCACGCCGGCGGACGGGACGGAGTAGACTACGTAGGACGGCGCAGTACAATGGAGGAGGCAAAAACCCTAGATTGATTCGCGTTTTCTGTATGGAGTCGGCGGCTTAGTATTTATGGAGAAAACAGGACGTGTGATCAAGACGCCTGCACGTTCTCCATAACTCGTAACCGAAACGGATTAGTTGCGCGTAACCGATCCGGATTCACCGCTACTCAAAACAGCAAAAATAAAACTGCAAAAGGAAGCCGCGTCTGCGCAAGCATCTGGAGCCGATTTTGGTGGACCATTCACGCAGGTGCCGTGCACGCGCGCCCCCCGCCCAGCCCAGCCCAGCCCAGCCCAGCCCAGCCCGGCCCGGCCCGGCGAGGCGAGCGAGCGCGCGCGTGTGATCCTCTAGTTCTCTCCCACACATGCCTCAAGTGGCTAGGAGTGCACCATCCCTTTTAAGGTGGTCTTCCTCTCCTAGAACTAGCAATATGGTACTAAAGTGCACATGCATTGCTCCTTTGCATGAGTGGGCCTTTGAGATTTAGGAATTATTCTTATGGGCTTGGCCCACATAATTCAACAAATGGGACATGACTAACCAATGATAAACAAACTAAATATAAATTAAACTATCTTTTACAATGTAAAATTATACATAATTAAAACAAAGGCATAGTAAAAATATAAAATACATCAAAGATTGTACCTTGGTAATAGGTAATGTATCTCTCGGATCCCGTAAATATATGTAAGCAGCTATCTGTATATCAAAATTAGCAAACTTGGTGATGAAATCAGGAATTGCGATTGTAAATAGTTATAAAGATTGTAAGAAGGGATGAAACATACCACTAGCTAGGATTGAGTAGTAGTAGTACAAGTAGGATGCAATAGCTTCATCTTGCATTAGGAAAAAATCTTGCACAATCTAAAGAAACAGTTAAACAAATTTTATATACAATTTCTGACTCTCGGCCATGATCAGAAAGTCTTTGTGTCACACTTGCCCTTTGATTTTGAAAATCCTCGTAGTCCCCCCTTGCAATATTGCGATAACTACTAGGTCCACTGACATGTTTATCAAATATTCCTAAAGCTTTCTTCCAATTAGAATATCCTATTGTTGTAAATCCTTGCAGTCCCCCTTTTGGTTGGGTTGGACCTCTCAACAAATACACCCTCCTCACTTGATCTCGAATTTCATTGTCATACTCATTAATAGGTATACGATTCACTGGATCAGCGATGATTTCATCAGAACTAAAATCCACCAAAGCCTTCTTGACTTGACTTTCATTAGTATAAGGAGTACTACTTATATTACATGAAAAATATTTATTCAATGTTTGTTTCTCCATTTCCTGCAACTCTACGAATCAATAAATGACAATAGATGGAACTAAAATACCAAATTAATTACAACAAACAATTTTAATTAATACTTCATACTTTTAGTCATAGTCTCATAGAACAGGTCATAGCCATTTACCACTTACCAGTCAACTATCTTGGTCAAGCCCCCAACAGGCAACAACCCAACGCTAGAACGCCCCAACCACCCAACGCGCTACATAAATTCCAATCAGGGCTGTTAGGTTGTCGATGGTCGGCCACTCCACTTGGCCTCTCCATCTGTCCCTTAGTTCCACCACTTCCATGCCTCCGCCTCCACGCCACGTGAAAGTCACCAGTGGCCACGGCGGACGGCATGGCGCCACAACCCGCAGGTCCCTCAAGCCAAATGGAGACCGGCCCTCCCACTCCTAGCCTTGGAGTTCCCCTCCCTCACAGCTCTCCTCTCCAGATCTGGCGACTAGAGCTAGGCGCTCGGCCGACGCTGCCCGGTGGCGGACCCCCACCTCCTACCTCCAGATTTGGCGCTTGGAGGTCACTGCGGCGCTGCTGGCTGCCCGGTCCACCTCTGCCGATCAGCTGCTCCTGCTTAGCGGCTCGGCATGACGGGCACGCTCGGATGCCCCCACCGGCCATTGGTGATCAGCCCAGCGCACTCGGCCATGAGCCACGCCCACTTGCCAACACCGCCTGTCACTTGTTCGCACTGCCAACCGCAAGAGGTGAGGAGGAGAAGCTGATAAAGGGATGATTGATGAAATTGAATCAATTGCTTTGTCATTGTTGTGGTGTGGCCGAATGCCCGAATTGGATCTGGACCATCTGGTGGTAATTTTGTTCGTCTGGTGATTGGTATCTCCTGGTGGGTTTTGCCGCTTTGGCCTTTTGAGTTTTGTTGCAGTGTTGTTGTTGGCCCAAGTTGGCACTTTGTTGTAATGCTACTGTCAACCTTTTGTGTCCCAAGGCAAGATGTGTGCTAATAAGTGCCTAGAAGAAAGAGAAAGCTAACAGAGCAGCAGCCGCATGCTCGCATCAACCAAGGATGAAGAAGATAGGGGGCATGGAAATGCCCGGTGGTGCCCCAGCCAAAGGTAGGGGGCTAGGGGGTGCCCACTCTCCGACCGGAGATAGGGTGGGCGCCAGCCCCCTCGACCCACCGCTCTGTCTGCCATTGGCTCACTTGTCAGAGAAGCACCAAACAATATATGAGCCTTAGTTGGTGTTGAGATGATCCTCAAATCATAAATTTGGTATGTTTTTATTATAAAATAAGAGGGCTGCCTCTGCTGCACCAACACGCCCAAACTTGTTGCAGCTAGTGGCTCGTAGTTGAAACTCCTCAACTTCGAGGACCAGTCTTGACCAAGCTCAGCATTAAGGACAGAATTCAGCTGTTTCCTCGGCATAACGTTAGCACCTTGACGAACAATATCAAGAGCCGCCAACATCTACATCAACTTGGCCAACATTAATTCAAATAGCACATGGCAGGAAGACCATAAAGCACATAACAATAGCCTGAACCCAAATTTTGTAGCATCAGCTTCAGGTAATACCGGCGGGGGCTCGAGGGATTTGTCCTGGTCTGGATGCTTAGCATCTATTCCACCTTGAGCGCCGCTCCTCGCATCCGGCACAGAGCAAGGGCAACACACTCGGCGTTCTGGTCAGACAAGAATGGTGAGAGTGCTAACTGCTTGCCGTCTAAGCCAACTGGCATGCCGTACATCACCCGTCGGGTCGACTCCTGAAGAGTTCCCCACGCAAGCCCAGCACCCATACCTGCAAACCTTAATTTTCCTGGCACATCACCGAGGAAGAAGACGATTTACTCAATATTCGATTCATGCATACACAAGTAAACAATAAAAATTTCTACAATTCAAATCGATGAACGGTGTGATAAACTGACCTTAGGGCTTGGGTGAAGGGTGTGGAGGTCACCCTCCACTCCCGTGGCCGGCGCCTCTTCTCCACCGGCGTAGGCGACAACGACGGTGAGCGCTCAGAGTAAGCCGCCTCGGCTTCTGGTCTGTCCACCTCCACGTCTTTGCGTTTAGCTGCAACTGTGGCTGCGACGGTTGTATTGGTGTTGGTGATCTGCTGCGTCTGGGTGGGGTGGCGCGATTCTTGCGCCAGAGGTCGCTGCTCCAATGGGGATCTTGTGGCTGCGATAGCGAGGAAGTGTCATTGTCGTGAGTGAACCAGTGAAGGATACGATGTTGGAGGAGGAGTGGTTGGGAGGAGTTGGTGTCCAGTTGGGGGCAAAGAGGGGGTTGGCGGGCCGCGAGGGGTCCCCTGGGTGAGGTCGGCAAGGTCAGTGGCGATGAGGAGGGCGGACCTGAGGACGTCGCACCTGGCGGCCTCGTGGGCAACATGGGCCACGCCATTGAGCAGCCACCGGAGATCCTTGGACGCCATGGTGTTGGTGTTCCTTGCACCACAAGTGTGAGGGGGAGTGTTTCGGTCGATGTGGTTATCAGTCGAATGATGTACTTCCTGTGATCATGGAGCAGTGGTACGAAAGTTGGCTTTGACCATGCGTCCCATGCATGGGTCGATCAGGTGTATCGGCCGATACACACGTGGTCGGCCGGTCAGCCTGCCGCATGTCACCGATGCATTTTCCATGTAGATGCCTCTTCATACTTAACCTTCGGTTAACGTGGGTGGTTACCATCTCTTGGTATTAGCGTAAAGAAATCTTAGCATATAGGCCGGAAGGGGGCGCTTTGGCCGAAACACCAAGTCTCAAGGTTGGACTTAGCCTCCAAAGCATCTCGAGGTAGAACTCAACGTGTTTTGGCCAGAACACCATCTTGGCTTGGTCGCGGTCTTGACTTGGTTGAGTCAGAGCACTTGTTTCGGTTGGGGCACAAGTGCATCGGCCGAATGGGTCGTGACCATGCCCCTCAAGTGTTGGAAATGTTGTTTTGGGCCAGAACATGCCTGTCAGCCGAAATATGGCTCGAACCACTTTTGTCTGCTGCCACGTCATCCTACGATAAGGATTATGCTCGCCGTGGCAGCCATATTTTATGGCCTTCAATAATTGATCATGATTTTGAGCATTTTTGCTCTTAAATATGTATGGTTAGTTGATGCATGGCACGTGTGGAATTGTGAGTGTAAACGGATAGACTTGTACGGAAACACCATTATACCTTGCCTTATTGGGAGATTTTGGGGGTGAAAATATGTAAATATCGTACGTCAACACACCCCTACACTCAGACCTTTGCTCGTCCCATGCAAGGATAAACATGAAACCTCCTGAAGTCATGCCTCATGATGAAATACCTACATGTGTCAAGAATACAACCGAATAATATACATGGGGTGAGAGTTAGAGTAATCCAGTTCGAATATATACTCGATCAATAATAGCCTCAAACACTTGCAGAATGCGTTAGCTTTTTGAAATAGTTGAGGGAAGGAACAACGGTGTAAAGTGTTCTGTTCACAACTCTCTGTCTTAGTTCGCCCTTCAGAATATTCTTTGGATGCAAGCGGCAAGAAAAGGTTCCCAAAAGAGGCCATCACTCCTTATTGAGTTCCATAATTTCTCTCAATCACTCATGAATGTTTGTGGTCCTCATCAGGCCAGATGGTTGTGTTTGCCCTACCTCTACTTTTAACGGAAGGCTTACATGTGTAGCTGTTGTAGGGTGAATGTTGGCACACCTGCAATTTGGTCAATTGTACAGTCAAGAGATAATCCAATTGGCGGTCGAAACACCTATCGTTCTGATCATTTAAAACTTAATGCTGATGGATGGGGAGAGAATGGGCTCACAAATTATGACGTCCACTCTCCCACTTAGGGAGATGGTAGGCCAACGCGTCCACTGAGTGCAATGTGGGCCATTGGCCTAGGCCACGGGCCTTACTGATGGCCCGTCGACACTGTCCAGGTAAGTATGTTGCAATGAAGGCAAAGGTGTCACTCATGTAGCCTCCTCCCCACTCCCAACCAGCTCCGCTTAGCCATGTGGTACTAAACATCACGACGTGACACACTGCCGCCGCGCGAGCGCCAATACCTTGTTCCATGGGCTGGTTCTCTTTCCACGGCCCGTAGGAAGAGCCCACGACGTCCAGCCCCATCCCCAAAAGCTTTCGCTCCTACGCGCCAACAGTTTCGGACGCACCGCTTCCAAAACCCAAACTTTCCTCCTCTCTCTCCCGGTGCGCTCTTTCTCTCTCTGCAATCCATTCTCCAATCCCACTCGGCCACCCACCCTACGCCGTCGGAGCCGGGCTCCCGGGGCAGGCTGCTTCCGCTTCCGCCGCCAGTCGAGGACGCTGGCGATGAGGAGGCGAGGGGTGGGAGTGGAAATCGCGGAGCTAGGGTTTCGGACAGCGGGGATAGAGCGGCGAGCGGAGGCGAGGCGGAGTGGCCGTACCTTCCCAGCTGCTCCGTCTGTATGGACGTGTGGACCGCCGATGGCGCGCATCGCGTAAGGTGAGAGGGAATTGTGTCGTAATCTAGTTGATTTGCTACGAAGCTTGCAATCGTGTGTTGTTTCTGAGCTTCTAGATTGGTACTGCTGCTGTGGCTCGCTAATTTCGTAGCTCTGTGGACTGTGGATTAGCCGAATCCATATGGTTCATTTTTCTTTCCCCCCTTAAGAATGGACTTGATGTGATTGCAACGTAGCGGCAGTTAATGTGTTAGATGGTGCTGTACGCGTAGTGTGGTGGTACCTTTTGAATCATGAACTACTGTGCCGTCACTGGGTGTAGTGGGAGTGAGTGTCCACGAATGTAGGATTGCTATCTATTTTGAAGCCTCTGGATCTAAACATAACTACATTAACTATTTTTTGTTATGCCACAACTGAGATTTCACGGTATGTCTATGCGAGCGTGTCAATCTGCTTGGTAGTTATGAACTCTGAAAAAAGAGATGTATGTAATTGTATGATCCTGGGTCCATTGATCCTCATACTTGTAACTTATGATTCATGATTAGCATGTGAAGGGTCATGGAATTTGCTTACAATGCAGAGTGCACTTATTATGCATCATTGTGAATGTTTTGATTTTGGTTCTAAAAGGGAATGTTTTAGTTTTGTTCTTTTATCTCTTTGTTTTAATTTCTTATTTGCTGGTTTGGTGGCATACCACTATGTTTTCAACTCATTATGGGTAGCCCCTAAAAAAGCTCATCATGGGTAGACATTTTAAATTGCTAACTGTGTGGTACTCTACTTCAGTTGCCTTCCTTGTGGGCATGTCTATGGCAGATCTTGCTTAGAGAGGTTGTTGCTGCAGTGTGGGAAGAAAAATGCAACAGTATGTTGGTCAATGACTGCTGGTTCAGAATCATATCTTCAAGTATACTGTATAATGTTATTGGGAGGAATCCTTCTGAGTAACTAGATTTATTACTACTACTATTATTATTTATTCAGTGTCCTCAATGCAGCTGAACCGCAGAAGATTTAAACAAAAGCACATTATAACCTTATATGTACCAGAGGTTGCTGTTCCAAATAATGATCTTGAAAAGGTCAGTTTTGCTTCACTTTTCCTTGGAGGTATTTCTGACTATAGACTGAAGCTTGTTTGATTTATGCAGCAAGTATTGTCATTGAGAGGAAAAAATGAATCTCTTGAGAAGCAGGCTACTTCTTTGTACAGTATACATTTTTTTTACTTTGAATTGATATTAGGAGCAATATGTCCCGTCAGCATGTTCACATGATTGTAAAGTTAGAGAAATCATTTTGAGAAGCTGGCTATTTGTAATTGTTGGAGCAGCTCACGCAACAACACGAGCTGCCCTCTGCTGCACTTCTCTCACACACACACGAGTTGGCTGGCTGGAATTGAACACACGAAAAGTTAGCTAGATGGTGAACGAACACACGCGCAAGAACAATTTGGAGTGGACACACAGGAATTTTTGCAGCGACTAACGCCTGCGGCAACAAACGCCTGCAGCTTTTCTGTATACCACATCACCGAAAACAAATGACTACATGGCTTTTTAAAGCCCAGCAATGCACACCGGCGAGCAACAACTTGACCGAGTCTCCAAGCGCACGTACGCATGTACGCCATCCACTTCTCCACGACGCGCACTCACGCGTCCATCCGGAAGAAGCGCTCCACAGCTGACCACAAGCCACTCCGCCTCCACGTCGTGGTCTTGCTAGCTTTTCGCCGTACTCACACACAAATTAACTAACAAGCCTAATCTACATGCATGCTTGACTCAGAGTTGCTAACAGACTAAATCAACGTGCACATGACCAACACAATGCACTGACTCAACCTACTAGAAAATGACTACGTATATGCATGTCACACATGTACACATACGTCTACTAATGCAGAACTTTAAAGAAAAACACATGCAAGTTAAGATTAGTGCTAACAGTAATTTTGTAACATTGACTGCAATGGTGAACCCATAAATTTTGGTGATAGGAGTATTTATACAAGTAGGACTTAAAGTACCAAAGTGCAATAAAAGATTAAAAGACAACATGGATGAGAATCTATGAGGAACATTGTCTACTGCATACCTAAAATATTCATTTCAGACATTCAATATACAAGACTAAGAGGGAAACTAACATGGATCAGAGCAAGGCACAGGTATTTGCCCCCTCTTGCCAAGTTGCCCACACGCCGCTACCTGCCTGGGTTAGCCGGTGTCAGATTATTATCCTTTTAGTTGATTCCTGAAGCTTATGCATGCCATATAGAATGTCATCGCGCACTATGTGACATATAACCTCTCACCATTTCAGTTCAATGTAATAACTACTGAGCTTTTGCGTTTTTGTGATAAAGATGTAAATGTTTTGTTGTTGGTTTATAGGCAATTGATAGCTACTGCCATATTCCTTTTCTGTAACAATCTTGTGTAGATATTAAAATCACCACAAGTTGTATATATCTTTTCTAGAAGCTTATGCTTTCTTCATGTTTCAATGCAGCAACAAAAATTAGTTGAGATAAAAGAGTATAAGGTACATGCCCAACTTCTTCACTATGGTATCGCTAATCGAAAGATGAATAATATTTTCAGTGCATAACCATGCATACTATTTATACTGAGAGTAGTGCAACAGTTATTCATGGCACAGTTGTTTAGAAAAAAATTATTTCCAAGTAGAGTTTATTCATCTTAGCAAAGACCTCCTTGTATGTTTCCTTATTCTAGTCGGTGTGCATGTGGAGTCTACGTTAAAAGCATTGATTATATATCCTTGGTCATGAGTTTTTGTTGCATAGAATTGTACACCTTTGTTGTTGTTAGATGATTTCTTTGAATTGATCTCATCTTTCTTAAAAAAATAAATTCTTTTTGACGTAATCCTAAATGCTTGGGTCGTGGTATAACGTATATCTGACATTTGCATACAGAGCAGTAATAAAAAGATAAATTTTGAACCTGATAATTTTATATTTGTGAGTTGGAATATGAGAGAATTAATATAATATACCATTGAGCGCACCAAAATTGCTATAGTTTGCAATGATTATGTTTGAGTCCTTTGTGGTTGTGAGACTGTCTGTCATGTAACGACGCCACAATATGAATATATCGTTATATGTAATATGTAGTTGTATATTTAGATATTTACAGAAGACTGTGTAACAAACATAAAAATTTTATTGCACTTACTAGAGGCATGATCCACCTCAAGGGCGGTGGCGGTCAAAATGTATCTCCCAAGCTCGGACGCAATTAAATCTCATGTATGTATCTCTGCAACATCCTCGTAAATGTGTATGAACCCAATTTGATTTTTGCATACAATTAGTCATATATAATTTAGGAAAATGCATTTTTTGTTGCGAGGCCTATAATCAATATTAAATTTCATTTTATGTTACGCGTCTAAATGGAATACTGCATAACTCGTATCCATTAGGGCTAACAACCTAACACCTAGTGGATAATCAATTTCGTAGTCCGTAGGGCCCAGATTTATGACTACAGTGGTGATATCTTTTGAAAAATGAAGTTGATATGTGGAAATAGTAGTTTGCATATAATTACTGATGCACATAAAATAGATAAAAAAGAACAGTATACTGATGATTGAGCCCATCGGGTTGTTGAAGGCTTCGGAGAAAGTGTTAACGGTCCGGATCGACATTGTATAAATCTGTGTAGGAAAGAACATACATTTTGAAATTCAAGTAAAACATAAATGAACTTTCAACGAATAGGAAGAAAAATGAACACACAACAATATGGTGGCAGCAAGAGGTGTGTAGATAAAATCAACTTTCAATGAAAAACTTGAACAAAGAAGTGTGCAGGACGGTATGGCCAACTGAACCAAGAAAGCAGGAGGTTGCACGGTATGGGTCATATGCCATTGTACATATGGTATTTATAGCTAGGAGGTAGCACAGGTTATGAAAAAATCTTACATTTTGTATGGAATGCACAAATTTGCTTTCCGTATGTTTCCGTTTGCTTGCCGTATGGAATGGAAGGCGCGTATGGAATGGGAAAAGCAAATCCTTATGTTTTTGTATGTTTCCATTTGCTGTTGAAGGCTCATACACTATTTGCTTTCCGTATATTTCCATTAGCATGCGTCACTAATCAATACAGAGTAATTAATTAATTCTAGAAACCAGAAGCAATTAAGCAAGGTAGGTCGGTTGGTAATTCAAAATTACCAATTGATCGAAACAATACTAAAATTCCGTCCTTATGCAGGTCAAGGCACTATAAGGAAATTAATATTCCGTATGGAAACAATACTAAATGTTTAGTGTATACAAACATAAAATTAACATTCCGTATGGGAACATTCCATTTCATAATCTCATCATTCATTATGTTACTAAACATTCCATTCCATGATGGCTGTTTCGTATGGAAATAGGACATGCTAAATGTTTAGTGTATGGGAAAGGCGTATATGGCAACATTCCGTATAGAAACAACCCGAGATTTGCAGGCGCACATGAGATTAGGAGGATCTCAACATTAACCTCCTCGATCTGCTTCCCATGTTAAGATTTGCTTTTCATGCCGGCTAAATGGAAATAATCTTACGGAAAAGGTGCGTACGGAATGGAAAGGCCATACTAAATGTACTGGGATTTGCTACCCATGCCGAGATCTGCTCCCCATCACCTATTCGGTCATCGCCTCGTTGGCTGAGCTATCGTCTTCTTCCATCGGTGCAAGATCAGTATATTCATTCCACGCTCACCAACAACACAATCTAACCCAACTAACCCACCCGAACCACTGACCCAGCCCAACACACTAGCATCTAGAACGCTCATTATCCAAGGGCTTCGTTTCTAAACCCTGTAAATTATTTCATAGCTATAGTGAACCGGTCGATAGCCGTAGTTATTGTAACCAATCAATAGTCGTAAGCTACAGTAACTGGTCGGTAATTGCAAGCTATAGTACCTGGTCGGTGCTCAGAAGACCTACGTGGTTGAAGACCGGTAGTACCGACTTTGTGTGAGCGGTACGACCGGAGTTGCGGTAAGAGCCGTAGTTGAAGTGTTGTGGTCAAAAAGCCGTGGTCGAGACGCTGCGGTTGAAGTACCGCGGTCGAGGCACCGTGGTCGACTCGAAGTTGTAAGGAGTCAACTTGGTCATGTTTGTATGTATGGTCGTAGCTACAGTGAACCGGTCAATAGTCGTATGTCGATAGTTGTAGCTACAGTAACTAGTCGGTGCTTAGAAGACCTGCGTGGTCGAAGATCGGTAGTACCCGTTTTGTGTGAGCGTACAACCGAAGTTGCAAAAAGCTATGGTCAAGGCGCTGTGGTCGAAGGACTCGAAGTTGTAAAGAGCTAACTTGGTCAGGTGTTTGTGTGGTCATTGACTTGGTCAAATCTATGTGTGTGGTCATAGCTATAGTAAGCTGGTCATAAAGCTACAGCAAACCGGTCGATAGTCGTAAGCTATAGTGACTGGTCGGCAGCTATAGTACCTGATTGGTACTCGGAAGACCTGCGTGGTCGAAGACCGGTAGTACCGACTTTGTGTGAATGGTACGACCGGAGTTGCAGTAAGAGCCGTGGTCAAAGTAACGTGGTCAAATGACTCGAAGTCGTAAGGAGTCAACTTGGTCAGATCTGTATGTGTGGTTGTAGCTACAGTGATTCGGTTGATAGTCGTAGCTACAGTAATTGGTCAATGGACTCCACAGCACAAATGCAAGGTAAAAAGAGCTATTCACACTTGATAGACCATGTGGAGGTGACCCTGTGTGTGTGATGAGTAATTGACGTTCGTTTTAGAAAAGTCGAGTTTAGTTTGTGTGGTTTGGACCATGTCCGCCTCGACGTCCTGCAGCCATCACAGACAAGAAACACATCACATAGCACCGCTCGACAAATGTAATCACAATTAGCATTAATGGATCAAACTCAAGCATGAAATTACCCAAATGACCAATCGGGAAGAAGAATATGCCTCAAGTTCGACTACCAAACCCGACTGAGCCAAATGTCATCATGGCACGAAACGCACAAATCAAACTCAATCTTTCCAAAATACTCGTCAATTACACATCACAAACATGGGGTCATAACCACATGGTCTCTCATGGTGTCTTGACTCGCTCCCTTGTAGCAGTCAAGCTCAACAACAGCTTCAGGATTGCACACAGACCTTCTGACTTGTTGAGCGACAGAGAGCGTAGGGTAGCTAGAGGTCAGTCGTGTATGGCTACTTCTTCTACTCAATATGTTACACAGTATTGGGTGCCAAAATCACTCTTGATTTACCACAGTACTGAGACTTTACTCTCTCGTTGACTCAGGTTCGCCGGGCAGGGAAGAGAGAGGTTTGGCTCGTTGACTCTGGGTGTTCTCGACACATGATCGGAGACTCTCGTTGGTTCTCTTCCCTAGCTCGTGCTCTAGGTGATGAGACGATCACCTTCAGAGACGCTTCGGCTGGGCGCGTCATCGCCAAAGGTACAGTGCGTGTTAATGAGTCTTTTATTTTGAAAGATGTTGCCTTGGTTAGTAAGCTGTAGTATAATTTGCTTTCTGTTTCTCAGCTTACCGATGACGGCTTTGAGGTGAGCTTTAAGAAAAACGCTTGCAAAATTTTTGATTCTTCGGGTAGTCTGGTTTGCGGGATTTCTCGTTATGGGAGGATCTTTCGTGTTGATTTTTTTGAGTCTTCTGGTGATCCTCTCCGGTGTTTAGTTGCTTCTGAGTCCCGTGATCTTACTTTCTGGCATAGGAGACTTGGTCATATTGGATTTGACCATTTGACCCGAGTTAGCGGCCACGATCTCATTCGTGGTCTGCCGAAACTCAAGATGGTCAAAAATATTGTGTGCGCGCCTTTCCGGCACGACAAGATGGTTGCCGCTTCTGATCCTCTGGTCACAGTGACTATGACCGATGCATCGGAACAACTGCTCTACATGGACACAGTTGGACCAGCTCGAGTGCAGTTAGCAGGAGGGAAGCGGAATGTTCTTGTCGTGGTCGATGACTTCTCGAGGTACTCTTGGGTGTTTTTCTTAGCCTCGAAGGATGAGACGTTTACACATTTTTGAGGTCTTTTCAGTAGGCTTTCTGTTGATCTTCCGGGTGCCTTACGAGCGATCCGTAGTGACAATGGCACGGAGTTCAAGAATTCCTACTTTGAGAGGTTCTGTGATGAGACAGGTGTAGAGCACCAGTTCTCTTCTCCGCACGTCCCACAGCAGAATGGCGTCGTGGAGAGGAAGAACCGTACCTTGGTCGAGATGGCCAGGATGTTGTTTGATGAGTATTCTACACATAGGAAGTTTTGGGCTGAGGCTATAGCGACCGCGTGCCATGTTTCGAATAGAGTTTTTCTTCGGGCACACTTGCATCGCACTTCCTATGAGCTGAGATATGGGCGAAAGCCCAGTGTCTCTCATTTTTGTGTATTTGGTTGCAAGTGTTTCATTTTGAAGTCCCGGAACCTAAACAAGTTCGAGTCACGATCTTGTGATGGTATCTTTCTAGGTTACTCGACTTCTTCGCGGGCGTATAGGGTTTGGAACTGCGAGTCTAGTAAGTTGGTAGAGACCTATGAGGTGACCTTCGACGAGGCCAGTCCGGGGACTAGGCCCGATATCTCAGGTTTTTAGAGCAGTCCGAGCCCATCTTTGTGGAGGATGAGGAGGATGGAGATGAGGGTTGTCTACCCGATCCAGTTCCTCATCCTCCCCTTGAGGTGCCTTCTTTCACTGCATCTCCAGGTGATCAGTCTATACCTTCTGCTTCCTCGGAAGCTAGTAGCTTTGTTCCTACCTCTTCAGCTCATGAGGTAGAGGCGACTTCTTCTTCTCACCCAGGACCTCCCCGACATATCCAGAAAGACCATCATTCCAAGCAGATGATTGGAGACCTCTTTGAGCGAGTCACACGCTCAAAATCTGGCATGTCATATTTCTGTCTCCGTTCTGCCTTTGTTGCCTTATTCGAATCCAAGGACGTTTGTTATGCTCTTTCTGATGAGTCCTGGGTCAATGCCATACATGAGGAGTTAGAAAATTTAGAGAGAAATAAGGTCTGGTCGCTTGTTGAGCCCCCTCGAGGTCACAATATCATTGGGACTAAGTGGATGTTCAAGAACAAACAGAGTGAGGATGGAGTTGTCATTCGGAACAAGGCTAGACTGGTAGCTCAGGGCTTCTCCCAGGTTAAGGGTCTAGATTTTAAGGAGACCTTTGCCCCTGTAGCTAGACTTGAGGCCATTAGAATCCTGCTTGCTTTCGCAGCTTCTAAGGGTTTCAAGCTTTACCAGATGGATATCAAGAGTGCCTTCCTCAATGGGTTTATTGAGGAAGAGGTCTATGTGAGACAGCCTCCAGGTTTCGAGAACCCCAAATACCCAAACCATGTCTACAAGCTTTCCAAATCCTTGTATGGACTTAAGCATACCCCTAGAGCTTGGTATGAGAGGCTTAAGTCCTATTTGTTGAGTCATGATTTTGAGATGGGTAAGGTAGATAAGACCTTGTTTATTCGTAGACATGGCACTGACCTACTGCTCGTTTAGATTTATGTGGATGACATCATCTTTGGTGGCTCTTCTCATACTCTTGTTTCACAGTTCTCGAATGTCATGAGTACTGAGTTTGAGATGAGTATGATGGGCGAGTTGACCTTCTTCCTTGGCTTCCAGATCAAGCAGACTCGAAAGGGTACTTTCTTGCATCAGGGCAAGTACACTCGTGACCTCCTGAGACGCTTTGACATGAGTGATGGTAAGCCCGTGTCAACTCCCATGGAATCCACAGCTTCTCTTGACCCAGATGAGGACGGCGAGCCAGTTGATCAGAAGGAGTATCGCAGCATGATTGGCTCCCTCTTGTACCTCACTGCCTCGAGGCCGGACATACACTTCTCTGTGTGTCTGTACGCTCGCTTTCAGGCTTCTCCTCGCGTATCTCACTGCCAGGCGGTGAAACGCATCCTTCGGTACCTTCGAGCTACCATTGACTATGGTATCTGATACTCTTCCTCGTCCTGTCTTTCCTTGAGAGCCTATTCGGACGCAGACTTTGCTGGCTGTAGGATAGATAGAAAGAGCACTTCTGGCACCTGCCAATTCATTGTCACTTCTCTTGTTTCCTGGTCCTCGAGGAAGCAGCCCGGTGTTGCACAGTCCACCACAAAGGCCGAGTACGTTGCTGCTGTAACATCCTGAAAAATATAAATAGTAAATTGCTGGAGTTTTGGATTATTTTATTTGTTTTCCATTTGAATTTGGAGTTTATGAACTTTTTATAAATATAAAGGAACTCCCAAAAGTAAAAAGAGGGAAGAACTCCACACATAAAATAATAAAACATGAGCACCCAATAAAGAATATGAAAATATGATCTAAAAGAATTAAAAAGTAGGTATAAAATAATATCCCTAAAAATGTTGGCAAGCAAATTTTAGGAGGCTAGCATTTACCCATATGTGCATACCCCAGAAAATATGTGTAAATGTATATACATACAATTTCAAATGCAAAAGCAAAATAAAATTTAAAAGAAAAAAAATCATAACCGGGCCGGCCATCACCCCGGCCCAGTCCCTCTCTCCACGCGCGGCCTGCGTGCGCACACAGCCGCACGGCCCAGTCGGGCGCGCCCCCGCAGCCCATCTCCCGCGCGCGACGTTCCCCGCTGGCCGGTGGCCCGCCTCGCCCCGCGCCTCGCTGCCGCCTGGGCCCGTCCCCTCGCGCGCGCGACGTCTCTGCCTGGTGGACCCGCCCCCGCGCGTCTTCTTCCTCGGCTCTTTCTTCTCCACGCGCCCGCAGCACCGCTCTCTCGCGCGCGCCAGCTCGCTCTCGCGTTTGCCGCAGCAAATCCTCCTCCCTCTCTCTCTCACCTCAAGGGCAAAGTTCAAAGAACCCACAGGAGGGGGAACTCACCTCCCCGCCACCTCTCTCCTGCAAATCTCGGAGAGATTTGGTTCCTTCCCCCCTCCAGCGGCAACAGAGCGGCGGCCTCCGCCACCTCGCCGCGCGTCCCCCTCTCCCGGCTATAAAAGCCTCACCTGGGAGTCCAGAACGCATCGCGATGCCCTCTTCTACATTCCACTGTGTTTAATTGAACCACATCGCCCCCAGTCGCCGTCGGCCCCTCCTTCTTCCCCCGCTCCGGCTACCGCCGATCAGCCAAGCCAAGCCGCCAGCGCCTAATTCCTCGCACGTGAACCCTCTCCGTGACATCGCGAAGCCATATCCGGTCTTCCCCGCACCTCCCGTAGCCTCCACCTCGCCCGCACCGGAGCTCCCGCCCGAACCGCCGCCACCGCTCGCCGCCGGCCTTCTCCGGTGAACCTCACCTCCGGCCGTCTACACCAAAACCTTCGCCATCGGCCGGGGATTGTATTCCACGAAGCCCCGAGCCTCTCCGACCACCGCTTGCCACCGGCCACCGCCGTCCCCGACTTCCTCTGCCCGGTCTCCTCCGCGAGCTACCTCAAAACGGTAAGCTACCCTTACTGGGTAGGCAATGCCTCCCCGCTCACTTGGTTACCGCCGCTCGTCTCTCCTCCCCCTCGCTCCCGCGGCGCGCGTTCGAGCCCCCGGCTCCGCGCCTGCGGTCGAGCGATTTCTTTTAAAATCCCCACTGACAGGTGGGCCCCACCTGTCGGCCAGTGCAGCAGGAGCGGCCCGCTGACCCCTGGGCCCCATTGAACAGTACCTGGACCCACTTGTCAGCGGCACGGTAATAAAAGAATTAAAATAAAAAGAAAGTGACATGTGGGACCCACTGTCAGAAATTTCACATTTTTGGAATTAATTAAAACTGAGAACTTCAAATAATCATAACTTATTCATTTTAACTCCAAATTGAGTGAGACCAATTTCTAAATTCATCTAAAATCAAGATCTGCCTAATGGAACTGAAATCATGAATTTTAGAGCTCATTAGAATATTAGTACTATCTACTGTGGTTTGCATAATTGAATTAAAAGGCTAAAATGCAAATTAAGGGAAGTAATAAAAGAAATCTATTTTGGTTAAAGGTGCAAGTTTAAAGACTACCAATAATTATAATTAAAAATCTATGCCCATATTTGACATGCCTCCATTACATAAAATTTTAGCCGTAGGTTTTGTTAGTTAATAAATATTGAAATACAACTTTGTACGGCAAGCCTTGTTATACAGATACGTTTATATTAAAACTAGTAACAACTAAAATGTAGAGCCTTACTAAGCAAACGTATATATATATATATATATATATATATATATATATATATATAAGCATCTATAAGTATATGTAAGTAAGCGGTTAAAGAAATATGGATAGCATGTATGCAACCCATTAGCAATTATGTTAGTACAATTTTTGTGCACCTTAGACCCTATTGAAAATATAAACCATAACGTTAGCATACTGCCAACCATAAAATCTTAAATAGCAGCTAAAGTAGGAGCAAGCTAATAATAGTGCAATTAATTAGGTCTTGACACTAGCTTTGGTACACGGTACATAATAAACATTAAGTGCAATGGTATATAAAGCAAGCTGGGATTCGTACCAATGGATCTTAATTAAACTTAAATTAACGATAAAACATAAAGCATGATAATGGGATTATTGAAGATTTATAGAATAAGTACATATCTCATCCATCAGTCCAGTTTGCCTTTACCTAAGTTGCAAGGAATACTTACCTGAAGATAAAGTTTATACATTAAACTCCTGCACCAGTCTATAGGTATAACCAACTCATGAAACTTCCTTGATAAATATAAAAATAATGAAAGAAACTATTAATAAAGTGTCAAGACATCATTCTCTGCCGCCAGCCTTGCCTCAAATTACCCAAATCACCCAATAACTCATAATAATACAAAAGTTGAATTTACTTGGAGTTATTTGGATCTTTTGAGTAATTTGCTTTCTTTTGGATTTAGTCGTTTGTCGCGTAATTAGAAACTGAAGTTCGAAGATTCCACGGATCAGGCGCGATCAAGAGCAAATCGAAGGTTAAGCCCTAGAAGCACCAGAGAATCCGGATCCCGACCACTGTGCCCAAGGCGAGTCAATACGTACCTTGACCATGTTGATCCTATGTTTTCTGCAAATTACCTTGTCTTAAATTATCAAATTGCATGCTGTTAATTTATATACAAATACATGCTTAATTTGATATTCTAGTTATGTGCCCATTGTTTACCTTGAATAATATTACCCCTCCTTTGGAATATTTGAATATCTGAACCTTGTCACCCTAGCAAAGTTATAGTGTTATTATTTCGAAAATAAGTTCCTAATGATATGCCATGCTTAGTGTTGCATTAATACTCAGGGGGCGCTGAAATACCCCAAAGCATCACTTTGAAACATGAAAGACTGGTTTGGGCAGTCATGGTGGGAATGACTGGTATACTTGGTTATGGATATATTTTGCTCCCAAAATCTCAACATGCTTAAATATCTGGGCGGACTAGTTCGAGTGTGTGAATATGTGGTGCAGTGGAAGCACAAAGTGGATTAATGGTAGACCGTCCAGATAACCCTAAGGACCGAATCTTGTCATGTCACCCGTGTAAAACAGTACATCCACAAGTCTGTAAAGTACAACTTGGCTAAGTAAATTTATCGAAACCCCCGGACTCATCTCACTATTAGGGGGAGAGAAGTAATTATGCAAGGGCAAGGGGAGGCCTAAAGGGACACCGAGTGGAGGGTGAAGTTTCCCAGTCGTGCTAGCGCAGAGGGGAGTGGAGCCCGTACGCTAGTAGCTGTGGGGAACATCCCGTGCAACATATGGGACCCACCGCAAGTGGGCAGTCTCCCATAGGGCGAGATGACAAAAGGGACTAGATACTTTGAAAAGTCACTGTGATGGTCTGCTCAACCACATGACTAAGGAATCGTGTGGGGCAACGGGTTGATCGTCTCTTGTGGTGAAAGTGTACAAACTCTGCAGAGTCAAAACTATTCGAATAGCCGTGCCCACGGTCAAGGGCGGACATGGGAACTTAACCAGATATAGTTCTATTTCAAAATGTTTTGTGGGATGGAAAAGTGGAGGGCAGCGGAAAGCCCTGATTTGAGTTGTCCTGGGTGTCGTCCCAGTGGTAAGTTAAGCGGCTATAACGCTGAAAAATGTTATACGATGTGATGTCATATGTATGGAAAGTCATGTTAGTATTCCTTGAACATTATGATTTATTCCAAAGCTGCTAGGTCTCAGGAAATTTTACGTATTGTATTTCAAAAAGTGGCATTACTAATCTTATGAACTAAAACATGGGTGAAATAAACAGGGTTGTGAGAAAAAGAGATAGGTGTTGTAGTATGCACATAAAAGTATTGGTGGATTCAGTTCGATCATGAATAGGAAATGCTAGTGTGGGTTCTGAGAAAATAAATTAGTGGGATCCAGCTGAATAGATAGGCTAGATAAATGATCTAATTGGATTTTCAGGAATTTGGGGGAAATGATACAAGTATTGGATTATAATTCTTGATTAGTGATATTCTTGATGGATATATAATAGTGAATTGATTTTGGAGAATTAGAGAGTGCAAAGGTAAATTGCTGGAATACTACACTAATGATTAAAACAAATTCTCGGAAGATATTGGCGATAATGAGAATTAATAGGAGTTGATCAATTACTAGAGGGATGAGTTGAATTCTGAGAAGATTAGAGGATTCATAACAACTAATGGATTATAATCTTGGTAAATTGAATTGTTGTAGAGGTATATTTGTGGATTAGCTAGTGATAGATAATAAGAAAAAGAGATAGATTACTGGATTATGATTTTTGAATCAATGACGAAAAGGATTGAATACGAATGATATCGGTGGATTGGAAAGTAGTTATGTTAGAGAATCTTTAGAATTCAGGGGTGATGAGCTGATGATTAGTAATGACAGGTTTGGATTATTAGTAATTCAGGATGCAAGGTATGATCGGTGGATTAACTAAATGATGGCACTTGCTGTTGGAGTTTTAGACAGCAGTCAATAAAGAAAGTGCATATTTGAGGATTACGTAAATTTTGGCAATTGTAGAATGGAGTTAGGTAGCAGTAATAACACTTCGATTAAATAAGAGTAATAATGCTGCTAAAAGCAATTTATGGCAAATAAAATAACCCGAGCCTCTCCTTTGTTAAGCCATGCATACTATTTATTTGCATACTGTGTATTGGCTCGCGGAGCACGGGGTCGGAGTGCTCACGCTCGCTTTTGCGACAAAATTCAGAATCAAGACTCAAATCACCTCGCCTCAGCGACAAGATTGGACAAGCCGGCAGAAAAGATGAAGATGTAAAGGGCTAGGTCGCGAACCTCCAGTTGGCTGCCTGTGGGCATGTCCTGAAGGTCCCACCTGTGTGCTTCGTTCTTCCGCTGCTGCAATTTATTGATTTCGGCCTAATCGGCCCATGAGTAAGTCTACTATTATATTTACGTTTCCGCATGATATGTACTTTGATATTCAGAACTGTAACTGTGTGCGCTATCTACTGATCCAGGGAATAGTGCAGTTAAACACAGCAGATTCCGGATTGTAAAATCTGGGTCTGACAGGCATGGTATCAGAGCATATCGACTGCAGGTCGTGACCTAGTTAGCCTGGTCGTTAGTCCATGACTAGAATTATTTTCTCAGTATCTATTTTCACAAAACTAAGTGGTATTGCTCAATCTCAACTCTCTTAGATGATTCCCCTCATCTATATGCTACCCTAGCCATTTTACTTCTGAAGCTCTCTTATCTCGAATTCAAAATACTAATACAAGAGTGAGTACTAATGTTAATCAAATTATCCCAAATACTTCCCTCCTATGTCTATTAATTTAAAAGGAAAATTTTGATCCTTTCATTGTACCTTACTCCAAAATATAAGGTCAGGGACGTTGAAGGTATTCATGAAGATAAGATGGTTTTTGTTTTAAACGAACTGTGCAGACAAACCCTATGTCCCTTATGTGTGCTCCCCGAGTAGGTGATGTATTGTCGCAAGGTTTTCGTTGGTCCCTGTGCACTGCCTTCTTGCCCTTGGGCATCTTATTTTGCAGTCACGGGAACAACTTGCTTATAAAATTTTGAATGGGTTTTAGAATATCTGATTTAATACTCATCTTATGCTATTCCCTCTCACTTTTTCTGGAAAATCCTATCAGGCCCAATGGATAGCAGCAAGGCAACTGCCACAATCAGACGCAAGGGTGGGAGAATAATAATTGATGCTCGCCAAAACCCTAACCGTCCCTACAACCTGTCACCGAACCCCACTCCGCGAAGAGTACCAAAAGGAGGCAGTCACAATAAAAATAACAGCAGCACTGCTCCAGGCAAACCTCAAAAAGACCTTACTTGTTTTAGTTGTGGAGATGTGGGACACTATGCCAATAGGTGCCCCCAAAGAAATCTAGAAACACCAGCAAAGAATGCCATCGCCACCAACCTTAACCCTAACAAGGAAAGATTCACTAATATCAATAGCCCCAGCCATACGTACCAACCATCACATAACCTCACCCTGCAAGAAATGTCAAAGAGAAGCTATCACAATGAAAATAACCGCAGCCCTGTATTAAGTAGGCCTCAAGGGAAGAAGCGCAAATGCTACCACTGCTGCGAATCAAGACATTACGCGAAGAGTTGCCCCGTTAAAAGGAAAGACAAGCAGATAATGGATGCCGTCACCATCAGCTTTAGCTCCGACGAAGAAAATCCTATCAACTCCAAGGAAGAACAAGCTGCAACCACCAAGGTGCTGCCACTAGGCCAGGAAGCTACACAGAATAATATATGCCTTGAATGTGGCAAAGAAGGACATGTCGCACAACACTGTCCTCCATTACGGCAAATAGGACAAGGAGCATGTTTCACATGTGGGCAGACCGGACATTACTACTACAATTGCCCAGTTCCCTATTGCTTATACTGCAAGAAATACCATTACCCGGACGACTGCCTCAAGACCTTAATAGCTTGCAGGCGTTGTGGAGCAAAGGGACATGAGAAAAGTCAATGTACTGTTAACTGCCCTAACTGTGGAGGAGACCACCTGCCAGGAGAATGTCCAACAAGAAAAATGACCTGTTTTCTCTGTGAAGGACAAGACCACTGCCCCAAGGACTGCTTCCTGAGCCCGTTGCTGACCAAAGCAGCTGAGATACAGCGGATGAGTCTCCAAGCCGCCATAGGACTTGTCAGGCCCGGAGTTAAAAAGGATGACTGATATCTGTTACCATTTATTTAAGGGGGGTAGCAAGAGAAGTTATGCCTTGGGCATTTTGGTGCATGTTGGAGAGCTACTATGATGTATAATTACTTTTGGAAGTACTGATAGGATGTATGGCTACCTTGGAAGTGTAATAATACTATATTGGATGTAATCAAATCAGGCCGAGAAGATTTACAAGATCATCACAACAAGCTAAATCCTAAACCCTATTGCTAGCCAAATTTAGTCTCATCCGTATTTTTCTACTCTATCGGAATCTCGGGGTCGAGATTCATTTAAGGCGGGTAGATTTGTAACATCCTGAAAAATATAAATAGTAAATTGCTGGAGTTTTGGATTATTTTATTTGTTTTCCATTTGAATTTGGAGTTTATGAACTTTTTATAAATATAAAGGAACTCCCAAAAGTAAAAAGAGGGAAGAACTCCACACATAAAATAATAAAACATGAGCACCCAATAAAGAATATGAAAATATGATCTAAAAGAATTAAAAAGTAAGTATAAAATAATATCCCTAAAAATGTTGGCAAGCAAATTTTAGGAGGCTAGCATTTACCCATATGTGCATACCCCAGAAAATATGTGTAAATGTATATACATACAATTTCAAATGCAAAAGCAAAATAAAATTTAAAAGAAAAAAAATCATAACCGGGCCGGCCATCACCCCGGCCCAGTCCCTCTCTCCACGCGCGGCCTGCGTGCGCACACAGCCGCACGGCCCAGTTGGGCGCGCCCCCGCAGCCCATCTCCCGCGCGCGACGTTCCCCGCTGGCCGGTGGCCCGCCTCGCCCCGCGCCTCGCTGCCGCCTGGGCCCATCCCCTCGCGCGCGCGACGTCTCTGCCTGGTGGACCCGCCCCCGCGCGTCTTCTTCCTCGGCTCTTTCTTCTCCACGCTTCCGCAGCACCGCTCTCTCTCGCGCGCCAGCTCGCTCTCGCATTTGCCGCAGCAAATCCTCCTCCCTCTCTCTCTCACCTCAAGGGCAAAGTTCAAAGAACCCACAGGAGGGGGAACTCACCTCCCCGCCACCTCTCTCCTGCAAATCTCGGAGAGATTTGGTTCCTTCCCCCCCTCCAGCGGCAACAGAGCGGCGGCCTCCGCCACCTCGCCGCGCGTCCCCCTCTCCCGGCTATAAAAGCCTCACCTGGGAGTCCAGAACGCATCGCGATGCCCTCTTCTACATTCCACTGTGTTTAATTGAACCACATCGCCCCCAGTCGCCGTCGGCCCCTCCTTCTTCCCCCGCTCCGGCTACCGCCGATCAGCCAAGCCAAGCCGCCAGCGCCTAATTCCTCGCACGTGAACCCTCTCCGTGACATCGCGAAGCCATATCCGGTCTTCCCCGCACCTCCCGTAGCCTCCACCTCGCCCGCACCGGAGCTCCCGCCCGAACCGCCGCCACCGCTCGCCGCCGGCCTTCTCCGGTGAACCTCACCTCCGGCCGTCTACACCAAAACCTTCGCCATCGGCCGGGGATTGTATTCCACGAAGCCCCGAGCCTCTCCGACCACCGCTTGCCACCGGCCACCGCCGTCCCCGACTTCCTCTGCCCGGTCTCCTCCGCGAGCTACCTCAAAACGGTAAGCTACCCTTACTGGGTAGGCAATGCCTCCCCGCTCACTTGGTTACCGCCGCTCGTCTCTCCTCCCCCTCGCTCCCGCGGCGCGCGTTCGAGCCCCCGGCTCCGCGCCTGCGGTCGAGCGATTTCTTTTAAAATCCCCACTGACAGGTGGGCCCCACCTGTCGGCCAGTGCAGCAGGAGCGGCCCGCTGACCCCTGGGCCCCATTGAACAGTACCTGGACCCACTTGTCAGCGGCACGGTAATAAAAGAATTAAAATAAAAAGAAAGTGACATGTGGGACCCACTGTCAGAAATTTCACATTTTTGGAATTAATTAAAACTGAGAACTTCAAATAATCATAACTTATTCATTTTAACTCCAAATTGAGTGAGACCAATTTCTAAATTCATCTAAAATCAAGATCTGCCTAATGGAACTGAAATCATGAATTTTAGAGCTCATTAGAATATTAGTACTATCTACTGTGGTTTGCATAATTGAATTAAAAGGCTAAAATGCAAATTAAGGGAAGTAATAAAAGAAATCTATTTTGGTTAAAGGTGCAAGTTTAAAGACTACCAATAATTATAATTAAAAATCTATGCCCATATTTGACATGCCTCCATTACATAAAATTTTAGCCGTAGGTTTTGTTAGTTAATAAATATTGAAATACAACTTTGTACGGCAAGCCTTGTTATACAGATACGTTTATATTAAAACTAGTAACAACTAAAATGTAGAGCCTTACTAAGCAAACGTATATATATATATATATATATATATATATATATATATATATATATATATATATATATATATATATATATATATATATATATATATATATATATATATATATATATATATATATATATATATAAGCATCTATAAGTATATGTAAGTAAGCGGTTAAAGAAATATGGATAGCATGTATGCAACCCATTAGCAATTATGTTAGTACAATTTTTGTGCACCTTAGACCCTATTGAAAATATAAACCATAACGTTAGCATACTGCCAACCATAAAATCTTAAATAGCAGCTAAAGTAGGAGCAAGCTAATAATAGTGCAATTAATTAGGTCTTGACACTAGCTTTGGTACACGGTACATAATAAACATTAAGTGCAATGGTATATAAAGCAAGCTGGGATTCGTACCAATGGATCTTAATTAAACTTAAATTAACGATAAAACATAAAGCATGATAATGGGATTATTGAAGATTTATAGAATAAGTACATATCTCATCCATCAGTCCAGTTTGCCTTTACCTAAGTTGCAAGGAATACTTACCTGAAGATAAAGTTTATACATTAAACTCCTGCACCAGTCTATAGGTATAACCAACTCATGAAACTTCCTTGATAAATATAAAAATAATGAAAGAAACTATTAATAAAGTGTCAAGACATCATTCTCTGCCGCCAGCCTTGCCTCAAATTACCCAAATCACCCAATAACTCATAATAATACAAAAGTTGAATTTACTTGGAGTTATTTGGATCTTTTGAGTAATTTGCTTTCTTTTGGATTTAGTCGTTTGTCGCGTAATTAGAAACTGAAGTTCGAAGATTCCACGGATCAGGCGCGATCAAGAGCAAATCGAAGGTTAAGCCCTAGAAGCACCAGAGAATCCGGATCCCGACCACTGTGCCCAAGGCGAGTCAATACGTACCTTGACCATGTTGATCCTATGTTTTCTGCAAATTACCTTGTCTTAAATTATCAAATTGCATGCTGTTAATTTATATACAAATACATGCTTAATTTGATATTCTAGTTATGTGCCCATTGTTTACCTTGAATAATATTACCCCTCCTTTGGAATATTTGAATATCTGAACCTTGTCACCCTAGCAAAGTTATAGTGTTATTATTTCGAAAATAAGTTCCTAATGATATGCCATGCTTAGTGTTGCATTAATACTCAGGGGGCGCTGAAATACCCCAAAGCATCACTTTGAAACATGAAAGACTGGTTTGGGCAGTCATGGTGGGAATGACTGGTATACTTGGTTATGGATATATTTTGCTCCCAAAATCTCAACATGCTTAAATATCTGGGCGGACTAGTTCGAGTGTGTGAATATGTGGTGCAGTGGAAGCACAAAGTGGATTAATGGTAGACCGTCCAGATAACCCTAAGGACCGAATCTTGTCATGTCACCCGTGTAAAACAGTACATCCACAAGTCTGTAAAGTACAACTTGGCTAAGTAAATTTATCGAAACCCCCGGACTCATCTCACTATTAGGGGGAGAGAAGTAATTATGCAAGGGCAAGGGGAGGCCTAAAGGGACACCGAGTGGAGGGTGAAGTTTCCCAGTCGTGCTAGCGCAGAGGGGAGTGGAGCCCGTACGCTAGTAGCTGTGGGGAACATCCCGTGCAACATATGGGACCCACCGCAAGTGGGCAGTCTCCCATAGGGCGAGATGACAAAAGGGACTAGATACTTTGAAAAGTCACTGTGATGGTCTGCTCAACCACATGACTAAGGAATCGTGTGGGGCAACGGGTTGATCGTCTCTTGTGGTGAAAGTGTACAAACTCTGCAGAGTCAAAACTATTCGAATAGCCGTGCCCACGGTCAAGGGCGGACATGGGAACTTAACCAGATATAGTTCTATTTCAAAATGTTTTGTGGGATGGAAAAGTGGAGGGCAGCGGAAAGCCCTGATTTGAGTTGTCCTGGGTGTCGTCCCAGTGGTAAGTTAAGCGGCTATAACGCTGAAAAATGTTATACGATGTGATGTCATATGTATGGAAAGTCATGTTAGTATTCCTTGAACATTATGATTTATTCCAAAGCTGCTAGGTCTCAGGAAATTTTACGTATTGTATTTCAAAAAGTGGCATTACTAATCTTATGAACTAAAACATGGGTGAAATAAACAGGGTTGTGAGAAAAAGAGATAGGTGTTGTAGTATGCACATAAAAGTATTGGTGGATTCAGTTCGATCATGAATAGGAAATGCTAGTGTGGGTTCTGAGAAAATAAATTAGTGGGATCCAGCTGAATAGATAGGCTAGATAAATGATCTAATTGGATTTTCAGGAATTTGGGGGAAATGATACAAGTATTGGATTATAATTCTTGATTAGTGATATTCTTGATGGATATATAATAGTGAATTGATTTTGGAGAATTAGAGAGTGCAAAGGTAAATTGCTGGAATACTACACTAATGATTAAAACAAATTCTCGGAAGATATTGGCGATAATGAGAATTAATAGGAGTTGATCAATTACTAGAGGGATGAGTTGAATTCTGAGAAGATTAGAGGATTCATAACAACTAATGGATTATAATCTTGGTAAATTGAATTGTTGTAGAGGTATATTTGTGGATTAGCTAGTGATAGATAATAAGAAAAAGAGATAGATTACTAGATTATGATTTTTGAATCAATGACGAAAAGGATTGAATACGAATGATATCGGTGGATTGGAAAGTAGTTATGTTAGAGAATCTTTAGAATTCAGGGGTGATGAGCTGATGATTAGTAATGACAGGTTTGGATTATTAGTAATTCAGGATGCAAGGTATGATCGGTGGATTAACTAAATGATGGCACTTGCTGTTGGAGTTTTAGACAGCAGTCAATAAAGAAAGTGCATATTTGAGGATTACGTAAATTTTGGCAATTGTAGAATGGAGTTAGGTAGCAGTAATAACACTTCGATTAAATAAGAGTAATAATGCTGCTAAAAGCAATTTATGGCAAATAAAATAACCCGAGCCTCTCCTTTGTTAAGCCATGCATACTATTTATTTGCATACTGTGTATTGGCTCGCGGAGCACGGGGTCGGAGTGCTCACGCTCGCTTTTGCGACAAAATTCAGAATCAAGACTCAAATCACCTCGCCTCAGCGACAAGATTGGACAAGCCGGCAGAAAAGATGAAGATGTAAAGGGCTAGGTCGCGAACCTCCAGTTGGCTGCCTGTGGGCATGTCCTGAAGGTCCCACCTGTGTGCTTCGTTCTTCCGCTGCTGCAATTTATTGATTTCGGCCTAATCGGCCCATGAGTAAGTCTACTATTATATTTACGTTTCCGCATGATATGTACTTTGATATTCAGAACTGTAACTGTGTGCGCTATCTACTGATCCAGGGAATAGTGCAGTTAAACACAGCAGATTCCGGATTGTAAAATCTGGGTCTGACAGCTGCCGCCAGTTGCTGCAGCCAGGTGCTTTGGATGGTCTCGACCCTACAGGACTTTTGGTTAGTTATCAATAGTGTTCCACTCTTTTGTGATAACACTTCTGCGATTAACATTGCTAAGAACCCAGTGTAGCATTCTCGGACCAAGCATATTGATATCAGATATCACTTCCTTCGAGACCATGTGGAGAAGGGTGACATAGTGCTCCAGTTTGTGGAGAGTGACCACCAGTTGGCTGATATCTTTACCAAGCCTTTGGATAGCTCTAGGTTTTTAGCTCTACGGGGAGAGCTTGGGGTGGTTTGTCCTTATGGACTGTTGTGAGGGGGAGTTTTGCGCTTCATGCTTTATCTTATTTATTATACTCTTACTCCTTTCTGTTGCATTGCATGTGGGTGCATTAGAATTGGTTAGAGTGATTCTCTTGACGAGTTGTTTAGACTTCTTCCTCTCATCTTGTGATTCTAGGATGCTGCTTATTAACTGTTTCTCTTCTCACTAGGTTGAGCTCACTCACTTCTTATAGGTTCTAGCAAGGGTTGGGCCACCCTTGGGTAGATAGGGTACGTGTTTGCTCCTTAGTGTGTTAGATGATTTGCTAATAGTCCTAGAGTTATATGGGGTAGATGAGAGTCAGTCTGAGCCATAGTATCCTCTATATCTTATCTATGCTTTAAGGACTGCCTTTTCTATTTTATTGCCAGCTTCTCGTATTTATTACTTTGGTTTAGGGGGAGTTCATTTGGGAACTTCTGGATCTTAATGCTGTCATAACTCATCTTGAACTAAAAGTTGCATCTCATGTTGAGGGGGAGCTGGATTTTCTGCATTTCATTCTGCATTGTAATATAACTACATGGAGCCTTGATTATTATCCTGTTATGACATGTTTACAATGCATTACATCTTGCCATGATCTATACTTACTTGCTAGATTTATCATGACTTTATATGTGTAGTCAAGTTTTTGCCATGATTGGTTGATTAAAATGCTCAACTTGAACTAATTCATGTCATGTTAGCTCTTGAGATTAGTCACTCTTTAGTTATCTCTTTATGATTCATGCCATGTCAAATAGGCTGAGTTGAGTCTTGAATCTTTATTAAGATTTATTAATCTTTTACGAAAGCAAAAAGATCTCTTTTGTGCGAAAGAACTGATCTCACCAATTCTTTCTCATGAGACAGCTTGCCATTGCACTAGGTATGAACTCAGGGGGAGTTTTGGATGACCAAGACTATCTTCTTAAGCTTCTAGCTTGGAGTGGTCGCATAAGGCTTAAGATCTAGCACATGACTACACAAAAATCTGGTTGGAGACAATCATGAGATTTATAAAGAAAAACATGTCGATTGTGCTCAATTTGCTTAATCTCACATAGAGCAAGTACTTAAACAAATGTCTCATTTTTGAACGTGTAGCACTCTAAATTGACTCAATACTAGTTTCTTGGTTCCACTTAGCTTATTGACATGGCCTGCATCATCTTTGGATAACTTTAGCTAGACTATACTCATGGTTGACTTGACATGCTAAGAATTTCGACTAAATGTCAGATTGTGACTTATTTAGCTTAGCTTGATTATACATGTAGGGTCATGATCTTGATAGCATTCTTATATGTTATGGCTTGATGTAATACTCCACGGTCATTTTGGATAATCTTCATGGCTCATCATGCTTAAAATGAATAATATTCAACCATTCCATTCCTACTCGTGACCTTATTCTCTCTTTTGCATCTTGATGATTTTATTGCCAAAAGGGGGAGAATAGTGGAGAAAAAACCATTTTTAAGGAAATCTTGGAGTTCTTGGAGCTTTTGAGGAAATTTTTAAGGAAATCTTGGAGTTCTTGGAGCTTTTGAGGAAAACTTGCTCTTTCTGTTTTTGCTCTAGTTGTCAACATGGTCATTAGCTTCTTTGATTTCTTTTAGACCGTGTTTGACTCTCTTTCATTTTCAAACTCAACTTTACACTTTTTCTGTGTTTGTCAATATACTCATCAAGGGGGAGATTGATCGACCATGTGGAGGTGACCCCGTGTGTGTGATGAGTAATTGACGTTCGTTTTAGAAAAGTCGAGTTTGGTTTGTGTGGTTTGGACCATGTCGTTGCTTGGTGCAATCGGATTCGGTCGGTTTTGGTCAAACTTGGTCGAAGTGCTTAGGATGCTTATTCTCTTGATTCGACAGGTTTTGGCTGTTTCACGCTTAAGATTACTCTTAATGCTATTGATGATTGCATTATGTCGATTGCATTATGTTGAGCGGTGCTATGTAATGTGTTTCTTGTCTGTGATGGCTGTAGGACGTCGAGGCGGAGTCGTGGCGAGGCACGGGATGACCGGACTAGGCGCAGGCGGTGCCGAGGTCAGAACGGTCGAGGTGTGCCGAAGACAGCGAGGACTCGAGGTGGTTGCGAGACTTGGACGGAAAGAAACGAGGAAACTTCCCGAAAGGTGCAGAAGGGGCGATTTGGTAAATTCGCAAGGCTGCACAAGTGGGAGCGGTTTCGTTTGAGATTAGCGGGCAAAACGGGTTGGAAACCCGGTAACCAAAGCCTATAAAAGGAGGGTTGTCTCCTGGTGCATGTATGGTTTTTGTGAGAAAGTTTAGGGTTTTGCTTTTAGTCAAATGGCTTTTGGGGAGGTTGTTTTCTCTTTATGCTTTAATAGTTGAGAGTTGTTGGAGAGAGCAGTACGTAGCTCCTTGTCTTCCTGTGTGTATTGGAGAAGATAAGATGAGTTCTTGAGATGTTTGTGTGACGAGATAGTGGTAATCCCTGTATAATCATTCATCTCTCTTCCTCTCTATCAATACAAGAATAATTTTGTTGGCTATTTTCATCTCCTGCTGCATCTGTGATGGTTTTCATCTTTTGGTCTATCTCCCTGTTCTTCACTGCTGAGATTGAGTTTTGGTGGTAGTTTACAAATTTGTGTGTTTGATTCTTTAAAGCTTTGTGATAAAAAAAGATTCTTGGTCTCGTGACTATTCCATTTTCTAGAGCTTTTGGAAGATACAACATCTCCTGTGAAATCTGAATCCTTCGTCTCTTCTTCCTCTGTTCTTGCAAAATCTAGGGTTTCATGTCAGGGGAGGGTTGGTTATCTTGATTATCTTCATGAGTTGGCTTGAGGTTTGAGTTTTGAAGTTCTGAGACCATTGCTAAGCATATTGCAAAAGCCCCTAAGCAAAGAATGGATGAACAATGAGAAATCTGAAAATTACCATTTCACTCTACTCCATTTTCAGATTTCACCTTAAATCTTGAATCTTTGCTTCTAGGGTGAATTAATTTGATTCATAAGGTCTCTCTGCTATTTAGTTTATGTTCTTGACCTTTTGGCTTGGATAGAAAAGAAGAAAATCACAAATTCCAAGTTTTTGAGCAGATTTCTGAGTTTGCTGAAAATTTACAGGCTGCTGTGCCCGAGGGCCGGTCTGACTGGGGCTATACGGGCGGTCAGACCGGGCTTACAGGGTCGGTCAGACCGGTGTGGCCCGGGCGGTCTGACCGCCGGCCAGGGTGCGGTCAGACCGGCCTGATGCCTGCGGTCTGACAGGCCACCCCCTTCCAGCCTTTGCAATTTTTTGTTTTGTTTGCTGTGTGTTGTCTCGCTTCTTCTTGTGTTTGTTAGAGGTTCCAGAGAGCATGTTTTTCTTCTTCATAGTTTTATAGCTAAAGGAGGAGAATATCTTATAGTGGGATACTTTCGGGGGCAAGTTTTATTTAAAAAGGTACCATTCACCCCCCCCCTCTGTTGCCATTTCCAATCCTACAACACTCTTCTTACAAGGGATGTGGAGGAAGAGGAAACAAATATAGAAGAAGGTGAGATAGCCAATGAAGCTGGATATGTCACGGCTCCAGACAGCCCTGTTCAAACGGAGAAGGTGGAGATTTTTGAACAATTAATGTTGATATCTTCACTTGTAGTCAAGGGAACCACAGGAACATCTATGTTTTCCTTGCTTGCTCAAATGGGAGGAAAAGGGCTATAGCTTTGGTCGACAACGGAAGCACCAATACATTCATGAATTTTAAGTTTGCTTTGAAGGTGAACTGTTCTATGAATAGAATTAACCAGAAGAAGGTAGCATTGGCTGGGGGAGGAGAGTTGATAACTAATACAGTAGCTATCCCTGTCAGCTATGAAATTCAAGGAATTAAAATTAGCAATCCTTTCCAACTGCTAGATTTGCAGAGTTATGATATAATACTTGGGGTAGACTGGATATATGAACATAGCCCCATAAGTTTGGATCTCAAAGTTAGGACATTGTCAATACAAAAGGGAGCCAAAATAGTGATATTTCAAGATCATACCCTGCCTGAGGGTCAATACTGTGTGGAAGGCGAAGAATTACAGAAAATGGCAAGTAAGAAGCTTATGGGTTATGTTATCCAAGTAAATTCTGTAGAGTTGGAGGAATTTGAAGATAACAAAAAGGGAAGGGTAGAAATGGAGGACCTTATATAGAAATATCAAGACATTTTTTAAGAACCTTAGAAGCTACCACCACACAGGGAGTGTGATCATGCTATTCCCTTGAAGGAAGGGGCTGAACCTCCTAACTTGGGACCATATAGGGTCCCTCATGAGTATCACAAGGCAGCAATGGAAGAAATCATCAAAAGGATGTTAGCTTCAGAGGAGATTAGACCTAGCCTAAGCCCTTATTCTTCTCCTGCAGTAATGGTAAGAATAAAGATGGAAGCTGGAGGTTATGTGTGGATTTTAGACAGCTTAACTCCAAAACGGTGAAGAACAAGTTTCCAATGCCTATTGTAGAAGATCTCTTGGATGAAGTTCATGATATTTGGTACTCTCATTTATGTCATGTTAATTTTGAAGCCATAGAGGGGTTAAGCAAAATGAGTTTAATTCCAAGTTATAAGCATGAGAAGGGCTCACAATGCGAAGTGTGTGTGCAAGCAAAGCAGCCTCGGAAACCTTTGCATAGCGTTGAGAGGTGAGACACTTCTCCACTTGAGCTAATACATTCTGATCTTTGTGAGATGAATGGTATTTTAACTAAAGGTGGCAAGCATTATCCGTTTACTCTCATCGATGATGCGACTAAGTATTGTTATGTTTACTCAATTCGAAAGATGAAGCAGTAGAATACTTTAAAAAGAATACTTTAAAATATATAATACTAAGGTGGAAAATCAACTAGAAAAAATTAAACGGTTGAGATCAGACCGAGGAGGTGAATACATCTCTAAGGAATTCTCCCAATTCTGTGAAGAAGGTGGAATAATTCATGAAGTTACTTGATCATATTCTCCCCAATCAAATGGAGTAGCCAAACGAAAGAATCGAACTCTTTGTGACTTGGTGAATGACATGTTATAGAGTTTAGGTATGTCAGACTCATGGTGGGGTGAGGCAATTCTCATAACTGACTGTGTCCTAAATAGGGTGCCTCTCCGTAATAGCGAAGAAACACCTTATGAAGGATAGAAGGGGAGAAAACCGAACATGTCCTTTCTTCACACTTGGGGTTGTCTTGCAAAAGTGCATGTGCCTTTGTCGAAGAAAAGGAAGCTTGGTCCCATGACTGTTGATTATGTCTTTCTAGTATATGCCCACCACATCACAGCTTATAGATTTCTAGTGGTCAAATCCGAGGTTAGCGATATCACTAGTAATGTCCTTATGGAATCTCGTGATGTGATATTCTTTGAGAATGTGTTTCCTATGAGAGCAAATGAAGTCATAGTCCTTGATGGTTCTTATAAACACTCTATTCCTCTTAGTGTAGATGACACAACTCCTGAATTGAAGTTGAGGAGGAGTAAGAAACAGAGGACTGAAAAGTTTTTGTACGATGACTTTATGACCTACCTCGTGGATGATGAACCACGTACCTTTTAAGAGGCATACGCATCCCCAAATATGGAGTACTGGAAGGAGGCAGTTTGTAGCGAGATGGATTCCATTATAGCTAACGATTCTTCCAAATGGATATAAGCCAGTGGGCTACAAATCGATCTTCAAAAGAAAACGAAGACCCAATGGTACTATTGAAAAGTACAAGGCACGCAAAAGGAGGGTGAAGAATATTTTGATACATACTCACCTGTGGCTCGACTACTCACAATCCGCGTGCTTTTAGCACTAGCTACTGCATTTAAACTCCATGTACATCAAATGGGTGTTAAGACTGTTTTCCTAAATGGAGAGTTGGATGAAGAGATTTATATACAACAGCCTGATAGCTTTGTGGCTAAAGGGCAAGAGAGGAAAGTATGTCACTTGGTTAAATCCTTGTATGATCTAAAACAAGCTCCTAAGTAATGCCACGAAAACTTTGATAATACGTTGACTTCAGTCAGTTTTTGTGTAAATGAAGCCGATAAGTGCGTACATTATCGATTCAGTGGCAGTAAAGGTGTCATCCTCTGTCTTTACATGGATGACATACTGCTGTTCGGGACCAACGTGGATGTACTTCCAGAACTTTGATATGAAAAATCTTGGTAAATCTGATGTTATTCTAAACATCAAGTTGTTAAAGGGTAAGAGTGGAATTACCTTAATACAATCTCATTATATGGATAAGATCTTGAATCATTTTGGGTTCATGGATGCTAAACCTGCAGCCACACCCTATGATCTAAATACGAAGCTACATAAGAACATTGGACATGGAAAAGATTAGCTTAAATATTTACAAATAATTGGATCCTTGATGTATTTAACTAGTGCAACGAGGCCTGAGATCTCATATGCTATAAGCAGATTGAGCCGATACACGGCCAATCCAGGAGATGATCATTGGACAACACTAGAAAGTGTACTTAGGTATCTAAAAGGAACCAAGAATTTGAGGATACATTGTACTGGACATCCGGCAGTCCTTGAAGGATTCAGTGACTCTAACTGGATCAGTGATTCAGATGATATGAAAGTTACAAGTGGTTATATATTCACTCTAGCAGGTGGGGCTGTTCTGTTGTGTGGAAGCCTTCGAAACAGACTATTCTCACACTATCTACCATGGAGGTTGAGCTAGTAGCACTTGACTCAGCAGTAGTAGAGGCGGAATGGCTCAAAGAGCTTCTTTCTAACCTATCGATATTGGAAAAGCCAATACTAGCTGTCTTAACCTACTGCGATAACCAAACCATTCTGGCTAAGGTGAAGAGTAGAAAAGACAACATAAAGTCCTCAAAACACATTAAGAGGCGACTTAAGTCAGTTCGGCATGCCAGAGAGACTAGTGTAGTCACTACGAAATGCATCCAGTCTAAAAGGAATCTAGTTGATCCTTTCATTAAAGGAATGGCGTGTAAGGTCATTCTTGCAGCATCAAAGGTATGAGGCTCATACTCATCGATGGTCTTGAATGGTGGTAACCTATCCTAGAAGAGCAGAGATCCTGTGAACTAGGCTTTAGGAAAACAAATTGTGAAAGACTGAGAGTACACCTTGGAGTCCCATTAGTTGTAGTACTCTAAACTGTATGGCAGGTTGAGCACTAGCTCTTAATGAATTCGATGCCTTATATGGCAACAGGAACTATCCTATAGAGTTCCCTGAAGAATTCACCGAAATGAATATGGTTGTGGGGTCATGACCGAAAGAAAATTTGGGTATACTTTCTTAAATACACATAAAATGATATGGAAACATGACCATAACGTTCCAACCCAAGAGGTGCGGTTCAGCTGCCCTGTACAGAGTGCAGCTTAAGTGAAAGCTCTCACACCAAGGCACTGGATCAATGCGTAGTTCTCTTTTGCCTGTGCAGAGTCATAACTTGAGTTTCTAGGCGTTGGGTTCAAACCTGAAAGGTACCCTTGTCGAATAACTGTATATCGAACATTTGACTTTTAAGAAGTATACTATGTTGCAAATTGAGGTAAATTGGTGGGATTGTTGGGCATTTTGGTAATTTACTTAAAATTGCTATGGGCCAACATGTAAAAGGTAGGAGAGGAAGGGATAAGGCACGGCTGCTCGGTTTTGATCTGGTCATGTAGATATGGATCTCGATCCCCTTTTCTAGCTCGCCTACACTCACCCGTCTGACTGAAGATGTGGTGGCCGTTCGGCATTGTTGGCCACGTCCCAATCTCCTCGCCTCCCAGGTGCAGGTGGGGCTTGAGGTGGTTGACCAGCACCGCTTCTTTTCCCCTCTTCTCGATGGCCTCTTCCCCTTCAAAAGCCGGGCTAGGCAAGCTGGTTTTGGTGAGAAATCAAGAGAGGTAAATCTCTATTAGATCCAAAGTTGATTTGGGGCAACTTGTTTTGCTACTGATTGGAGACTTTGGGACAGAGTGGCAGTGCGCTCGCCAGCTTGATTTTGCCTTGAATTCTATGGTCCTTGTAAGTGCATCGTGTGCTTCGGCATTCTTCTTGCTTCGGCTTCTGCTGTGCAGGAGGGAGGATTCGCCTCTTGATACTTATGCGCGCGACAAGATCATTCTTCTTGTTGTCATCGTGTGGCATCTACTTGCACTTTGGCTTAACAAATTTGGTGAATACCGATCTGTGGAGTTGGGCTTTGTATCTCCAATTACCTCCCGGTGATACCCTGGTATTCCCCGGTGATTGGTTTTCTGGGACATCGTCTTTCGACAAGCCTGGCCCTTCGGCCGTCTCAGTGGCTTTGACTGCCATCGCACTATGAGCTATACTTCACCTTTGTTTGTATGTATTGTGTATTTGTCAGCCATGCTAGTTCATATCTGAAATATTGTCGGAAATACTGGCATTGGGAGGACTCATACATGGTAGATTGTGGGTCTTTGTGAATGCTCGATGAGGATAACTTGTTAAATTGAGATCATTATGACTATTTAGAAAGTATTCTACTAGTTTATACCTTTAATGTTAATTTCATACCTCAGTTCAGTGTTGTTTACTGCTGTTCAGTACCGAATATTGTTAGGTTCAGTTCATTTTGCAGTAGCACTTAACTATTGTTCATATTGCCGTAGCAACTAATGGTCCATACATGTGCTTAGAATCGAGTATTTGATTTTGTTCTTTACTGAGGTAATTCTAGTGAGTACTCAAACTAGCAGAATATGGAGAGAATAGTCTCTCTGACTGCTGATTCGCTGACAAGAGTTGAGAAGGCCAAGTTCTTTAACTTGAGCAACTCCTCAGTTGAGAGCAAGCTTGTAGGGACCCGGATATTAACATCCGGATTCCTCTGTGATTACTGCACTATTCCCTGGATCAGTAGATAGTGCTCACAGTTACAGTAATGAATATCAAAATACATATCATGCGGAAGCGTAAAATTTAATAGTAGACTTACTCATGGGCCGATTAGGCCGAAATCATTAAATTGCAGCAGCGGAAGAACGAAGCACACAGGTGGGACCTTCAGGACATGCCCACAGGCAGCCAACTGGAGGTTCGCGACCTAGCTCTTGACATCTTCATCTTCTCTGCCAGCTTGTCCAATCTTGTTGCTGCGGTGCAGTGACTTGATTCCTGATTCTGAATTTTGTCGCAAAAGCGAGCGTGAGCACTCCGACCCCGTGCTCCGCGAGCCAATACACAGAATGCAAATAAATAGTATGCATAGCTTAACAAAGTAGAGGCTCGGGCTATTTTATTTTGCGTAGAGTGCTTTTGAATACAATTAATTAAAAAGCCCTATGACTTAGCAATTTTGGAACAAATCATAATGTACAAGGAAATGCATTATTAATATCGATTCAGATTCCATCCACCGTTACATGGCATCTACACCATATAGCAATTTCTTCAGCGTTATAGCCGCTTAACTTACCACTGGGACGACACCCAGGACAACTCCAAACTAGGGCCTTTCACTGCCCTCCACTTTTCCATATCACCCACAAAACATTTTGAAATAGAACTATATCTGGTTAAGTTCCCATGTCCGCCCTTGACCGTGGGCACAGCTATTCGAATAGTTTTGACTCTGCAGAGTTTGTACACTTTCACCACAAGAGACAATCAACTCATTGCCCCACACGATTCCTTAGAAGTGTGGTTGAGCAGACCATCACAGTGACTTTTCAAAGTATCTAGTCCCTTTTCTCATCTCACTTTTATGGGCTTCTCCCACTTGCGGTGGGTCCCATCTGTGCGCGGGATGTTTCCCCCAGCCACTACGCAGCTCGGGCTTCTACTTCCCGCAACGTAGGACAGCTGGGAAACTTCACCCCCCACTGGTGTCCCTTCAGGCCCCCTTGCCATAGCGTAGCCCCTTCAATCCCCTACCAGTGAGATGAGTCCAGGGTTTCGATAAGTTTACTTAGCCAAGTTGTATTTTACAGACTTGTGGTTGTACTGTTTTACATGGGTTGACAAGACAAGATTCGGTCCTTAGTGGTATCTGGGCGGTTCTACCACAAACCACACTCTCGTGCACACCTGCACCATACCCCCGAACCATCCGCCCAGATAATTAAGCAATTCGAGGTTTTTGGGAATATAAAATAACTATATCCAACATACACCAGTCATTACTACCATGACTGCCCAACTAATTTTTCTCAGGATTAAAAGTGATGCTTGGGCGCTTTCACGCCCATGAGAATCTAAACAATGCTAAGCATGGCATATAATTACAGACTTACTTTCGAAAGGTTACTAATATAAATTTTTGCTAGGGCGACAAGGTTCACACATTCAAATATTCCAAATGAAGGATAATATTATTCAATGTAAACAGTAGGCATATAACTAGGAGATTAAACTAAACATGTATTTGCATATAAAGTAACAGCATGCAATTTGATAATTTAAACCAAAATAATTTGCAGAAAATGTAGGTTCGAAATGATCAAAGTATTGACTCGCCTTGGTCACAGGGGGTGTTTTCTGGATTGTCTGAAGCTTCTAGTGCCGCTGTCTCTACCTCCTCCTCTTGTGCTTCGGAAGCTATTTTTAACACGCGCGAAAATTTGGATAAAAAGGAAAAAGGCAATCAACAAACCAATAAACATTCACCAAAAGACCCAAATAAATTCAATACCAATTTTCTAGTTTCATTTGTTTTGGTGCTATTGTAATCCCATTTTGAGTGACTAAAGTTCAATCATACTCATTTTAACATTCTGCATTCCATAATTTTATTTCGATGTCATGATCTGGGTTAGTGATAATATCTAATAGCCTACCTTGCTAACGGTTGATTTCTATACCCTTTAATTGATGGGTCATTATTTCATGTGACATTCTCCCCTAGTCACACTATTACTAAATCCTCTCTTTTGACAAGAAGCTAGAATAACTACTCATGCTACATCCATATCCAAGTGCTACCTTCTAACACATGATATATATCCATACTCAAGAGTCCCTAAATACCCTAAGTTGCAATCTGTAAAGATTAATACTCAAGTTCTAAATACAAGATCTTTGCTATTTCATGTGCCATTTTAATTTATGTTTAATCATTCATTCTATTTATTTGCTAAAGGTTTAAACAAAGTTATTTATTATCCAAGCTCATATGTGCACACATGGATACTCACTATCGGCTGGATCCTCTGATGCACAGCAAAATAGCAAAAATTAAACACCCAAAAATAAAACCACCCGGCACGGCGGAGCGGGCTCGAACGCGCGCTGCCTGGGCGTGTTCTAGCACCGACGCTGATAGCCAGGAGAACCTCTCAATCGTTGCTTACTTATACAGGCGACTATTACCTTTTGAGGTACGTACTAGCAGAGGCTGGGCAGAGAGAGCCGGAACAGGGGAAGGCTTCGGCGACGGGCTCGTCGGCGTGGAGGGACCGGGGAGGCTCGGGTGGCGGGCGAAATGGAACCCTTGCGTTCTCGTGAAGATGATGGAGTTGGCGGCGACGGTCGGGAGTCACCGGAGTAGGGCCGGCGGCGTGCGGTGGCGGTGGCCCAAGGAGGAGGTCGTCGCCGGCGAGCTACAGGGCCGGAGAGGCTCGGCCGAGGGTAGGATCAACTTCGGTGGGGTCCTAGGAAGGTGTGGGAGGAAGCAGTTGGACGGTGGTGGCGGGATGCGGCGGCGCGCCCGCTTGCCGGAGTTTGGGAAGAAGGGGGGCGCGGCGGCGATTTAGGAGGCAAAAATGCGATTCCTTTCTGCTGGAGGGAGAGGGTAAGGTGGGGAGTCCGTAGAGGTCCTCGGTGGAGCTTATAGACGCGCGAGGAGGGCTGCCCTCGGGAGCTTGTCCGCGCGGTTGGGGCTGGCACCGGGAGACTCGCCTGCACAGTCCCATCGGCAAGCAGCGGAGCAGCGGAATTGCAGAGCAGGGGCATGATGCCGCTGTGCCACTCGAGAGAGGGAAGGGGACTCGAACCATCCGCCTGGAGGGACGGCTCAGCAGCGCGGGGAGGAAAAAGAGAGCACTGGCGGCAGCGCGGGGGAAGAAAAAGAGAGCGGCGCAGGGTCTTGGCGCGGCGGACCAATAGGCGGGGGCGACGTCGTCCAGCGTTCCCGAGGCGGGGCGGAGGAAAGGAGGCGCGGAGGGAGGGGACGACGTGGAGTCGGCTCGGCCGCGCAACGGAAAGAGAAGAAGAAAGGAAGAAAAACAACGCTGGGGAGCGCTCGGGCAGAAGGAGTGGACGGCGGCCGCGCGATGAGAGAAGGGGTCGAGCGGGAGTTGGGCTGGGCGCTGGCCCGGGTGAGGTGATAGAACGAAGCATGCTGGCGGGATTCGTGCAGGGAAAAAAAGGGGAGATGAGACGTGGAGGAAGCTCCACCATGAAAGAAGGAAGGGGAGAAGGGAGTGGAGATCCTGGGCGCGTACGGGAGAAAGGAGAAGAGAGGAGTCGGCAGGGGGAATGGGCCCGTCGGCAGTAAAAGAAAAGAAAGGGAGAGGGGAGAGAAAGAAATGGTTGGGGCCCACATGTAAGAGAGAAGGGAGGGAATGAAGGAGAAGCATAGAGAGACTTGAGCAAAATTTTAGAGTTTTGGATTTTTAATTCAAACTTCTATTTCACATTTAGGATTATTGCTTTCAAGTTTTTGCATGCCATTTAAAATTTAGAATTTAAATTTTTAGCTATTTAGATGTGAGTTTTAGAAAACTCCTAAGCCTTTTCTTCTCATTTACATAAGTAATTTGATTTTAGATTTTTATTCCCATTATTTAATATTTGAATGTTAATTTATGTGTAGATCCTTCAGTTTTCTATTTCCCTCTTTTCTTTTTTTTTCTTGGATGTTATTTCTCAATATATTAGTTTGCATGCCACCCAAAACTCAAAAGATTTTAAATAAATATTCAAAATAAATTGAAATGCCAACAAAATGCAGGAAAAGATTTTAAAATTTCATATTTTTGGAATAACCAAATTTTGGGATGTTACAAAGCTGCACAATACTATTGTGCATTATGGAGATTTCAAAAGCTCACTTATTATTTCAGTTTAGCATAATGTCATGGGTCTAGTTAAATGACTTGATTTCATTGTCCATGTTTAGAGATAATTACTTGTTGCTCATGTCATTTTCATATCTTTGGATATATGCTTTATTGTACATGATTAAATTTGGCTTTAAACTGAGAAATTTGTTAAAATCGCTTAGTTTTCAACAATCCAGAAAGCCAATATTTGTTGAAATGACTTCACCTTCTGATTTCGTTAAACCGGAAGTCTTTGATGGCACGAACTTTAAGCGTTGACAAGCTGAGACAGCTGTGATTGGTTGACCTTAAATTATTTTGGATCACCTCAGATCCTCCAGTGCTCCCTTTGGAACGTGGGGATAAAACTCGTTGGAAGGATACGAACCACTCAGTTTTAGCTAAATTGTTGGCCGTCTTGTCGAACCGGCTTTTTGATGTCTTTGTAAACTTCACGGCGGCTAAAAATCTATGGGATAAACCAAATGAAAAGTATTTAGAAGAATATAATGGGAATGAGTCTAGTTTCCCAAGCATATCATTTATGGGGATATAGATACTCTAACTGCACAAATGCTAGCATGTTAACGATATTTCTGCCATACTGACAGGTGCAAATATATTCATGAATCATGAGGGAGTGAGGGACTCGCACGTTCATGATTGATTGATTGATTGATTTGTTCACCCGGTCTTTGTGCACGATGCATGAAATGACTCGCATGTTCATGGGCGGTTCAAATGGTCCGCACTCGGCACCACGAAGGGCTCAAGCGGCTATCGCTCCGCGAAGCATCTATGCTTCACTGTTTTCCGTTTCTTTCTGCCACGTGGCTCGAATTTTCTCGCAGACGTGAGCTCATGCTATAACCATGTATAAGCACTAAAGTCTCGTTTGGAGCACAAAATTTTTATATAACTTTTATAGAAATTTCACAGGAATTAGTTTAGAATTAGGAGGAAAAAATTCTGCCGTTTCCAAACGAGGTCCCAAAGTATTGCACATGACCAGTACTTTTGAAAGAAGCAAATGCGGGTGGCCGGTGGTGCAGCCGTGCAGAGGCCGGAGCAATGCTAGCTGCTGCAGAGCAGCGGGCGGCGGCCGCCATGACGCAACCTATCCTTAGGTGGTGGCCGACGCGAGCTCTAGAGGGAGATTGGCAGGAAGCCCTAGGAGCATGCTCGCTGTCTCAGGTGCAACTAATTCGGCACTTAGCTAACGGTTTACACATATGGTATTGTAGTTTTTTTTTTCAAATTTAATCTCCAAACGTTCATTTTTGCTAATATAGTTCTATTTCTAAACTCGATAGCCGCAGCAAGCGACACGTATGTCGTGTTACAGCATCTCGATAGAATATGTCGAGCAACCGTGGCTCAGCAGGTCGTTGGCCAGGCTCCGCTAAATAGTATGTAATTAGTGATTAATTAATACTAATTACAAAACATAGTGCTAATCATGTGGCAGCCAGCCATCAGCCGATATTTAGGGGCTCGGCATAATTGCTCGACAGGTCTTATTAAGTTGCTGCAGCGCGATAGATAATATGTGCCATTTATCATGGCTATCGAGTTCAAGAAAGAAACTAGATTTATAAAAATAAATATTAAAAGTTAGTTTTTTAAAAATGTGGCTACGGTTGTATGAACGGTTCGTTACTACTGCCTATCAATTTCGCGCGCACAACAAATCGTATGAAACTATGCATGAGCGCAGACAGGCCTAACGACACGAAGTACCAGCACGATTCCCGAACAAAATCGTACAGGGTTGAGAAAACTAGGACCGCGCAGAGTTGTGCAGTGCCACGACATCTGGACAACCTGCACCACTCTACTCCTGCAGCAAAAGAGAGGGTCAAGAGCGTGCGGAAAGACAGGAGGAAAACAAAACGTTAAGGGCCTGTTTAGAACAGAGGAATTTCATAGGAATTTTGTAGGAATTTTACAAGAAACAGTTCAATTCCCGCAGAAATCGGGAAAAATTCCCGCATTTCAAACAGGGCCTAAGCAGAACAGGTGGTGCTCGCATTAATCCACACAATTGATCCGACTCCCTAGCTTGGTAAGTTCCATGGAGCACTCATTCCAAAAACCATATAAAACACACACGGGGATTCACTGACACACGTAAAAACTGGAAACCAGAGCACTGTACTATTGCGGCTGCTACTTTGTTTTTGGAAGAGAGAGAGAATTGCTGCTGCTAACGCTTGGTTTTTTTAATGGAGAACTGCTACTGCTGATTGCTAGGAAAGGAAATGTATGTTTGCATGAAGCCACGACACGGAGAAGCATGGTGCCGCTTGCTTTGCCTTCCCAGTTGGGGATGGGTGGCCAGCGATGGAGGGGCTGGAGCCGAGCTGCTACTGGTGGGCGGCGAGCGGCGGGGTGTGCGTGGAGGGGTGGTGGTCGACGGAGGAGGAGTTGGCCTCTGCGATGTCGAAATCGAGGTCCTTCTGCCGGAGCATGAGCAGCATGCGGCGGCCGTCGATGAGGAGGCGGTCGTTGCGCAGCCGCGCGCGCTCCATCTCGCGCTCCTTGTTGGCGCGGAACCGCTCCCACTTGAGCCGCTGCCGCTCCAGCTGGTACGTGCGGCACTCGTACGCCACCTGCTGCTCCTCCACCTCCACCGCGCGCCGCCGCACCCACTGCCTCACCTGCTGCGGGTCGCCGCCAGCCGCCGCCGCGGCCAGCTCGCCCTGCAGCTGCTGCACGGCGGACGGCCCCTCCTCGCCCGCCGCAGCTGTCCTGCTAGCGCGCTTGTTCCCGTCCTCCTCCTCGTCCTCCCCCGCCGCCGCCGAGCCGTCCTCGCCCCGGCGGCGCTTGTGGTGCCCACCGTTGTGGTGGTGGTGGCTGGTGTAGATGTGGCCGCCGAGGTGCTTGATTCCCGGCGCCACCTCGTCGTCGTCGTCGTCGTCCTCGTCATCGTCATCGACGTCGTTGCTTGTGGGGACGTCCTCGCTGTCTTCGTCGTCACCGTCCGCGCCCGCGGAGGAGTCCTTCATCCCAGGGGAAGGGGCCGCCGCCTGGCGCGCGGCGGACGAGGCCATGGGAGCCGGTGGCGCGTGGTCGAAGCAGGCGGCGCCCTCGCCTGAGCTGTGCGGCATGTGCGAGGCGGCGGCCGCGCCGCCGGAGTTGTGGTAGGCGCACATCTCGCGGAAGAAGAGGTGCTTGGAGCTGAGCAGCTTGCGGGCCTCGTCCTTGCCCTTGGGGGTGAGCTCGTCCATGGAGTCGAGCAGCGCGTGGTTCTCGACGACCTTGCACGCCTTGCCGCGGCCGAGCAGGTCGACGACGCGCTTGTAGCGCTTGTTGAGGTCGTTGAACTTGTCCTCGCACTGCTGAGGCGACACCATGAAGCCCTTATCCATCATCGCCCACGACACCGACTTCCACTTGCCCTTCTTCTGCTGCGCCGCCGCCTGCCCGTGCCCGTGCGCATGAGCCGCCGAGGCGCCCGCCTTCCCGTGCGACGCCGCCTTCCCTCCTCCAGCCGCCCCCACGCCCTCGCCGTCATCCCCGACGTTGTACACCACCTGGATCAGCAGCCGCACCATCCCGTCCGTCCACTTCATCCGCGTCCACGGGCACCCCGCCGCCCCGGGCGGCGGCTGCTGCACCACACCACCGCCCCTCCCGGCGCCGTTGCCCATCTCATCGTCATGGCTCCCCGCCTTGACCACCCTGGACGACGTCGCCGAGTAGGGCGAGTACGAGGACGGCGGCTGCTGCTGCCCCACCGCCGGCACGGGCAGGTGCTGGAACCCGCCGCGGTGGTGTTCCGCCGCCTGCTGGAACGCGTGCACCTGCGGCTGCGGCGGGTGGGCCAGGTGCATGTCCATGCCCAGCATTGCCGCCGACGGCACCAGCCCCCGCCGTCCCATCCCGCCGCCTCCGTCGCCTCTATCCATCTGCAAAAAACACTCGTCCTCTCTCTCTCGCCCCCTGGTTTTGTACACTGCACGACGGAAAACAAGCAGCGAGGTGGGACTAATAAGAGTCGTGCGTGACGAGGACTCGGCCGCCGGTTTGGGGCCGTCCGGACCGTGCGGCCGCCTCCGCGCACGGCCAGCGGCGCAAGCCGCCGGTTTTGCGCGGCACCAGCGGGTGGGGGAGCCCACAGGCCCGCAAAAACCAGCCACGGATCCCGTGCGCCGCGGCCGCTCTCTGTGGTCTGTTTCTACCACCCGTGGTGTGCGCACAAGATCCGGGGGAGGGTCGTGAAACAGCTGCAGCGAGGGCGGGTCTCCCACGGTTTCGGTTTTGCCGAAGTTTCTCCCTTCATTTCCGTGGGAAATTAAACCCATCCGGTAGGTTATTTTCACCACGTGGTTCTGATGAACCCATCCAGTAGGCTATTTTCTCCCATGTACCTTTTTAGGGTTTGTTTGAAAGCTACGCGAGGAGAACCCAGTAAAGTACAACCCCTTGGGGAATATTCCCGGCTTGAAAAGGTCGCTTGCCACCGTTTGGAAGCCAACGGGATGAAAATCTTGAGTATAAAAAATTCCAAAAATCATAAAAGATTTTTTTAAAAGAGAAAAAGCCTCAAACAATTCAAAAACATAAAATAAAAAATAAAAAATGAATAATAAAATTTTAACTAAGAATCGAGAAAAAATGTGCTAAAATCCGCACCCATATTTGATCCACTCCATGTGTCCACACACATCCAAATTATCAGATTCATGGGTAAAATCCAAACAAGTTACAAACATTTGATGAAGCTAGCACACTTCAAACATCCAGACAGACAGACAGACAGACGGTCAGGCGTTGGTCAAGTGCCAAAGGGAGCAACCCTACTATAGGCTTGGTGAGAGCTCCATCGCTCGTCTGCTTGTGCAAACAATTTCAAACATTTACATAAGGGACGTTAGAATCAAAATTTAGAACATAAGTTAGCAACAGTGAGATGGTTAATTTGATACTTAACATAATGGGGTATATTCTGCCTAGAATTTTCGTAGAACTTGTTGACAAAAAAAAATCTGAAAGGAAACTAAAAACAATCTAAAATAGTGTAAGTAATAAACTGGAATTTCTAACATATGAAATTTTAGTGAAACATTCATGCTTCACATTTCTAGCAGCACTTGGACTTCCAACTAACAACACATGGATTCCATCTTGCAAAACCTCGATCGACTGTTATTTATATGTGTCTCTACTGCCTCACGCGTACACAACAAATGAGAATAGCTCATCGGAACCACTGGATCAGTGCGCAATGAACACTTTTTTTTGGTATCAATGTACAATTTAACAGACCACTAAACAATACACAAACAATCATCATAGCAAACAAAAAATACCATACCGTCTTCCTCCTTGTACACCTAACTCAGCAATTAGCAATTTTATATATCATATAGATCAAATAACATAAGGATAATCTTATACTCCCTCCGGTCACAAATACATATCGTTTTGAATATTTACATGGTCTCCAAAACACAACTTTGACCACTAATTTATATTGTGATATACTTATAAAACAAATATAATTATAATATTATAAAAGTACTTTTCGATACAAATATATACATATGATTTTCATATATTCAATTTAAATATTTAAAAGATATTGATAGTTAAAGTTTCAAAAGTTTGACTGTATGTATTCCAAAATGACATATATTTGTGACTGGAGGGAGTAGATTATATTTTTTTAGATAACGGAATAACAATATTCCGGCCTTGATCATTCCATGGGAATGACTACGGCCAAAGGAGTATATTATACAAGGGTATATTATACAAGGCAGTGCACAAGAAGGTAAAGAGGCTTGATTGCTTGAATAATTTCATATAATGAAAATCTGAAATGAAGATTCAATAAAATGATAGGAAATAAGGATAGCTGTCTAATGACATCAAATTACAAATTCTTGATATAACTACTGCAAAGTACATAGTAATATGAGTAGAAGGATACTTGCACAATAAATATTGCATAACTAGGTAAATGTCGCATGGTAAACCACAATTAAAAATGTTTAATTTAGGTTTCTTGCTGGTACATCAAGTAATTGCCTAAAAGAGTTTGAAAACATTACACAGTACTGAGGGATCTAAGGGAAAAGGGGTTGAGGAGGGAGAGGAACCTAGAGGTGAATGTGACGCTTGCAACGGCGTCGGAGCCATGCGTGAAGGAGATGGGGGTTGCGACGATTAAAAGGGAGGGGATCGGGAGGGCAGAGGACGACCACTTGATTCGTGCTAGGATTTGGGTGTCCTAGTGGGAGGAGTAGGACGATGAGAAGGGGACCAACTTCACCGATGAGACGCCTCACCGGAGTCGGAGGACTGGAGGAGAAAGCATGTGGCGGAGAAGGCCACGAGCGAGAGAATGGCGGTGGAGCTTATCGTGACTCACGAGAGGAAGCGACACGACGCGACGGGGAGATTTTTCCTAACGTGCGGAGATGATGACTTTTTCTCCATGGAAATTGCGTGAATCCAATCTGGAAATCCCCTAACCTTTGGGGTTTTTTTTTTCCAAATGCGCATTCTAGCTGGATTGGGGATTATTCCCACGTGGGTTTCCACCCATGGGAATTGGCAGGATCCCGATAGAGATTTGGATTCCCGAACAAGCCTTTAAAGCATTTTCTTATACTTACCTGGTCCTTTCGGTTTGAAAACAACCCTAATGTTACTTTTCCGTTAAACTTTTGCGAAACGCTACCATAAGCTCTAACGCCAGTGAAGTTATCTCCCCAATGAAAGTCATAGGACAAGTGAGAACTCTCAAGGTGCGATCGACGACGCCTACTGGCCTGGCTTCTCCTCGTCCAGAAATGCATGCATAGGCTCGATCAATGAGAAGAAAACGTGCATGCGAGCACCGGGCGATGGTGGCTCCAACTCAGCACGTACCTTACCACGCTAACAGGTGGCTCACACACACTCCGCACCAACGGTAACACATGATCTGAGAGAATGGGTAGCTATGTACGGGCAATTGGATCCGCAAAAGATGGACACTTTTTTACCAATTAAAAGGTATAGGTCGGGTTTTTTTGGTTTATAGTTAGGTTATACTTGTACTATGTACAGTAATTAGTTTTTAAATGATACGTTTTTTAAGGCATGGCCAATATAAAGATTATAGTAAAAAATATACTGAGTTGAGTCATACCGGCTAAAATCGCATGTAATTATTTTTTCTTCTGCGTACTATCTCTTACAAATAGCCAGAATTTAAATATCTAAGTCATAAATCATAAGGCATCAAACTAAACAAACTCACCCATAAATTTGTAGCGAGGGCTTATCAAAATTGTTCTAACTTAGATGGTCTTGTAGTTATGCACAGTTAGAGCTGCAGGCCAGGTGTACGTTGGCTGGGCACGTGTCTTCTTAAAAGAACCGGTCGTCACTCGTCAGTCCAGTCGTCACAGAAGAGATTGGTCAACGACTTGGAGGTATATAGAAAAGAGAGACTGGAGAGTGGGCCAAAGGAAACGCTGGTGCGCACTGTTGTCATTTGAACAGGGTCCATGGGGTAGAGGCAGAAGTCAAGCGATACCACTATCAGCTTACGTCATTTGTGGTTTCATGAACAGTCAAATCATGATTTGATAGTCAAGAACCTAAGTCAGGAAGTCATGAAATTAGCCCCACGTTCCATGTCGAGAAAATCACTGTGGCGTCATTACCTTAGGTGGACCCAGGGGATGAAAATAGAAATTTGACTAGCCTTATATTTCGCTGCTGGATTCAACGAGATGGGGCATGAATTCTCAATTTTCAATCCAATCGTTGCTTCTATCTTGCTTGGTTCCCGAGTTTGTCAAATCCACCGAAGTGAATACCTAAAAAATTCAGCAAGGGAGTGACTACATATCACTTGAGTAGAAGAATATTTGAGTTTTAGTAAAAAAAAATCATCCGTTGGATTGAAATTCAATGGTCCAACTTCCTCCACCTTTTGTGTGTAACCAAGATCGAATCGCTCCTCCAAATCGGATTGAACTTGATCCATGGAGCTCGAGCGTCGCCCCCACACAGCCACCACCTCACCACTCATCGGTGTGCCTCGGCACCAACCTCCTCCTCCACCCTGCCTCTCCCTATCATTGCCTTCTTCCTCTTCTCTGATAAGATCCCTCCACACTGTCTTTTTCTTTGTTTCCGATGGCGTCCGCCACCACCTCCTACCGCCTCCTAACCACTTCAGTCTTATCGCCCCCCGCCACCTCCACCATCCACTTTCCTCTGATTCATGGCTAGTGGTACCACAACCATCTCACTGTCCCTCATCGCCCACCACCATGCCTTGCCGCCCTGGCTGTTAGCAGCAACGGCTTTCGGTTCTCCAGGCAATCCTTCTGCATGCGATACCAGCTCCCGGATGGCTCGGCTCACCTCGCCCACTTCCTTCTCTTTCTGTTAAGATATTTACTGTGCCTTTGTACGTGTATAAATACAACAATCAATACAAGCTTGTGTGTGTTGTGCTGTTGCTTTCTCTTTCCCACTTCCACATGGTATCAAACACCGAGTCTTCAATTCCTCGGCCTCTCTTCCGCTCCAACTCTTTCCCTACACCCACGAAGGCCATGGCTGGGACTTCTGCCTCTCTTTCCTCCACCACCAGCGCTCATGCTCCACCTTCCCTAACTGCGGCCATTCACTCCACCAATCTCCAGCTTGTCAACATACGGCAACATGTGCCTATTATTCTCGATCTGCAGGACTCCAATTACGCTCAATGGAGTACTCTCTTCCACGTCGCTTTCGGCAAATTCGGCGTTGCTCATCACGTCGACGGCTCAGACGACCACCACGACGATCCAACCTGGGTCCAGGACGATTTCACCATCGTCTCGTGGCTCTACACCACGGTGAGCGGGGAGATTCTCAACATCATCCTCAAACTGAATGACACCGCATATGCCGTGTGGACTGCCATTGCCGGCCTCTTCCTCGACAACAAACTCACACGCGCAGTCTACATTGACGCCGAGTTCCGCAGCCTGCAACAAGTGGACATGTCGATCACTGCCTACTGCGCGCGACTCAAGACCCTCGCCGACAACCTCCGCGACGTGGGCCAACCGGTTTCCGATCAAACTCAGGTATTGAACATGCTGCGGGGGCTCAATGCGAAGCACCGCCATGTCATTCCCGTCCTGCCAATGCAGGAGCCTCTTCCCTCCTTCAACCGTGTCCGCTCCTTCCTTCTTCTTGAAGAACGTCATGAGCTGCAGTCGGCGCCCTCCTCCACTGACACGGCGCTGCACGTCTCGGCCCCTCCGCCGAACGCCACCGGCGGCGGATCTATCTCCACATCAGGATCACGGTCCAAGTACAAACACAAGAAGGGCAAGGGCACCGATCGCGGCTCATCCAACTCCGCCGGCCGTCAGAGCGCCCCTTCACAGTACCCTTGGACTGGCATGGTACACGCATGGCCCATGCCGTGGCGCCCCCACGTGCCAGGTGCTGGTGTCCTTGGACCGCGTCCCACTCTTCCTCAACAACCTACTGCCTTTGCCGGAGCTAGTATGATCGGCGCACCGGCACCTCCATCTGCGCAACCCGCCTGGGACCAGACCCAACTCATCGCCGCCCTCAACAACATGTCCGTTCAGCAGCACGTTCCAGGCGCCGATGAATGGTACCTCGACACAGGTGCCACCTCCCACATGTCCTCAACCCCTGGTAATCTCTCTTCCATTCAACTACCTGATTCCTCTTCCACCATTGTTGTTGGCGATGGATCTACATTGCCGGTCACGCATACTGGGAATCTCTCCATTCCTACACACTCTCAACGTCTGCACCTCTCCAATGTTCTAGTCTCTCCCAAACTCATTAAGAATCTTATCTCTGTGCGTGCTCTCACTCGTGACAACCTCATTACTGTTGAATTTGACAATCTTGGCTTCTCTATAAAGGATCGTCGAACCAAGAGGGTGATTCTCCGCTGTGATTCCTCCGGCGACCTCTACCCCGTCGGCAAGCCTCATGATGCGCCATCTCCTTCTACAAGCCTTCATGCATCATCCGTTTCTGCCAAGCTCTGGCATGCCCGTCTTGGCCACCCGGGACGTTCTACACTCTCACGGACTCTGCGCCAGCTCTCCCCGTCATGCAATAACGTGCCTCTGAATAATTGTCATGCTTGTCGATTGGGCAAAAACATTCGTTTACCTTTTCCTCGTTCTTGTTCCATCTCTTATGTTCCGTTTCAGCTCGTGCATTGTGATGTATGGACGTCCCCCATTTCTAGTTTCTCTGGGTTCCAATATTATCTGGTTCTCCTTGATGATTTCAGTCACTTTGCCTGGACTTTCCCCCTTAAACACAAATCGGATGTCCTTGCAGCAATCCAACACTTTCATCGCTTCGTTCAAACCCAGTTCAACCTACCGATCCTCACCATACAAGCAGACAACGGACGCGAATTTGATAACACTGCCTCCCGATCCTTCTCCCAACATGGCATTGTGCTACGATTGTCATGCCCTTACACATCTCCCCAAAACGGTCGGGTTGAGCGCATTCTTCGCACCATAAACGAAACAATACGTACGCTTCTCTTCCATGCACACATGCCACCTTCCTTCTGGGCTGAAGCTCTTGCTACGGCCACCTTTCTCCTTAACAGACGACCGTGTCGACCTCGCCATCTCACCACACCCTTCGAACTTCTGTACGGTGCTCCTCCGGACTACACAGCTCTACGGGTCTTCGGCTGCCTGTGTTATCCCAACACAACGGCCACCTCTCCGCACAAGCTCGCCCCTCGTTCGGCTGCTTCCGTGTTCATTGGGTATTCCCCGGATCACAAGGGGTTTCGCTGCTATAATCTCACAACCAAACGCGTCCTCGTGTCTCGCCACGTCTACTTCGATGAAACCACTTTTCCGTTTCAGCAAATCATGCAACAACCACTCTCCCCATCTCTCGACTTCCTCGACGATCCTCATCCTGCTCACCTCCTGCCAGCTCATTCGGCTGGTCCTCCGTCGGCTCCTGCTCACCCGATCCCGGTGCCGTGTTCTCCACTCGCTTCGACTGTCACCCCGTGCTAGTCGAGCAGCCAATCATCCCAGCCTAGCATTCCGCCTATACAAGCTCCTCCCCCTGAGCGTCCACCATCTCATCCGATGACAACTCGGGCAAAAGACGGCATCTACAAACCCAACCCAAAATATGCCAACCTGGTCACCTCCTCCAATATTTCTCCCATTCCCAAGTTCGTGTGATCGGCCTTACGTGATCCTAACTGGCTAACAGCAATGCAGGATGAGTACAGGGCGTTGATGGAAAATAGGACCTGGACGCTCGTCCCTCGTCCTCCTGGCGCAAACGTAATCTCCGGCAAGTGGGTGTTTCGGCACAAGACGTGCGCTGACGGCACCCTCGAGCGTTACAAGGCACGGTGGGTTGTTCGTGGGTTCTCCCAACAGTCGGGCATCGACTTCGACGAAACGTTCAGCCTGGTTGTTAAATCAGCCACAATCCGCACCGTGCTCAGCATCGCCTCTTCCCGTGCCTGGCCTGTGCATCAACTAGACGTGAACAACGCATTCCTGCACGGGTTTCTTCACGAGCGTGTCTACTGCCAACAGCCGGTGGGCTTTGTCGACGACAAGCTTCCAGACCATGTCTGCCTTTTGTCCAAATCTCTCTACGGGCTAAAGCAAGCGCCGCGGGCATGGTATGAACGCTTCGCCTCGTTCATCCGCTCGATCAGATTTGTTTCCACCAAATCCGACACCTCCCTCTTCGTCCTACGGCGCGGTCACCAAATGGCGGTTCTACTGCTGTACGTCGACGATATTGTCCTCACAGCCTCGACTACTGCTCTTCTCCGGGCCATCATCACACAGCTTCACCACGAGTTCTCCATCAAGGACATGGGACCGCTGCACTTCATCCTCGGCATCAGCGTGACTCACTCATCGGCTGGCTTTTTTCTCTCGCAAGGGAAATACGCCGAAGAGCTGCTCGATCGTGCCAACATGACGGACTGCAAGCCCGTTTCCACACCAGTGGATACCAGCTCCAAATTGTCCTCCATCTCCGGTTCTCCAGTGGATGATTCGTCTGAATACCGCAGCATCGCAGGGGCACTCCAATACCTGACCATGACACGGCCTGATCTAACATATGCCGTCCAACAAATCTGTCTCCATATGCATGATCCCCGGGCTGCTCACTTGGCACTCGTCAAACGAGTCCTTCGGTATGTCCGTGGCACGACGAACTATGGCCTCCAAATCCACAAGTCGCCAAGCCTCGACATCGTGGCGTATTTTGATGCGGACTGGGCAGGATGCCCCGACACCCGCCGCTCCACGTCAGGCTACACGGTCTTCCTCGGCGACTCACTGGTGTCCTGGTCATCGAAGCGCCAAGCAACTGTCTCTCGATCAAGCGCGGAGGCCGAGTATCGGGCGGTTGCGAACGTCGTTGCTGAATGCTGCTGGCTGCGACAGCTCCTTGGCGAACTACACGTTCCCGTCGACAAAGCTACCGTGGTGTACTGTGACAATATTTCAGCGACTTACATGGCAACCAATCCAGTCCATCATCGTCGAACTAAGCACATCGAGTTGGATATACACTTCGTCCGCGAGAAGGTTGCTCTCGGGCAGCTCCGAGTCCTGCATGTGCCAACATCGCAGCAGTTTGCCGATATTATGACTAAAGGATTGCCCACGCAGGCGTTCACGGAATTTCGCTCCAGCTTGTGCATCCGGCCACCGGACGCTCAACCTGCGGGGGGTGTTAGCAGCAACGGCTTCCGGTTCTCCAGGCAATCCTTCTGCATGCGATACCAGCTCCCGGATGGCTCGGCTCACCTCGCCCACTTCCTTCTCTTTCTGTTAAGATATTTACTGTGCCTTTGTACGTGTATAAATACAGCAATCAATACAAGCTTGTGTGTGTGTTGTGCTGCTACTTTCTCTTTCCCACTTCCACACTGGCCTCCCTTTAAGTTCAGGGCTCTAGTGAACCTTGAACTCTAGCCATAATCCGTGCCAGAGAAGATGAAAACCCCACCGGCTAGAGCACGAATCTTCAAGCCCATCCAACGGCAATAAATTTAACTGAAACCACAAAAATGTTTACCCAAGTGTTGAATAGCAATTCCAAGCAAAGTAGAACTGAGGTGCGTGCATGGAATATGTGGATGCAATAAAAGTATTGATACGTGCGTACTTATCCATCGATATGAGCCACGGGCTATTTGATTGGCATAATTCTAAAAACGCAGAAATAGAATAGGAAGGCATGTGCTAAATAAATAGATGATTGAAAAACACAGGAATCTTATAGGATTGGTTGTTTGATTCGCACGAAGAGAAAGAAAAAAGAGGTGAGAGTGGATGCTTTTTTCCCTACTTTTTTCCCCTGTGGAATCGAGGATGTAGAAAAATTTCCTCCGTTCTTCCTTTGATCGATTCCTGCAAATCAAACGGATCAATAGTGATCAAATCCTTAGGAACGAGAATCCTATGTTTTTCCTTCAAATCAAAGAGGGCCTAGATGTTACAGGCTCATAACTTCCTCATCTGAACACAAAACAAGGCTGCAACCTCTTCTGAACCAATGCCACCAACAAGCAGGTCTTTTGCCCAAGTTACGGGGTGCAAGCGAGGAAGTTTCTTGCCTGTCAGTTGTCGCCTCGTCTGCCAGAACCAGAGACCTAACGAGCATTCAGTGGTGACATGGAAAACTGACTCCTCTGGGTTACCGCAATCCTCACAGTGGCTTTCTTTCGTTACATGGCGTCGATTGAAAACTGACTCCTCTGGGTCACATGGAAAACTGCTCTTGGTTACCGCAATCCTCCCAGACTTGTTTTTTTTCATCGGCTTATAGCTTTCTGCTGCGGCTTATGATTTTTAGATTGTTCATGAGAGAGAATATAGAGTAATAGAAACTCGAGAGCGGTTTTAGCCGATATAAATGAAATCGCTATATTATATACTATAATCAACTTATAGACTCACCTTGAAAAAGCGTTCCGTTAGAAAACTAGTTACTGTAGAAAAGCCGAAAGTAGCTGTTATATCACAAGAGTCATATGCCAATTTTAATTCATCAAATTTATCTGTTATATCCCTAAGTTGAACCAAGTTTGATTCATTAATTTATCTATCAGTCTCCAACTCAGAATGTAAAACTTGACAAGACTCGCGTAATTTACCATTAGGAATAGAAGTTCTAAGTCCATTAATATCATAATTTAAGTTTTCAACAATAAAATTATTATTTTTTCATTTTTTTTGCCATTTTCAGTTCGATAGCAAGTCTAACCAAATCATCTTTAAGCTCACATACGACGGTCTTAACTCATCGAGATCACTGTAGTCATTGTTGTTATTGTTGCTTGCCACGAGGCATATGCCCGTGAAGTCGTCATTCTTCTTTTTATCAAGATCAAGAACTCGACGTAGCAGCCTCTCTGATGCCATAGCAACCCACTCTGATACCACTTATAGGATTGAATACGGCAATCAGAGGGGATGAATGATTGCCGCTGCTTTTCAGAACCTACAATCAAAGCTCGAACTAGAAGAGAAATAATCTAAACAATAGATTATACCTACAAGAATCAAAGAAGCACGCCCTAAACAAAAAGCAACAAAACTCAAAACCAAAAGCTTTTGGCCGATTAGATCGTAATGGTGAAAGCGGTCTGACCTCTAGCACTATTCATCGACCGAAAAACAGAACAATCGACACAAATAAGAATTGATCTAACTTCAACAGATCAACTCAAATTGACCTCAAATTTGACAGAAGCAATGTTAAAGATATCTAGGATCTATTCCAACACAAAATTGTAAGAATCATCAACTAGATTTGAAGAAATCTAGATCGCAATAGAAGGAAAACAAAAACTCAGCCAAACCCAAAAATTGCAATTACTTTCAAACGACTAGGATAATTCCAATGAAACTTTGCAGTGCTGTTCCTAGGCCTATTTGTAACCTATTTCTCAAGAAGAATCAAATCAAAATAGCATGGATCACGAAACAATTGATTCCGCAAAACGAAGAAAAAGACTAAGAACATATGCAAGATTTCTTCATGGATTGAATCACAAGTTGATTTACATCGCTGGAAGATTATATTCTGTGGCTACAAAGTGCCATCACGACACCCCTCAAACCCTAGCACAAAACTCCAAAAACTTTCTCCCAAAAGCGATACCAAAGCCACAAAGCCGCCTCAATCTACTCCGCTAGAACCTCTCGTTAACTCTTAGCCTCTCTACTTTTATAGGCTAACGCCCCAAACCATGTCATCATCAAATACGGACACCAAACTCTATCTATTCCAAAAATCAAGAGACCCAAAACCCTTACAAACATGGGTTTTCCATAATCTCTAAGCCTTCCTAGTTATGAACACCTTCCATAACTCCTTCTATCTCATCATGTGTCGAAATCTCCAGGACCGCACCTCCCGTAGCTTCTCCACGCATCATCCTCACGCATCGAAGACTCTAGGATCGCACCTCCCGTAGCTTCTCCACGTATTCTCCACCTTTGATCTCCACATGCTAGTGTGAGCCCAACCACCTCGTGACATCCTCGACCGCCTGAACCTCAGAATTCCCCCTCCTAGTCCTGGTCCTCCTTGTCACTGGCCATGACCATCTCCACACTCAACCTGTACATACAAAGACCAAAGAACATTTTTTTTCAGCACAAGTTCTTTCCAACTTGATCGACATTAGTTCACACACGCAAACCACACCCTTAACCATCAATAACTATGAACCAAATCATCCACGATTTCAATTATAACGCTTTCCAAAAATCAATTTCAAACCACTCAGAAAAGCCAGTTTGATCACCATGCACAGACCGGTCAGACCGCTGACCCAACACAAGTACTCAGGGCACTCAAATATTATAAGAATTGAAGCACTCGAAACCTACGAGTACCGACCATGAAGTTTACGACTACTGATCACTACGTCTACGACTACCGACCGCAAAGTCTACGACTGTCGACCATAGAGTCTATGAATACTGATCATAAAATCTACGACTACCGACTGTAACGTCTACGATTACCGATCGAGAAGTCTACAACTATCGATCACAAAGTATATGACTACCAATTGCAAAGTCTACGACTACCAAGTACCAACCAAGTACTGTAGCTACGACCACCGATAAGGTACTTTAGCTATGACCAATGACCAAGCACTATAGCTCACATTATCGATCACCGATCGCAGTTGATGCCTCCGACTACCGACCGTGGTTGTCTACCGATCGAACAGCTCAACATAAGGCTACGACTATCGACCGATTCACTGTTGTTACGACCAGTTCACTGTAGCTTCGACCATTGACTAGTTCACTCTCGCTTATGCGCTTATGACCGGTTCACTGTCGCAGTCGTTCAGCCGTGGTCGTTGTGTCGTGCTTGACCTGCTGTGGTTGATCCATCGTGGTCGTTCTACCATGGTCATTTTATTGTGGTCGACCTGCCGTGGTTGACCTACCTTGGTCGATTTGCCATGGTCGTAAACTCTCAGACTTTCAACCATGGTCGAGGTCTACCGATCGGATCGCCCAACACAAGACCATTTGGACCACTGACTAATGATCGAAGCTAGCCATGCAGACCACCTAATAAAAGGCGGTCAGACCGTTTAACCTAAATATTCCAGCAATTCTAATTTTTCAAAAGTACATGGACCGAAACTTTCATAAACATAAACATAAATTTCAATGTAACGCAAATGTAAATTATTTATCATCGCTAAATTCACGACCTATCTAGATTTCAATGTAACGCAAATGTAAATTATTTATTATCGCTAAATTCACGACCTATCTAGATTTCAATGTAACACAAATGTAAATTATTTATCATCGCTAAATTCACGACCTATCTAGATTTCAATGTAACGCAAATGTAAATTATTTATCATCGCTAAATTCACAACCTATCTAGATGGTCTAACAAGTGCTAACCCACGTTACTGTGTTTGCTCTTCTTTCTTGAGTTGATATTGACATTATTCTTTTAACTAATATACAGGCTTGCAGCAGCAACTGATCAGCCTACTTTATGTCCAGCTTCCAAGAAGAAGGCTTTAGCTCCCAAAAGGCCTAGGCAGTGAAAGTATCTCCCTAGCCAAGAGAACCACAGGACAGGTAAACCTACTACACGATTATTATCGGGCGCATAAGTTCGATACAATGCTATGTAACTCGTGCGGCTACTAAACATTCCATATCATTTCCATGTAGGTGTCTCCACCCGAAACTGATACCTTTTTAAACTCATGGTGATGCTTGATACTTCCTGATCTTTGTTGTACTCCCTTCGTTTGACATATACACTAATCAAAGACCTTGGCGCGGGCTCCCTTCTATTAGTATTCTTTTCTAGAGTTGAGGGACTACGGTTTCTCATGGCACGGCATGAGAGAGGGCCCGGGTGCGGCGAGGCAAGCGACGCAGTGTTCTACAGCCTCTTGAATTGAATCGTTCATAGCTTGCTATTGATTCAAATGGATAAATACAGATAACTAGGACTCACGTGACAACTAGTTGATAAGATGAGCAAACATGACAACTAGTTGATAAGATGAGCAAATAGACTACTCATGGCCGGAGAAAGAGGAGAGAGAGAGAGAGAGAGAGAGAGAGAGAGAGAGAGAGAGAGAGAGAGAGAGAGAGAGAGGAGAGGGGGGTGAAACTGGATATGGCCACTCAAATTATTTGCACCGTATATATACAATTAAAAGAACATCGACTAATGTTATATTGGTGCACTTTTTTGACTGTAGCTGATGGCTTGTAGTTATATTTAATGTCTTTTGTCCCTAACGCAAGCGTTTATATGAATGAATTGAATGTCGATAAGCTGATAATCTGTTTTAAAAAACTGTTCTAATAAGCAGTTTCAAAATAGCGATGAAAAAACTATTCTATTTGTTTATTAAAGAAAGATATAAGGTATAAGTTGAAAAGAATCGGACATTTTGACTCAGCCATTAGTTGACTAGGTATTTTGTTCCATTCTCCGAACGACTTTACACTAATCTTCGAGATAGCTTTCTAAATTATTCATTTTGAGATAATTCTCCCATCCAACAAGGCGTGTATGGAAAAGACGCGTTGATAAGTGCATGATGGCCAGCGGTAGCACCGTAGTACTTTGGGTTTAGGTTGCGCAAGTTTTGAACCTTCGAGCTATTCAAATCCTAGGCCTGCCCTCGGCTCACAGTGTCGTTCAAGAAAACATCTTCGAAAGGATGAAATCCAAGGAATGTAATATATAAGTATATAACTAGACTCGCATCTAAGTCTACGCTCCACTGGTGCTTCCTGGTTGTCATCTTCGTCAAAATCATCATAATGGTTGACATCCTCTGAGGACATACACAATAGTATAATATCAGCTATCTATAAATCTTATCACGTAAAATATAAAATGATATAAAAGAGAGAGTATAGAAAATTAGACCGTCTTTCATGCAGTAGTTAACTATAACACAATAAACAAGACACATTGTGTCTTGGATAAGTTGCCTATAAAGACATACAAAAAGCAATATATTATATGAGTTGTTTTTAATATCGCCTATAAATGATATATAGGATATTATAAATTATCTACATCATTATATATGTTCTAAAATACAGGCCACATCAATTTGTTGGTGATAGTCCCGACCTGGCAGCACGAGCTCAAGGTCACTATCATGCTTTAACACCCACTCCATCTGACCACTAAGATTCATTAAGGATCCAAACCCGGAGCCGGTATGGATTATCAACTAATGCACGGTGCACCCCCTTCTCCAATCTTCCTATATAAAGTTCGGGGTATTTGCTATGTTCAACGCCCACTGGCGGGTTAATTACTTGGTACTTATCATCCCGCAAAAGAAATCATTTTGGCAGTGCACGTGAAGTGCTCCGCGGCGTCGCCTTCTCGAGCAAACAGCCTTTCCTCCCATCGCCATGTCCTTGACGAGAATACGCACAAGACAGAGATCGACGGTGGCCATTCCGATTCCACTGTGATGGGGTGTCGGGCCCCCGGATTATCAAACCCGGACCCTCTGTGTATTACAGCACTAGTCCCAGATCAAAGCTAGTGCACACAGTCAAACAGAATGGAAAACATCACCAACAACGATTTATTACAGTAAATAAGAGTACTGACCACAGGGTCTCATTATTACATTGGAGGTTTCAAGACCTCTTACAATCAAAACACAGCGGAAGCAGAGTGAAATCAAAGTAGGCCCATCAAGATGCCACAGGCAGTTGACTGGGGAAGCGCGACCTAGTCCTCCGGGAAGAATCCATCGCAGCCACAAGCGAAACAGTAGTCGTAGCCACCTTCCTGAGCTTCAACTTCCTCTGAGATTTTATTTTTAAGTGTAGCATGTGAGTACATAAAGTACTCCGCAAGTCTTGGGAAAAATGCATAGATGCAAGGCTTAACAAAGGAGGGTCATATGTTTCTTTTGCACAAAGCAATATTTGAAATCTCACTTACTACTAGTTATTTTCGAAGGCAACATTTAATGAAGTAAATGTTTTAACAGAATTAATTTTCTAGTGAAGGTTCCAACTACCAACACTATCTAACCAATTACCATTGGTCAAGTTTTAAACTGCGGGTTCCATCCACCCTCTCTGGCTCCATCCGCCAGGATTCCCTTCCGAGAGTTCCCTCCACCCTCGGAATACAAATCTTTTGTTTTTAAATCCAAAACCAGAAATCTACCATGTGAATGCATTCCTTGCCCGCCCTTGACCGTGGGCACGGCTATTCGAATAGTTTTACACTCTGCAGAGGTTGTACAACTTTTCCCACAAGAGATAAATTATCCTAAAAGTCAACACGCTTCCTTTGGCATGAGACCCAGATAAAATACCACAAAGCCTTTACCTTACTCTAATCTAGCTAGATACCACCCGCTGAGGTTTCACCGCAGAAGGGTTAAATCCGCCCAATCTGAAGCCCCCTCTTGCGCCATATGAGTACAGTAAATCCCTGTCCCTCACTATGAATAACCAGTCCATCCCTGGCATCCACTTTCCACTGGTGGCAGCTAAACTAGACTATCATAAGTTAGTCAGCTAGGTCGTACCCATATAGACTTGTGGTTGTACGGTTAATGCTCAGTTTGGACAAACACAAGCGTCGGTCCTTAATTGACTAGGGTGGAACATACACTTAACAAGTTCTCGTGCTTACTGCACCAACCCAAACAGCCATCCACCCTAATCTAAACCAACTTTCACATTTTTATTTTATTTCAAAATCACAGTGACAACTCCAATTGCCACTTCACTTTTAAACTCAAGGATTAAATAATAAATCATAATTTCCCATTTTCAAGATTTTCCAAAGTTATTAGATAGCAAGACTAAGCATTATCCTACCATTCTAATATTCACAAAGATTAATAGTAATCTCATTATTGAGACAAAGGAAGTTCTAGGGTGACAAGGTACATGGCAATCAATGTCAAATGAGGGCATAACAAAGTTGGAGTAACTAATTCCTAAAGACTTGAACTAGTGACTTTATGTAAATAGCAATGCACATAATTTAAAATATTTTAAAAACATTTCAAAAGCATAGGCTCAAAATGATCAAAGGAGACTTGCCTTCTTGCAGGGTTTCTGGGTCTTCTTGCTGCTGTGAAGAGGGATCGTCGACAACGTTGGAATCTACGCGAGGAAAGACGAAGCAACAAAACAAATAAATACAAACAAAAATTCAAATAAAATCCAAAAATTCAACAGAGGCCATAGTTGGATAGATTATGATTTTAGATGAATTTAGAAGAAAGAATCAACGGATTCGGAGTTCACACGAGGGAGAATGAATATCTGGAGGATCGGTTGGGAAAAGAAATTACTGAGGTAATATTTGGACCAAGGAAATTAGAATGGATTTTATAGATATTTGGCAAGATTTGAAATTTGAATTTTGAAAGCGCACAGAAAATTTGGAATGGGACTGAGGCTTTGAATTTAAACTGGGCATTGGAATTTGAAATTTAAATATTTGAAATATCAAATAAATTTCAAATATTTGAAATGATGGAATAAATGGATAGTTTGGAATTTTTGATGAATTTAGAAATTTGAATGGGCTCAAACGGAGTTACGATGAAGGAGAACGAGCTCCGGGAAATTTGAAAAGAGAGAAAATGGAAAATTGGATTTTTGGAATTATTTTTTCTAAAGGAAAATCTGAATTATTGCGTCAGCAGGGAATTTCAATTCCAGCCGAATTATTTTTCAACTGATAATCCCGGATTATGACGCCAGCAATGACATCAGCCCTGAGGGATTTTCGGACAAGGGCTGACATGTGGGCCCCCGGTGCATGGACCGAGTCCATGGACCACGGCCGGGGCTGAGGTGGCGTGGGGGGGGTGGCGTGGCGCTGACCGAGCGAGAGGCGCTGAGGTGGCGGTGACGCGGCAGCAGGTGGCAGCCACGTGGGCGCGGCACGCGGGCATGGCCGGGGAGGCTCGGGCCTGGGAGCTCGCCGGCGCTCCGGCGGGCGGCGGCCGGCGGCGAGGGGCGCAAGAGGGAGAGGGGCACGCGGTGAACTCGGCACTACCTGGCGCGGGGTTCCGCGGCGAGCGGAGGCGGCCGGCGACGAGGAGGAGCGGTGGCGCGGCTCGGTTGAAGGCGGCCGGGACTCTCCGACGGCGAGGAGGTGCGGCCGAGGAGCGGAGGCGGTTCGCACGGGCGCGGCGGAGCTCTTGGAGGCTGTGGCGAGGCCTGGGGACGGGCAGCTCGACGGCAATTGCTCGCCGAAGGTCGGAGGCAGCGGCGGAGATGAACGTGCACGGCGCCGAGGCCCTCGGGGGCTCCGGAGAGAAGAGAGGGGGCAGAGCGAGGTGGGGCGAGGGACGAGGTTGCTCGGTGGCCTCTTTATAGGGGTCGGGGAGGGGAGATCCGGCGGGAATCGGTCGCCGGAGATGGCGGAGAGGTGGCGGCGATTGCGGGGAGAAAAAGGGAAAGCGGCGCCGTAGAAGGAAGGCAATCGGGGGAGGAAGAAGAAGGAAAGGCGCGGGTCGCACGGGCGGCGGAAAAGGAAAGAAATCGACCGGGCGAGGGGTGGCGGAGATGGCGGCGGGGATGGCGCGGCCGGGCGGGAGGAGGAAGAAGGCGCGGGGAGGAAGAAGGCGCGGCTGACAAGCGGGCCCGGCCTGTCAGCGGGGCTGAGAGGGGGAAGGAGCGGACGGTTCCGATGTCGCCACGCAGAGAGGCACGGATCGGACGGCCGAGCGGGGAGAGGGGGCGGACGGGTGGATGGGCCGGGCGAGTGGGGTGCGGCCGATCTGGGCCGGCCACCTGTCGGACCGGGAGGAGGGGGAGGCGGATCCGGGCGGAGACGTGGGCGGCATCTGGCCGTCCACGTGGCGGCCGGAGGGGAGGGATTTGATTTTTAATTTCGGATTTTCAGAAATTGCCAGAAAATTCAAATAAGCTCAGAAAAATATGAAATAAATTCCAAAAATTCCAGGAAAATTCACAGAAGCTCCTGGTGACATTTTGGACTTAAATAAAATACTTCCAACTAATGTTGGTATTTAATTTTCATACTTGAAATGCTTTTTATTTTCAAAAATACCTTTTTAAACTCCAGAAAATCCAGGAAACCAAATAAAAGACAAATAACTCCAAATAATTAATTTGAATTAGGATTTTTATAGAAATTCAAAATATCTTTTTATTTAATAATAATTTTAGGTTTTACTTAAAATACTTTTCAAATCCAGTTTTTCAAAACAGAAATTCAGGGCAAATCCAAATAAAACTCAAATACTTTAAAATAATTAATTTGAAATTAAATTTTCTAGAAAGCAAATTTTGGGATGTGACATGGGGCCTAATTCGTGCTTCAAAGGAACGCGGGGGGATCGAGAAGACCTCACAGTGAGGCGAGGCAGTGTGATCAAACACGGGGTATTTATGGTATGCTGAGTCTCCACTCGTAAATTTTGATCACTCCGCGCTAGTAAACTACGGCCGTTTCGCTATCTGATCTTAGATTGGTTAGCACTTATAAGCTTCGACTGTTTTGCACGTACTCATAAGCTTCGACCGATTTACACTTACTCGAAAGGTTCGACCAATTTGCACTTACTCGAACTTCGAGATCGAGTATCCCTATACTCGTTACCTTCGAATACTTCATATTTCGTCTGTTATCCAGCGGTGACAACACAAACAACCGAGCAATAGAATAAACAAAATCTTTTGGTGGTGCTCCAATCGCCGCACCTTTTTCTCAGGTTTTCTTTCATATATATACCACGTTGCACAGTATCAAAAATGAATACGGACTCTTCTAAACTGAACCAACTCCAAAACAAATTTCCAAACACTACTACAAAACAAATTATACTATACGCCTCATTACAAACAATTCATGGGGAACCGTTCGTACTGTCATTATCACAGATGGTTTTACAAGCGTGATCGTGTACCGTCTGTGATACATGGTCCTCATTAATAACCATCTATGATAGTTCACAGACGGTTTTTAATAAGAACCATCTATGATAGTTATGTATCACAGATGGCTTGTGATTGTAACCATCTATGATATGTATTTGTACACATGAATGGCCTTTTGTCTCCCTGAAGCATGTCTCTTTGATCGTTTCAGCTCCCCGATGCGTCTCTTCGTCTCACGCGCCGCATATATTCCTTGTTATATAAAAATGATTGTCTACCACCGGATATTAATTTCCACATCGCTAATCCTATACGAGCACCTCGTCGGCCACTTGCCTATCTCCCTTCTCTCTCAAGAATAAATAAATGGCTCCCTACTCTTCCTTGTTGTCGGCACTAATGGCCAACTTGGCCATACTATATGAGCACCTCATCGGCCGTACACTGGCGAATGTTGTGGAAGGATACTGTACCAATATTGTCCTCCCTTCTATGTCCGAGAATTTGCCAAAGCAGTTAAATGCCACCTTCCGCTGTCTTCACATCCTTCATCGCCTTGTCTTCTGGTTGGTCTCCCGCTTTCGGTGAGCTAACCCCGACATCGACATGGTCCTCCACAATGACATTGCATATCTCCAGGAGGCTTGCTGTCACCTGAAGTGCTTAGTCAAGGTGGCGAGCAACCAATCCAACCTTACCAAGGCTCCTCAAGAAAGGGAAGAGAGCCTATGGGTTCAATTCGACTTGATTGTTTAGTTAGAAGGTGTTCGGGAGACCCTCGAATGAGTGCGTCAGTGGGTGGATGCATTTTATACTTCATTCACTGATGATCCTAAACCGTCCGATGTTGACCACATCGCCTACGAAGTTTTGAAGATGGAGATATCATGCTAGCTCCACCACTATAAAAACTTCGAAGCAGTTAGGTTTCTACTTTTTTATCTTTTGTAAGAAGCGACTGGCCACGCCATTTGACCATATATAAATATATGTAGTTGAATTTCTATTTACTATCTTCTATATATGTAAATGGTCTCACTGTAATGACATGATCGACGGCATTACTGACTGGTAAAAAACAACAAAGTAATACATATTTACTCCTAAGGCATTATTGAATTTGTATTTATGTACATGAGAATGTGTCATATATATGTGAATTTGCATTTATGTATACGAGAATGCATTTAGAATAATCTATAGTGTATTTATCATAGACGGTTTGTATTAGTAACCGTTTGTGGTATATATTCATAGACAGTTATTAATGCAAACTGTCTGTGATAAGTAATTATCACGGACGGTTCGTAATAATAACCGTCTGTGAAATCTACCATTATCACATACGGCTCTTAATGAGAATCGTCTGTGATAATTATGTATTATAGATGGTTCGTGGTTGGACAAGTCTGGGATACACCGTGTTATTAATTAATACCTAGCCAGACCGGTCCAGGCAGATCTATCTTAATTGCGTTGCATTGAAGGAGGTGGCCAACTTTGGGGAGTTTGCTGAAAGCATTCTACTTGTAGATGTAGCTTGTAGGTTGATCTGTTCTTCGTTATTTGAGGTTAGTATTTGCTTCTAATTATATACTTTGTAATAAGAGATATGATAGTAAGGTTTAGATCTTGCTTGGTAGTTTACTCTAATTTAAGAATGGGTCACTACTCCTAGTTTACTTCAATATATTCTTAGTTGATATATATATATATATTCTTTATTAATAGTATGTATGTAGCTATCGACCTAATTTAGATATGAAGAATTTATTAAGGTGAATAACAATTATGTGCAAGTATTAGGCTAACTAGCTACAATAGCATTAATAATCCAATTTGACACTAATTTGTTACATGCGTAGCGTAGATCGATGGATTGAAGCTAGATGTATGTTGAGAACTGTGTGAGTGAAGAGTACATTAATGGCGTGTCTACTTTTAGAAGAGCGGCCGAGCAGGAAATGTTGTAGAAGGGGATGAGACATATGTATTGTCCATGCATTGATTGTGATAATCTAAAGATATTTACCAACTAAGCGCAGATCGAAAATTCGCTTGATTCGAAAGGGTTTTAAAAAGGGGTATACATGTTTGACCAGTCACGGTTAAGATAAGATTATACAGGAAGGTAGTTATAACATCTCGAGGGTGACAACGATATGCAGGTAATGGACTGTGCTTTCGATGACACGAGGATAATCTAGATCAGATGCTACGCAATACAGAAGGGAATTATAGTGAGAGAGAGTTTGGTAAATTCGAGGGCTTGATGGACGACTCGGAGAAACCTTTGTTCCTGGGTTGCAAGCTACAATACATAAGGTTATCATCTATTCTTGAATTGTTGGTCTAACAAGAGTTTCACGACGTTGTTAGGTCTCTTAGCGAACATCCTTCCAGAGGGAATTGTGTTGCTAAGAACCACCTACCAAGCCAAGAAGATTCTTTCTCTATTGGGAATGGAAGTAGAAAGAATACATGCATGTCCAAATGATTATATCCTCTACCATAAAGAGTATGCAAACTTACATATTTGTCTAGTGTGCAAAGCATCCTGATACAAGAGTAAGAATTACTCCGATGATGGCAAGGGCATCGAGGTTAGGTAATGTAACATCCCAAAAATTTGAAATTCGAAGATATAAAGTTTTTGAATTATTTTTGCAATATATTCTAATTTTTGGATTTGGATTTTATGGTGTTTTCTCAAAATTTTGGTTAAGGTTCCCAAAATTTGAAGTAAAAAGAAAATATACAATTGAAAGGAAAATTCAAATTGAAATTAAGAATCTGAAAAGATGATCCAGAAATTAGGAGAGAGGAATGGAAATAAAATCTGGGGATTTATACAGAAAATTTTGCCAAAGTTTAACCCAAAAATATAGCAAGAAAAATAAATAAAAAAAATATAATGTGGAATGGAGTTGGGCCAGCCGAAGCCAGCCCAACCCCATCCTTCCTTCGGCCGAACGGCCCAGCCGTGCGGCGCGCGTGCACGCGCCCCTGCCAGCGGGCCCGTGTCGTCCTCACGCTGCCGGTGGCCCCGCCTCGCGCCCGCATCGCCTCCCGCCACTGCCAGCGGGCCCGGCTTCGCTCCGCCCGCTCCCTCTGGCCGGTGGCCCCGCTATCGCCGCTCTCTTCTTCCTCCCCCGTCTCGCTCCCTTTTCCGCCTCTCTCAGCGGCCGCGCACCCCGTGGCACACATGCACCGGCGACATCCCTGCTCGAGCCGTCTCGTCGCCCTGCTGGAAAGCCTGCCGCCCTGTCGCTGCCCCTGGTTCCACCGCCTCCGCCCCCGGTTCAGCGCCGTCGCCCACAGATTTCTTCGCCCGGTCGCTTCGGCCCGGCCACGTGGCGCCGGTCTTCTGCCCCGCTCCCCTCGCGCGTGAGAGACCGCAAAAGCGGAGTAGACCGCGCGGGCGTGGGCGTGCAGCGTCACGCACAGTGCGCCTGGCATTAACGCCGCCCGCGTCACCACCTGCCTCCGCCACCTGCTCCGACGCGACCGCACGGGCGCCACCCGTTGCCAGCCCCCTCCGAGCGTGTATATACGGCCGTGGACCCCCCGTTGAGTTCCCCACGTCGTACTCGCCGTCCTCTAGCAGGTAATTGAACCGAGAGCCACTCAATCGCCGGCGAGCCACTTTCGTTCCCAACTCCGGCCGCCCGCGCAACCCATCAATCCGAGCTACCAAAACCCGATTCCTCTCACCCACATCATCTCCGGTGCGTCGCGAAGCCACCCCGGTCTCGCCCGAGCTCCCCGACGCCCGTACCTCGCCCTCACCGAGGACATCCCCGAGTCACCGCCGCCGCACGACGCCGACCCACCTCCGGACTTCCTCGGCCCCGGGCGACTGCACCATCGTCTTCACCGTAGCTCGTGGAACGCGTTTCGCTTCTCCGCCGGACCTCCCCGACAGCCCCTCGCCGCCGGCCACCGTCGCCCCCGACTCCTCTGCTCGGTCACCTCGTCGACATCCCTCAAAAGGATATTTCATCCTTATAGGGTAGGCAATGTCTCCCCGCTCACTTGGCTATCACCGCTCGCTCTCTTCCCCCTCCAACTCCCCGGTCGCGCGTTCGAGCCTCCGGCTCCGCAGCGCCGGGTTGAGTTTTCTTTATTTTCCTTCGGGCTGACAGGTGGGCCCCACATGTCAACCGCAGTAGCCAGAGCCGAGGCTGACCGCTGGACCCCACCGGTCAATGGCACATCCGCACCAAGCCCGCACTGACATGTGGACCCCATGAACAGTAATCGGACCCACATGTCAGTAGCACAGAAAGTAAATAAAAAGGGAAATTAAAATAAATCTGAAAATACCAGTGGACCCCACATGTCAGGATTTGATAATTTCTGGATTTGACAGAAACAGAGAAATTTGACCAATCATAACCTTTTCATTTTAGCTCCAAATTGAATGAAATAAATTTCTAAATTTGTTTAAATTCAAGATCTATCTAATGGAACCAGAACCATAATTTTTGGAGTTCATTTGAATTTCTGGTGATATTTTGTTGATTGGTTGCTTTTCTTTTATTTGGGTATTTCGCACGATTAAATAGCATACGAGGCTCAGGAAGAGGAGGTTGAGGCAGCCAGCTTGGAAGCTTCCGAAGACCCAGACCAAGACCCCCGCGAGCAAGGCGAGTTAACACCTTGATCATTTTGAACCTATGATTTTGCAAAGTTAATTTCTTTTAAATTATCAACATGCATGCTGTTATTTTATGTGATGAAATATGTTCATTTCTAGAAAGTGGTAGTTAGATACCTAGTATAATGCTTGCTAATAATGATCCGTTGCAATGCTTGGACATGTGAACCTTGTCGCCCTAGAAAAGTTTATATTATCATATCTTTTACCAGTAAGTCCAAATAATTATTGCGTGGCTTAGTATTGCTAGATAAAAACGGGGGTACATAGCTGCCCCAAAAACAACACTTGCAAAATGTGATATTGTTTGGGGGACAGTCATGGATGGAATGACTGTAGTAGGTGGGCACAATATTTTCTGCCTCTGAAAAAAATTCTAAAAATGCTTAAATACCTGGATGGATGGTTTGGGGGCTGGTATGTGGTGCAGTGGATGCACAAAATGTGAAATGTGGCAGAACCATCCAGGTAGCCCTAAGGCCTGAATCTTGTCATGTCAACCCATGTAAATCAGTACAACCACAAGCTGGCAAAATGTAGGCAGGGTTAACTAATTTGTGTAGCTCCAAGGTGGTTACGTGAAGGTATGACCACGAGCAAAGGGATGGATGCGTAATATTCCTCGCCTTTGCCCGTGATGGCTCACGAGGGACCCTTCCCGCGGTATGCGTAATATTACTACGGAAGGTTGACCTTAGCGGGCGTAACCACAGTGGACTATGCATTGTAAAGGCCCTGTGATAGTCTATTCAACCACATGGCTAAGGAATCATGTGGGGCAACGAGTAGATCTATCTCTTGTGGGTAAAGTGTGCCACTCTGCAGAGTCAAAACTATTCGAATAGCCGTGCCTACGGTCAAGGGCGGACATGGGAACGTAACTAGATATAGTTCTGTTTACAAAATAATGGGAACTTGTGAGAAGGGAAACTTGAAGGGCGAAGGACTGCCCTGGTTTCGGAATTGTCCTGGGTGTTGTCCTACTGGTAAGTTAAGCGGCTATAACGCTGAAAGTTACTATATGGCGCAGACGCCATGTAATGGTGGATGGAATCTGTGTCAATTATAAAGATCAACTTATTTTATAAGTAAAAGTTTTGAGTTTAAGATTGCTAGGTCTCAGGGATTTTCCTATAATTGTATTCAAACGCGCTCTCCGCAAAATAAAATGAGCCCAAGCCATCCTTTGATGAGCCATACATGTTTAAATATTGCATTCTGTGTGTTGGCTTGCTGAGCACGGGGTCGGAGTGCTCATTCTCGCTTTTGCGACAAAATTCAGAAACAGGAGTTCAAGGACACTACGCCTATGAGGAGGCCCCTGCCAACGTCGACGGAAGCAAATGCGATAATTAAGGCGTAGGCCTCGGTGGTTAGGCATAGACAAGTAGACTCTAGGCGTTGTGTACATTTATGTTACCGGGACCCTGGTGGCATATATTGTACACATTACCCTACTGGCCGCTTGCCTGTGGATTTGGGTTTACTTTGCTATAATTTCCGCTGCATTTATGTAATGAAGACATTTGGCCAAAGCGGCCCTTTTGTAAACATTCACCCGATGTGGTGTATTTCAGACTCTGTAATATTATTATGCGATGTATGTCATGATTCAGCAATGTACCTGTGTGCACTAACTACTGATCCAGGGATTAGTGCAGTGAGACACAGTAGATTCCGGATTGAAAAATCTGGGTCTGACAGGTAAGGACCTCCTCCTAAAATGTTGTGGTATCTGCATGTAATTCCCCGTTTGAAGCATTCATTTGCGAACCAAAAGGATGCAGGATTGCTATGTTGGCACTGGAGGAGCATAAGAAAGATGGAATGGAAAGATACGTTGTTGATTCTGCCCTGTGGAGGAACATTTATAGGATGTTTATAGACTTCGGTGCGAAACTGAGGAATTTAAGGTTTGGGTTGAGTACAGATGGAATGAATCCTTTCGATAACATCAGCAGCCGACATAGCACAGACCTGTGAATGTATGCATGTAAAACCTTCCTTCTTAGCCGTGTATAAAGCAGAAGTACATTTTGATGTCACTACTTATCTAAGGGCCGAAGCAACCTAGGAACGATATTGATAAGTACCTAGCACCATTGGTGGAAGATCTTGTGACAGCGTGGAACGAAGAGGTACAGGTATGAGATGCGGACAAACAAGAGAACTTTACTCTAGTGCCATGTTGCTTTGCACTATCAACGATTTTCTTGTCCTTGGTAACCTGTCGGGGATGAGTACAAAGAAGTCAAAGCCTATCCACACTGCTTAGATTATACCGAGTGTGTACGGTTGAACAACTCGTACAAAATTGTGTACAGACGTCATCATAGGTTCCTTCCAATGTATCACCCGTACCGCAAGATAAACAAACAATTTGACAGAAAAAAGAGAATGGCTCAGCTCTAAGGCCTTTTAGTGGGAAAAAGGTCTATGATATGGTCAAGGATATCGATGTTGTGCTTAGAAAGGGACGTAAGTTGAGGACCAATCAAAAGAACATGTGGAAGAATATGTCAATATTTTGGAACTTGCCTTATTGGAGCACTTAGAAGTTTGTAATTGCATCAATGTATGTACTTAGAGAAGAATATATGTGATAACTTGATTGGTCTTTTACTGAACATTCTGACAAAACAAAGGATGGTGTCAATGCATGGTGTGACTTAGTTGTTATGAATATCAAGACTAAGTTAGCACTAAGAGAGATAGATAAAGGCTGGATGTACCTTCCCCCAATTTGCTACACTCTGTCTAAGTCTGAGAGCTAAACTGTGCCAGTATTTGCATGGTGTGAAAGTTCTATCCAGTTACTCCGCTAGCGTGAAGAAACTTGTTTCATGAAAGACTTGAAATTAATTGGCATGACGTCTCATGACTGTCATGTGCTAATGACACAATTGCTTTCTGTTGCAATTAGAAGTATTTTACTGAACACGGTTCAAGTGGCAATCATGAGACTGTGTTATTTCTTTAACGCAATTGCTCAGAAGGTCATTGATCCCTATGGATTGATGCTCTGCAGATCGAGGTGGTGATGACTCTATGTCATCTTGAGATGTATGTCCATCTGTTATGGTCCATCTCATTGTCCAACTTGTTAAAGAGATAGACATATGCAGCCCCATGTTTCTACGTCATATGTACCCGTTTAAGAAGTAAATGGGAATTCTCAAGTCTTATGTACAGAATCGATCTCAGCTGAAGGGTAGCATCATCGAAGGTTATGTAACTAAAGAGGTCACTAAGTTCTCTGGCAATTACATAGTTCAAGTCGAACTGATAGGTGTGCCTCTATCTCGTCACGAGGGGAGACTAGAGGGTATCAGGACCATCGGAAGGAATGCAACACATGGCTGAAGTGTCCCCGTATATTGAAGATTGTTGGACCGATATGGCGACAGAGGGGGGTGAATGTCCACCTCTTCAAATCTTGACCCCTCAAAGTACTCACTGGAAATCTCCTCTCGAGAGCTATGGAAGCTAAGAGAAGAGATTCCTAGTACTTACTGAAACTCAAAAACTCAGAGAAGGAGGCAAGACACAAAACCACAAAGAAGAAAACACAGAGCCTAGTCATTCACAGGAGGGGTGGTCTGACCGCAGTACTCCGGGCGGTCAGACCGCACACATGCCGCCGGTCAGACCGGTTATACAAGGCCGGTCAGACCGGTTGCTCTGTCCAGGCAGCAGCGCAGGATTTCTGAATTTTCAGATTCTTGCCGAAATTAACAAACTGGGAGAATAGCTTTCATTCTTTTTAGCCCAAAACACAAATGAACTATTATAAACATAGCAGAGGCCCTAAACAACAGGAGAGAACAACAAAAAACACAAGAATTTCAGAAAATTGCCAAGGACTTGAAAAGTACAGAGGTAATCAACAAAATCCAAATTTCTCCTCAATCATTGAAACTTTGATCATGAGCTTTTGCAATTAAGATAGCAATACCCAAGGGACTTCTCAGACCAAAAATCAGACCAACTTCAGAAGGAAATCAAGAAAGCACCCCAAACCCTAGAAAATGAAAACTACAGAGAGCCACAACAGAGAACTTCCAATTCCCATTTCATCTCTGATCCTTTGGCCACGAAACTTTGAGGATAGCTACTTAATAGCCTCTGATCTCAACATGTCAAGTTTCGTGCCATTTCATGAAGGGAATCAAAGGAGCATCAAAACCCTAGACAAGGTCACAAGAACAGAGATACCCAAAATGCCAAATCTGAAATTAGACTTGATTTGCTCTTGGGAAATATCGATCAAATGATCTTGAGGAGTGAAACATTCGTTTAAGTACTTTTAACCTTTGAAATTTTAGCAAATTGAGCACAATTGACATATTTTTACTTTGAGAAACTCATGATTGTTGCCAACCAAGATTTTTGTTTAGTCATGTGCTAGATCTCAAGCCTTATGCGACCACTCCAAGCACGAAGCTTAAGAAGATGGTTTAGGTCATCCAAAACTCCCCCTGAGTTCATGCCTTGTGCAATGGCAAGCCGTCTCATGAGAAAGAATTGGTGAGATCAGTTTTTTCGCACAAAAGAGATCTTTTTGCTTTTTAACATGTTGTACTAACTCATGCTGCATCAAGAGACTAAAATAGCTCAATCTAAGGCTCAATAGAGATTCAACGCTCAACTCAGCCTATTTGACATGGCATGAATCATAAAAGGATAACTCAAGAAAGACTAGTCTCGAGTGCTAACAAGACAAGTTTTAATTCAATTTGAGCGAGTTTAATGAACTTATCATGGCAAAAACTAGTCTACACATATGAAGTCATGATAAATCTAGCAAATAAGCACAAGTCATGGCAAGGTGTAAAGCATTGTAAACATGTCATAACAGGATAATAATCAAGGCTCAACGTAATTATATTACAATGCGAGATGCTAAAATGTAAGAAAATCCAGCTCCCCCTCAACATGAGATGCAACTTTTAGTTCAAGTTAAGTTATGTCAATATTAAGCTCCAGAAGCTCCCAAATGAACTCCCCCTGAACCAAAGCAGTAAAATCGAGAAGCTGGCAAAGAAAACCAAACAGGCAGTCCTTAAAGCATAGATAAGATATAGAGGATACTATGGCTCAGACTGACTCTCATCTACCCCATGTGACTACAGGACTATCAGCTGACCACCTAACACACTAGAGTGCAAACACGTACCCCATCTACCCGAGGGTGGCCCGACCCTCGCTAGAACCTATAAGCAGTGAGTGAGCTCAACCTAGTGAGAAGAAAAACAGCTAATAAGCAGCATCTTAAAATCACAGGATAAGAGATAGAAGTCTAAGCAACTAGACAAGAGAAACACTCTAATCTATGCTAGAAGGACTAACCCCATGCACCCCGAATGCAATGTAACAGAAAAGAGCAAGAGCATAATCAATATAATAAAGCAGTAAAGCACAAAGCTCCCCCTCACAACAGTCCATACGGACAAATCACCTCAAGCTCTCCCCGCAGAGCTGAAAACCTAGAGCTATCCAATGGCTTGGTGAAGATATCAGCCAACTGGTGATCACTCTCCACAAACTGGAGCACGATGTCACCCTTCTCTACATGGTCTCTAAGGAAGTGATAGCGAATATCGATATGCTTGGTCCGAGAATGCTGCACCGGGTTCTTAGCAATGTTAATCGCAGAAGTGTTATTACAAAAGAGTGGAACACTGTCGATAACTAACCCAAAGTCCCGCAGGGTCGAGACCATCCAAAGCACCTGGGTACAGCAACTGGCTGCAGCAACGTACTCGGCCTCTGCGGTGGACTGTGTAACACCGGACTTCTTCCTCAAGGACCAGGAAATGAGAGAAGTGCTAATGAACTGGTAGGTGCCCGAAGTGCTCTTCCTATCTATCCTACAACCAGCAAAGTCTGCATCCGAATAGGCTCTCAAGGAAAGACAGGATGAGGAAGAGTACCAGATACCATAGTCAATGGTAGCTCGAAGGTACCGAAGAATGCGCTTCACCGCCTAACGGTGAGATACGCGAGGAGAAGCCTGAAATCGAGCACAAAGACACACAGCGAACTGTATGTCCGGTCTCGAGGCAGTGAGGTACAGGAGGGAGCCTATCATGCTACGATACTCCTTCTGATCAACTGGCTCGCCGTCCTCATCTGGGTCAAGTGTGGCGGAAGATGCCATGGGGGTTGACACAGGCTTACCATCACTCATGTCAAAGCGTCTCAGGAGGTCACGAGTGTACTTGCCTTGATGCAAGAAAGTACCCTCCCGAGTCTGCTTGATCTGGAAGCCAAGGAAGAAGGTCAACTCGCCCATCATGCTCATCTCAAACTCGGTGCTCATGACATCCGAGAACTGTGAAACGAGAGCATGAGAAGAGCCGCCAAAGATGATGTCATCCACATAAATCTGGACGAGCAGAAGATCAGTGCCATGCCGATGGATGAACAAGGTCTTGTCTACTTTACCCATCTCAAACCCATGACTCAACAAGTAGGACTTAAGCCTCTCATACCAAGCTCTAGGGGCCTGCTTAAGTTCATACAACGCTTTGGAAAGCTTGAAGACATGGTGTGGGTATTTGGGGTTCTCGAAACCTGGAGGCTGTCTTACATAGACTTCTTTCTCAATAAAGCCATTGAGGAAGGCACTCTTGACATCCATCTAGTAAAGCTTGAAACCCTTAGAAGCTGCAAAGGCAAGCAGAATTCTAATGGCCTCAAGTCTAGCCACAAGGGCAAAGGTCTCCTCGAAATCTAGACCCTCAACCTGGGAGAACCCCTGAGCTACTAGTCTAGCCTTGTTTCGAACAACCACCCCATCCTCACTCTGCTTGTTCTTGAACACCCACTTGGTCCCAATGACATTGTGACCTCGAGGGGGCTCAACAAGCGACCAGACCTTGTTCCTCTCGAAATTTTCTAGCTCTTCATGCATGGCATTGACCCAAGACTCGTCGGAAAGAGCATGACTAACATCCTTGGGCTCAAAGGTGACAACAAAGGCAGAATGGAGACAGAAATGTGATATGCAAGACTTTGAACGAGTGACTCGTTCATAGAGGTCTCCAATAATCTGCTCGGAAGGATGGTCTTTCTGGATATGTCTAGCAGGTCCTGGATGAGATGAAGAAGTAACCTCTACCTCATGAGCTGAAGGGGTAGGAACAGAGCCACTAGCTCCAGAAGAAGCAGAAGGCATGGGTTGATCGCCTCGAGGTGCGGTGGAAGAAGGCACCTCAATGGATGAGGGACTGGATCGGGTAGACAACCATCATCTTCATCGTCCTCATCATCCACAAAGATGGGCTCAGACTACTCTAAAGAGCATGAGACATCGGGCCTAGTCCCCGGACTGGCCTCGTCGAAGGTCACTTCACAGGTCTCTACCAATTTACTAGACTCACAGTTCCAAACCCTATAAGCCCGCGAAGAAGTCGAGTAACCTAGAAAGATACCGTCACAAGAACGTGACTCGAACTTGTCTAGGTTCCCGGATTTCAGAATGAAACACTTGCAACCAAACACGCGAAAATGCGAGACATTGGGCTTTCGCCCATATCTCAACTTATAAGAAGTGCGATGCAAGTGTGCTTGAAGAAAAACTCGATTTGAAACATGGCACGCGGTAGCTATAGCCTCAGCCCAAAACTTCCGCGGTGTAGAGTACTCATCGAGCATCGTCCTGGCCATCTCGACCAAGGTACGGTTCTTCCTCTTCTCGACGCCATTTTGCTGTTGGACGTGCGGAGAAGAGAACTGGTACTCTACACCCGTCTCATCACAGAACCTCTCAAAGTAGGAATTCTTGAACTCTGTGCCATTGTCACTACGGATCGCTCGTAAAGCACACGAAAGCTCAACATAAGCCTACTGAAAAGACCTCAAAAATGTGTAAACGTCTCATCCTTCGAGGCTAAGAAAAACACCCAAGAGAACCTCGAGAAGTCATCGACCACGACAAGGACATACCACTTCCCTCCTGCTGACTACACTCGAGCTGATCCAACTGTATCCAAATGGAGCAGCTGTCCTAGTGCATCGGTCATAGTGACTGTGACCGGAGGATGGGAAGCGGCGACCATCTTGCCGTGCCGACAAGGAGCACAAACTAGATCTTTGACCATCTTGAGTTTCGGCAAACCACGAATGAGGTCGTGGCCGCTAACTCGGGTCAAATGGTCAAATCCAATATGACCAAGTCTCCTATGCCAGAAAGAAAGGTCGCGGGACTCAGAAGCAACTAAACACCTGAGAGGATCACCAGAAGACTCAGAAAAATCAGCACGAAAGATCCTCCCAAAACGAGAAATCCCGCGAACCAGACTACCCGAATAATCAAGAATTTTGCAATTGTTTTTCTTAAAGCTCACCTCGAAACCGTCATCAGTAAGCTGAGAAACAGAAAGCAAATTATACTGCAGCTTACTAACCAGAGCAACATCTTTCAGAATGAAAGAATCATTAACGCGCACTGTACCTTTGGCAATGACGCGCCCAGATGAAGCATCTCCGAAGGTGATCGTCTCATCACCTGGAGCACGGGCAAGGGAAGAAAACCAACGGGAGTCTCCGGTCATGTGTCGTGAACACCCGGAGTCTACGAGCCAAACTTTTCCCTTCCCTGCCCAGCGAACCTGAGTCAACAAGAGAGTAAAGTCTCAGTACTGGGGTAAATCAAGAGTGATTTTGGCACCCAATACCGAGTAACACGTCGAGCAGATGAAGTATTCAAACACGACTGACCTCTATCTACCCTACGCTCTCTGTCACTCAAAAAAGCAGAAGGTCTACGTGTAGACCGAAAGCTGTTGCTGGGTCCGACTGCTACGGGAGAGCGAGTCGGAGCACCGGCAACATGCTGATCACGCCGCGGGTAGCCATCTCAACGGGGAAAACGAGATCTACCCTCAAAACGGCGGAAGTCACGACCAAAGGGAGCATGAGGACGAAAACCAGAAAACTCGGAAAAACCAAGTCCTCGATGCTGCCCAAACCCATCAACAGAAGCCAGCCTAGACCTCGTGTTGGTCTTAGGTGCACTCAAGGTCTAGGGCTGACCCTGAATACGCCTAAGATCACGAACACGGTCTCTACGCGCGATCTTGGCGCGCCTGAAGCATTGATCGATCAAATGCCCATCCTTCTAACAGAAGGTGCAGTGGTATTTCACCTTCTGAGAGGTAGAAGTAACACGGTGAGGCTTCGCCTTCTGAGAGGCCGAAGCTACAGGGGGAATCACCTTGCTGTCAGAAATCCCTTGGACAAAGCCTGCTGACTTAAATTGGACTTTCTCGGTCCTAGGCTCTGTCTCGATCACACCTGGTGCTTTGGGTCTAAGCACAGCAGGTGGATGCTTCCTCATGTCCTCATAGAAATCGTATCCTAGACTCTGATTAAATCTGCAAATCTTGGATTGGTCTAGAATAAGATTAAGCTTCTTCTTGCCTCCTACAAATCTCTCGAGAGTGTTCATAAGATACTGACACTCCCGAAAGAGAGAGGTGCAAGAAGAGCAAGGGGAAGAAGGAGTAGCAGAAGGTAAGAGAGCAGATGAAGAACCAATAGCAGAAGAGTGAATGGCTTGTGCAGCACAGCCGACTCAGAAGGGACAGTCCTACTGCTAGCAGTTTGGTTCACGTCGCTAAGCGTCTCAACCTTACCCTTGGGTTTCTCCCCCTCAACAGCACACACATTACAAGCATAAGGTGGCGTCCCTAGTAGGTCCTTATTTAGCTTCACGCATTTTTCATCCAATGCTACCAAGTCAGATTTTAGTTTGTTACAATTAATGCATGGTGAGCTAACAGGGTCCTTAGAAGCATTTTGAGCCAATCTATTGTTGTCATCAACTAATTCTTGAAACTGTTTGGAGACAGCTTCAAGCTCAGCAGTAAGCTTGGGACAATTCACATAAGAAGCAATAGGCTCAAGAACAAAAGCTTGTAATTCAACAATTTTATGATCTGTCTGTTTTAGGTTAATCTTCAAATTATTGCAGTTTTCACATGGTGTAAAGACCTCTAAATGCGTTGTCCTTATCCTCGCATGAGGTGCATGCACTAGTCTCAACAGTAGTAGATGAAACAGGAACTACCCTACTCATCTCAAGCTCAGCAAGAAGACTAATGTTCTCCACCTTAATCATGTCAAGCTCGGAGGACACACTATCATGCAAGGTCCTTAGTTTCTTCATGTCATCCAGCAAAGCAGAACATACATCACAATTGTCATGGGAGGGAGCAGATCTAAGTGAAGTAAGCTCCCGTGACAAACTCTCTACTTCCTTCTCCAACTCGCTACACCTAGCTCTAGATCTAGCATGGAATCTACCTAGCTTAAGAAAAGCATCATTAAGCTGGTCGTAGGTGGGGGATACCTCGTCGGAGTCGGAGTACAGCTCGCTGTCGCTCAGTTCGCCCTCAAGGGCCATGAAGCACATGCTGGAGAAGTCGTCGACGCCCTTGGGTTCTTGCTCGTCCGTTCCATCGTCGTCGCTCCACCCCTCCACCTCGCTGAGATCTAGGTCGTCGAAGGCGGTGAGGACGCGGTGGAAGAGCTTCTTGGCTTTACCAAGGTCGCGGAACTTCTTCTTGTCTTGTGCGGGAGCTAAGGGCTTCTTGTTGCGGTTCTTGTTGATGTAGTCGTTCTTGTCCAAACCGCCGTAGTCACCTTTGCCCTTCCCTAGCTTGGGGCAGTTTGCCCGAATTGGTTGGGGCCACCACACTTGAAGCAAATCACGGGTCCTCCTCTCTTTCCGTCCCTCCTCCTCTTATAAGCATGGGAGAATCTCCGAGCTAGGAGGGCTAACTGCTCATCCGCAAGCTGCTCTAACTGATCATCAGTTATGTCACAGAGAGCAGCAAGGGAGAATCCACACAGCGAATCAGAAGAAGGACCAGAAGCCGAACTGGGATCGGTGACTAGGGCCATCGACTGTGACTTCGACTTGCGAGAGACAATGTCAATCTCGTGAGTCTTGAGGCGCGAGTACAGCGCATCAAGAGTCAAAGTCGAGAGGTCAGTGGTGTCCTTGATGGTAGTCACCTTCATCTCACAAACACGAAGGTCGAGTGCAGCGAGCATCTGTCGAGCGTTATCCGAGTCGGGGTATGTGAGACCGACCGCTCGAAGGTTGCTAAGAATCTTGTGAAAACGCGCAAAACACTCATCGAGGGACTTGCCAGCGAGCATTTCAAACTTGTTGTAATCTCGCTTGAACTGGTCCTGTCACACCGTCTTTATTTGGGTGGTGCCGTCATGGTAAGCATCGAGGGTCTCCCAAATATCGAAGGCGGACGAAAGATGAGATATGCGGTCAAACTCGTTACGACTCAGGCCCTGGATTATGATGTTCCTTGCCTTAGCGTTTGCCTCAACATCATGCATATTTCCAGCGTTGTTGTTCTCATCGGCAGGAACAATAAATCGAACTTTGACATTACGCCAGATGGCGTAGCCCTGAGCCTGAATGTAGGTCTCCATCCAGCTCTTCCAGAAGGGATAGTCGATCCCATCGAATACCGGGGGCTTGGTCGAGTACTTGTCTGTTGCCATGGCTCTAGAGACCGGTTAAGATCTATTGACAAGAGCTAACCGGCTCTGATACCAATTGTTGGACCAATATGGCGATAGAGGGGGGTGAATGTCGACCTCTTCAAATCTTGACCCCTCAAAGTACTCACTGGAAATCTCCTCTTCGAGAGCTATGGAAGCTAAGAGAAGAGATTCCTAGTACTTACTGAAATTCAAAAACTCAGAGAAGGAGGCAATACACAAAACCACAAAGAAGAAAACGCAGAGCCTAGTCATTCACTGGAGGGGCGGTCTAACTGCAGTACTCCAGGCGGTCAGACTGCACACATGCCGCCGGTCAGACCGGTTATACAAGGCCGGTCAGACCGCCTAAATAGGTCCGGTCAGACCGGTTGCTCTGTCCAGGCAGCAGCGCAGGATTTCTGAATTTTCAGATTCTTGCCGAAATTAACAAACTGGGAGAATAGCTTTCATTCTTTTTAGCCCAAAACACAAATGAACTATTATAAACATAGCAGAGGCCCTAAACAACAGGAGAGAACAACAAAAAACACAAGAATTTCAGAAAATTGCCAAGGACTTGAAAAGTACAGAGGCAATCAACAAAATCCAAATTTCTCCTCAATCATTGAAACTTTGATCATGAGCTTTTGCAGTTAAGATAGCAATACCCAAGGGACTTCTCAGACCAAAAATCAGACCAACTTCAGAAGGAAATCAAGAAAGCACCTCAAACCCTAGAAAATGAAAACTACAAAGAGCCACAACAGAGAACTTCCAATTCCCATTTCATCTCTGATCCTTTGGCCACAAAACTTTGAGGATAGCTACTTAATAGCCTCTGATCTCAACATGTCAAGTTTCATGCCATTTCATGAAGGGAATCAAAGGAGCATCAAATCCCTAGACAAGGTCACAAGAACAAAGATACCCAAAATGCCAAATCTGAAATTAGACTTGATTTGCTCTTGGGAAATATCGATCAAATGATCTTGAGGCATCATCCCAACCTAGAGCAACCCATTTTGGCACTCCCCAGCAACAAACAGCAAGAAATCAAGAAAGTCAAGAATTCACCAAAAGAGGGGAAACGAAGAACAGACAGGCACGAACAGAAAAACTTAGAAACTTCATTCCAATCAACAAGGATTACAACTGAGTCCCCATACGTATGGACATTAGAACAGAGATGATTACATAGAGTTTCAATCCATCCTCTCCCTCTCCCAAACTCAAGAACACACCCACACTACATGCTTTGGAGAGGAGGTGAACCACTCAAGAACACATCGAAGGGGGACACAACACAGACACCCTCTGCTGCCTTCCACCCACTCTCACCAACTAAAGACTCAAAGGTAAAACCACCTCCAAAGCCTCTTTTGACTCACAAAACCGTAACTCTCTCCCAAAGCCTTGAAGGGGCATGCAGCCACCAACACCTATTTATAGCCCTTGGCTAACGAGTCTTCAACCCGTTACGCCCGCTAAACCCGAACGGAGCCCGCTCCCGCTTTTGCAGTCTCGCAAAATTACCGTTTCGCCCCTCGTGCACCTTCCGGGAAGCTTCCGCGCTCCTTGTTGTCCAAGCCTCGCAACCACCTCGAGTCTCCGCCGTCTTCGACACATCTCGATCGTTCTAACCTCGACACCGCCCGTGTCTAGTCCGGTCACCTCGTGTCTCGCCACGACTCCGCCTCGACGTCCTGCAGCCAACACAGACAAGAAACACATCAAATAGCACCGCTCGATACATGTAAGCACAAATGCATTAATGAACCACATTAAGCATGAAAAGAGCCCAAACCTGTTGAATCATCAGAATATGTATTCCAAGCACTTTGACCAGGTTTGACCAAGTTCGACCGAGCCCGAATGCATCACACAACGTCAAGGTTCGAACCACCCAAGCCAAACTCAACTCTCCTAAACCGATGTCAATTACTCATCACACGCATGGGGTCTCAACCACATGGTCTCTCAAAGAGCACAAGGACATGCTACGACAAGAGAATCCTGGCCAGTCGAAGATTTGGATCATGAGACATCATAACCGTCGATTCAACGAATTGTTGAAGGTGTAATTCATTAGGAGGTTGTCAAGTGAAATACCACAATGGTTGGTAAAAGGGTCAAAATATACAATTATGATATGGTAAGGATACAACATTAATGGGTACATATTTTATACAATAGATTAGGATAGAAAGAGCACAGCCCAGAACTCAGGTGTCCACATAGATATAATTCATGAGCAGTTTAGTACCGCTGGCCCAAACTCCTACTATGGGCTTGTAGAAGAGATTTGGGAGCTTGAATATATAATTTTTAAGATTCCTCTCTTTCTGTGCCATTGGGTCCAACTCCCAACTGATGTAGAGGTCGATAAGTACAGCATCACTACTATGGATCTCGAATTTGTAGTATACAAACATGAACCATTCATACTTGTGTGGCAAGTTCTTTAGGTTTTTTATGTAACTGACCTGGCAAATAAGAAGCGCCACATAGTTTTTCATGGAAAAAGAAGGATTATCGGACTTGAGAATGTTGTGGATGAGGAAGAGTACAATCAATTTGATGAGTTACCTCCATTTAGAGACGACATCAGTCTCGAGGAAGAACCAAGTGATGATGCAAGCTATATGTGTGTCGAACATTGTGAAGGTCTTTATTTAAAAGGAAAATAGCCAAATGGAATGATCCCACACGGCGAACACCTATTTGGAAATTATTCCAATGTATTTAAGAAACTCGGTATGTAATTAAAGAATTATTCCATTGTAATTGATTCGATAATTTAGAAATAATTATATCTATGGTTGTATTCGATTGCTTGTTTTCAGAGGGCATGGCTAGCATTTACCGAGGCTAAATAAAAATCCTAATATGTTGTATACAAAAGGTACTATCATAGGCAGTTTAATGGCACAAATCGTCTGTGATATATGTATTACAGACGGTTCTATAATATAATTATCTATGATATTACATCACAAATGGTTCCATAATAGAACCATCTATAATATGCATCCACATCACAGACGGTTTCATTATGGAACCATCTATGATATTAATATCACAGATAATTATTTAATAGAACCGCCTGTGATAGTTCTTCTAAACCATCTGTGATATGCTATCACATCACAGATGGTTTCATTATGAAACCATCTATGATATTAATATCACAGATGGTTATTTAATAGAATCGTCTATGATAGTTCTTCTATATGTAGGGCCCCTACTAGGGTTTGCGCTCTTACTCCTCACTCGCGCACCCCTCTGTCTCCTCGTCCCCCCACTGCCACCGATGGCACTGGAGAACCCGACGTCTCCATCGTCTCCTTCCTCACTTGGCGTGGTGGCCCCATCACATCTCCACCCGACGCCGCCTCTTCTTTTGGCATTGCCTCTCCTTCCTGTCGCCTCTCATCTCGACGCTGCCTCTCCTCCTAAAGGTATGGATCCTAAATCCCACTTCTTTACCTCATGTGTGATATATCCATCCATATCTGTTAATGTGTGTTCATGAGTTCTCTCCTCCCTGTGCCTAATATGTGTTACATATGTCCATATCTATTAGTGTTTGTTTATGTGAAACCCAAAAAGGAATGGAGGAAATGGATGTGGGAGGGAAGGTGGGCCTACTTGTGTTGGGCTAGAAGTGGTAAGGTTGTTGGGGGTGGTCTCGGTGTGGTCCTCATGCAGATGAAGATGTGGATGGTGGTCCCTTGTCGTTGTCGAAAATGTCGCCTTCATGTGGTCCTCATGGTTGGCCTTCTGGGTCCCTGGTAGCCACGCTCTCCTTCGGCTTCCACTACATTCTTGTCTCCCTTCCTTCGGCTCTTCTCTTCTTACTTCTATGGGTGGGCTGCTGGTGGAAGTAAAAAAGGGCATGAAACATTGTGAGTCAAAGTAATAGTTGACAAAAGGAACATTACAATACTATACATGTGAGCTTCAAAAGGCACGAAGCAAATTGATTTGCTTCATGCCTTTTCAAGCCCAAGTGTATGGTGCATTAATGTTCATCTTGTAGTTGTTGAGAAATACGTGTCCCCTCCTCCGACTCTCCTCTCCTTACTTTTATGGGTGGGCTGCTGGTTTTGGGATGAGATTCTCTGGCCTTCGACCGAGAGATGAAATAGCTAAAGAATGAATTTAGAGATAAATTGTTGGAGCTATTGTTTCTAAGTGAGTTGGAGTTCTTAGAGACAACCTTAAGGGAGGGTCGTGTTATTGTTACATGATCTATTTAGAATGGCATGTTAATATGTTCCAAAGAGACCTTGTAGCAATAATATATGCCAACGAGACCTTCAAAGGGCATGAAGCAAATCGCACACTCTAGTGTTTAAATTTCTATGGAGTAGGTCGTGGCAGTTGTCTCTTCATCCTTATCATTCTGTGTGTTGTGCTTCATTGCTGTCTTAGGCTTAAAAGAACCTTTGAGCTGCCGTGGCAGCCCAAAATTTGTTTTATACCTAAGATAGCAACCAAGCTCAGCACGCAACATGATGAGGAGGAAGAGACTCCAGCCATGACCAACTTCATAGAACCTAAGACACTAATGTGTGTCATTAGCTTCATACTAAAGTGTTGCAAAGTGACCTTGTAGCAATAACATACATCATCGAATGTTCTTATTTCTTAACAACTACATTAAGAACATTCAAGAATGTAAAATCAACCATATATCTATGTTTATGCTCACAATTCATTGTAATTAGTTTTTTCTTGTAAAAGAGATGGCGTTCACACAGTCGTCGTCGTCGTCACCGAATGGGTCTGATTCTCCAAAGACCAGGGTAGCTAAGCGTGGTAGAGGAATATCAAAAAGGCCAGTGGGCCGAATGACCATCATGGAGGTCTCTCTAGATGGGGTCTCTCTACAACCGAAGAAAGCAGTGACAGCATTCTAGACTACCTGCGGGATACTTGGAAGGCAATGGGTCTCTATTACCACAGCGAACAAGAAGTCTTTGACAGATTTAGAGAAACAATCAATTGTGGGTGGATAATTCAGACTTGTTCAAGATTCCAGTAGAAGTCTAGAGACTTATACAATAGCAGGCACTCCTCGTGATAGGAAAAGCATGGAAGACCTTCAAGAGCATGCTTGTCACGTAGCACATGAAAAAGGGACAAACGCCCTTCATGAGATATCGTTTCTTGTCACTGGAAACATGGGAGGACTTTGTGCGGATGAAGACAATGACCAAATTTCAACAACAAAGTGCAGTGCACAAGGCTCTCCAGGCATAAAACACTAACCCCCCACAGACTCTACACCGCTAAGTATGCAAGTAAAATCCTGCAATGAAGGATGGAGGACGAGGTCACAATCGATTGGAGGCCTCTCTGCCATTTGTCGGGATAACAAATGAGCCCATCCAAAACTGGTTAAGAGTGAGGTCATCAACCATGTCTTCGGGCGTTGCCACTTTCAAAAACCTTGCAGATGAGAAAGTGTCACAATGCCTGGTAAGATATATTAAACTACCTACTTGTTAGTAGGTCCATAACTTCATGGGGTCTAAAATAACATAATGCCTCTTATGGCAAGCAATGTCTACCGAATCTTCCCAAGGCTCCTTCAAAGCCGACAGGGAGAGAAATATACTATCCACGGCCTTGGAAAACAAGGAGCACCTAGGTCATACACGAGACCTGGGGGTTTATGTACCTTGGAGGCACGGATTCCCAAATGACTCTAGGGTGTATAGGAGTAGAAAGAGATCCAAGGCCGAGCGCGATGAGAATATTAAACAAGAACTTCGTCCACAACTTGAGGAAGAGCTGTCGACCTCACTTCGAGAGAATATAACTGCCTCACTTCGAGGACAGATAGATTCATTGAGAGAAAAACTGAGAGAAGTTCACAACCACTCGCAAGCCACCCCTATTATTGCAGAACCCAGTCCACCACAACGTCAAAGTAGCTGCACATCCATGCTACTTTTTGAACATAGAAATGCCCACTTAACTATCAACAACATCTAGGTAACATACCTCTTTAGAATGTTAAATAGATAAACCTGGTGGATGCCTTAGCTCATCGTGTATCATTATGTAGGAGCCCACGCTATGCATCCTCAGAATCAGGGTTGGCACCATTCCCGTTGAAGCTGGGTGGGGGATAGCATTTCCATGCCTGCCAGCGATGTAGGTGCACATTGCCAACTATGGACCAGTTTTGCGAAGGTCTAGGTAGACATGATTAATGACGTTTTCAAGGCTATCACACTGAAGAAACCTCCAATGAAGAGATCATGACACTAGAGGGTGCCGTCCACATATTCGTCCAATGGCCCAAGAGGGACCTCGCCTTGTACCCTTCCGTGCCGTGATCTCCACACGATCATGCCTATCAAACAGAACCCTCCATGACTCCACCTTCAGCTTTGCTTCAAAAGGCCATCACATTGGCTCCCGCGGAGACGACGTCAAAGATGTATCGCAAGCGAGATGCTAAGACCCAACTGAGGAAGATTAAGGTGCCTCCTGGGCCATGGAAGTACAAGCTTGGAGTGTCGTTGGTATCTGAATCACAATTACCCTGC